>LPNX011196034.1:0-204691 GCA_001517045.1 Pseudotsuga menziesii
GATTGTTTATTTCTATTGCATATTGGAGAAGATTGATTTTTGGAGTCTAGCTGTCTGTTGTGGTACCCCAAGCCATAGGAATTTCTCTCCGTAACACATAGCAAAATGGTGTTGCTGAGAGAAAGAACAAATCACTGAAGGAGATAGAAACTTGCATGATGGAGGCTAAAACTTTGCCACCAAAGTTCTGGGCTGAGGCTATAAAATATGCATCCTATATTCAGAATAGGGTGCCACATATGTAGCTTTATGGTATGACTCCTTTCGAATCTTGGAGTGGGCACAAGCCATATGTGACCCATTTCAGGATTTTTGGCTCAAAGGCTTGGGCTAGAATTCCAACTGAAAAGAGGAAGGATTTGCAACCCCAAAGCCAAGAGTGCCTATTTTTTTGGTATTCTAAATATTAAAAGGGTACAAGCTGATAAACTTGAAAAATAACAAATATTTCATTGAAAGAAGTGTTCATTTCGAAGAAGAGCCTTTAGCAGCAGTTGAAGTTGGAGAGTCCTCTTCACCACCATAGCCATTGATTGTAAGTGAAAAGACTAATGATTTTTCTGATTCTGATAGGTATGATAATGATGAATTAATTTGAGATCCTAAAATCCTGTCAATACCAAAGTGGGAATCAAGGACCATTCATGCAGCTGGGGAACTAGCTGGAAATCCTAATGACACTAGGAGGACTAGATCTCAATTTGAGAGTACCCTTTGTGTGAAAGATCCACTCTTCGTTGAGAAGTGTTATTTAATTATAGATTATGATACACAGACATATGAATATGCAGCACATGATACAATATGGAAAACAACCTTGAATGAAGAATTCAGCTCGCTCCAGAAGAACAACACATGGGAACTGGTTGATCTACCCCTAGGGAGAAATCTAGTGAAGCGTAAATGGGTATTTAAAACTAAGTTTTCTGCTGATGGTTCATCTTTGAAATATAATTCAAGATTGGTATCTAGGGGATACTCTTAGGTACATGGTATTTATTACAATGAGACCTTTGCACCAGTGGAAAACATGGACTCCATAAGGCTAGCTCTGGCCATTGCAGCTTCAAGGAAATGGGAGGTACATCACATGGATGTGAAGTGTGCCTTTCTAAATGGAGATCTGAATGAAGAGATTTATATGTAGAAACCATAAGGTTTTGTATCTAATCCATCTTTAGTGTGCAGGTTAAATAAATCATTGTATGGGCTCAAGCAAGCTCTCGGGGCTTGGTATGCCAAGATTGATGGATTTTTGCTGTCATTGAGTTTTGTTCAATGCAATTATGATCCTAATGTATATTTTAATCTGATTCATGGTTCATTAATGATTATTTTTCTATATGTGGATGACCTACTGATTACAGGAAGTTCAAAGAAAGAGATTGCCTCCTTGAAGGATCCAATGAACCATGCCTTTTCTATGACAGATTTGGGATTGTTGAGCCAATTATTGGGTCTCGAAATTACTCAATCCCAACATGGAATAAAGGTTCATCAATAAAATTATGCTTCATATTTTATCAACAAGTTCAGTATGAAATGTTGCAAGCCAAGCAAGACTCCATTCCTTTCAGGAGTTAAGTTTGAGGAAGCAGGTTCTTCTCCTATGGTAAATAACACTATGTATAGGAATTTGACTGGGTGTTTGCTTTATGTTACACATACTCGACCTGAATTATCTTATGTAGTTAGTGTGGATTTGAGATACATGGATCAGCCTCATGAGATGCATTGGAGAGCAGCCAAGAGGATCCTAAACTTTGTTCAGGGAACAAGGACTCATGGGATTTTTTCTACAAAGCAAAATCTAACTTAGAGCTAGTTGGATTTACTGATAGTGATTAGGCAGGTGACAACACATATCTAAAATCTACCCCGGGATATGTGTTCATGCTTGCAAAAGGACCAATCAGCTGGTAAAGTAAGAAACTGAGTGCCATAACACTCTCATCTATAGAGGCAGAGTATATAGGAGTTGTAAATGCAGCTACTCAATGTTTGTGGTTGCAGGGGATACTTGGAGAATGTAGTTTTGAATCAAATTTTTCAACAGTCATCTATTGTGACAATCAAAGAACCATTCAAATCTCCACTGATCCAGTTCAAAGGCAAAGAACCAAGCACATTGAGATCCATATGCACTATATCAAGGAGCTTGTGCATGATGGTACCATTGCTCTACTCTACCATGCATCTTCAAAAAAAGTAGCGGATATATTCACCAAAGTATTATGTGAGAAGACCTTCAGTAATGTCAAATCACTGCTGGGGATTTTTGATCATGTGGTGAAGAATTATTGATAACAATATTTCCAAAATTTTGTTTCCTGTCCATGTTTAAGGGAGTATTTTCCCACTGGGTTTTTGCCTCTTTCCTTGGTTGTATGGACATGAAGTATGTAAAAGGGTGACTAAGCCTTGTTGCTAGGCCCTATGATTTTATGATGTTTACTCATAAATTCAGGATTAAGGGTGGGTGTTAAAATAATAAACCCATATTTACCCATATTTGACATTAATTAAATAATTTTTGTCTTATTCCTAGATTCCTAGATTCCCTGTCTATGCTAGTTGACTTCCACATGTTCCAAGAAGTCAATACTTGCTAAAGTGGGTCATGGAGTGCTTTGGAGTCATCCTGGAAACATATTTAGCAAGTATTCTTTATTCCTAGTTCCTTAAAGCACATATCTTCTTTTTCTGGAAGCTACCTTGCTTTATAGCAGTTTTAAGGCATAAAGGAAAAGCTAGTCTAGGGGAACTTGCCTTGTTTTTTTCCCACATAATCCTCTTTCCTTTTCTCCAAAAAAAAGAATGAATGAGTTTTTTTTCCATCACTTATTATCTTTCCCACATGCTTTAGCTAATTTGTGAGGATCTTCATAGATTTGGAAAGTCCTTTTTTCACCTATGGGGGATTTGACTTGATTTAGTAAGCCTGCTTTTTGACCAATTCGAATAGAAGCCTAGTGATTTTGAATATCTCATGTAATTATATATTTCAGGAGCCTATTACTTCATATGGTTGGCTTATGTAAACTTATTCAATACAGTATTAAGTTATGCTCCAATTTTAGTCTCCTTTTGTGTGAATTTTGCATGTTTGATTAGCAATTTTGTGAGTGTAGTTGATATGTCACTTGGGTCCAATTTCTAGAATAATCCACAATAGAATGGGGTTGAAGAAATAAATAATAGTATGATCATGGAATCTACAAGGGAAATTCTTTATGATCAATATCTTCCCATGCATATGTGAGAAGAAGCTGCTAGGACAACTGTGTGTGTACAGAACCGTACTCCACATAGAGTACTTGAGAAAAAAACACCTGAAGAAGTCGTTTTTGGCAAGAAACCAGAAGTCAGTCATCTCAGAATATTTGGTTGTCCAGTGTACATACACATTCCAAAAGAAAAGAGGACAAAATTAGATCCTTCAGGAAAGAAGGGTATATTTGTGGGATATAGTGAAAGATCAAAGGCTTACAGAATATACTTCCCAGAATTCAAGAAGATCGACATCAGCAGAGACGTAACATTTGATGAAGACTCAACTTACAAAAAATATAGAAAGAAACCTGTTGAATACCCTGAATAAACAGAAGCTCCCAGTATTCAAGATACAACTATGAACGATGCAACTCAAGAAGAAGATAGAGAAATAGAAGAACCCTAGGAACCTGTAGATCCACCCCAGGAGAAGAATACACACAAAAGGAAACCTGCAAGGGTATGAGAGGTTATCCAAGGCGTAGAAAGATATGGAGCTACAAGAGAAATCCATAGAGAGAGTAAAAGAACTAGGTCCTACTCTGGTTATGTATCCCTATTACGTGACATCATTGATAAAGAACCTTCCAAGTATGAAGAAGCAGTGGAAAAGAAATAATGGAAGGATTTTATGATCGAGGAGTACCAGTCGATCATGAATAATGGTGTCTAGGATGTTGTCACAAGACCATAGGTTAAGTCTATTGTGACTTCCAAATGGATATAAAAGATCAAGCATGTTGCATATGGCGGCATAGAGAAATATAAAGCAATATTTGTGGCTCATGGCTTCTCCCAGAAATAAGGAATAGATTATGAATAAAATTTTGCACCTGTAGCCAGATACACTTCCATCAGATCAGTGCTTTCTCTGGATTGAGTAATGAAATGGAAGATACACCAGAAGGATTTCAAGACTACTTTCTTGAATGGTGTAGTGGAATAAAAAGTGTGTGTGGAGCAGCCACTCAGTTTTGAGAAACATGACAGGGAAACTCATGTGTGTAAATTGAAGAAAGCCATGTATGGTTTGAAATAGGAACCCAAGACATGGTACGACAGAATTGAAATCTTCCTAAATAGTTTCAGATTTACCTAGAGTAAAGCAAATTCCAACCTTTACTACAAGGTTGAAGAAGGGAACCCAATGATACTCCTACTATATGTAGATGATCTGTTTGTAACAGGTGAGGATGGGTTGATTGCTGACACGAAGAGGAAGCTTCCTATCAAGTTTGAAATGAAATACTTTGGTATGATGCACTATTTTCTAGGTATGGAGGTGTGGCAGAGTGCATATGTAATCGCCCTGGGACAAGGGAAGTATGTAGTAGATATCTTGAAGAGGTTCGGGATGATGGACTACAAGGTCATGACCACACCTATGGAATCGAACCTGAAGCTATTGAGTGATTCTTCATCAGAGTCGGTTGATGCTACGATGTATCATCAGATGATTGGGTCCTTGATGTACCTGATGAACAAGAGACCAGATATTTGCTTTGCTGTGAACACATTGAGCCAGTTCCTGACAGATCAGAGACATGTTCACTTGAATGCTGCAAAGCATATTCTAAGGTACCTGAAGGGTATAGTTGACTATGGGCTCAAGTATGAGGTGAATCAAAAGATTAACCTGGAAGGTTATTATTGATGTAATTGTAACTTCGAAATGTATTCACTGTATTTCTTATATATTGTAACCCGATGTTTATTCTGGGATGTACTTGAGTCATGTCATTCCCCAGTGTCCCTATCGGTAGGACCTATAATGTAAACAAGTCATGTCAAGTCATTGTGGGTAAACTTCCTATTGACCAAGGGTTAAAGTCCCTATATTTTCGGGGCACTAGGGTTATTAGAGTCACCTAGTGAAGTCAGCCCTAGTTGGGTTTAGTCAAGTCGAGAATTAGTATAAATAGAGAGATAGCCTCTCTATTTATCATACACTCACTCACACTTAGTTGTAGCGCATATATGAGGAAGAGAAAGACATTGGGGCAAGGAAGAAAGAGGTTACTGCTATCAAGAGATCATCTTACTATTTTGGGGTTTTAATTTGGTGTTGATTCTATCTCTGAGGAAGTTGCGGGGTTTTCTTCATTTATGGTTTCCCCGAGGAAAAACAATGTGTTCATTGTCTCTTGTGTTTGATTATTGTGCTTTTTGTTCTCTCAGTTAAAGATCCTAATGTTATGCTAGCTTAATGTTAAAAATCTAGCATGGTATCAAAGCTAACCTAAGAAGAAGACACTGTGCAACTACGGGAACTATAGCTTCCTACTTTGTGGATATCTCTCCACAATTTTTCAGCAAAATAAGGTTGGAATAACTCTCCTCCATAGGGCACATCTTTTGGTCGAAGCAGAATCCAATTCTGAGGTTTTTCAGTTTTGGACCCGACACTACTGCCGAAAATTAGGGCTTTTCACAGAAGTGGAATTTTTCAGTGAGCCCAGACCTAGATTGATCTCCTCCTCAAAATCAAAGTTAGGGATCAAATTCAAAGAATTTGGTTGGACAGAACTCCGGAAAAGCAAAACCCTAATCTGCTCCTGAACCAGCACTGTAGGATTTCAGCTCCAAATTCAGATCCGACATCTTGACCTGGTAAGATCTAAATATTTTGTATTTCCATTTGAGGTTCTCAGTTAAGATGTCTCATCATACCAATCTTGATGAAAAGCATGAGGGAGATGATAACTTCCAAGCCTGTAATTATAGGATCTCCTTGGTCCTGGAAGAAAATGAGTTGAACTCCTATATCAATGAGGAGGTTCCAGTTCCAAAGGGAGATGAGGCAAAGGAATTACATAAGAAGAAGTGGGTTATGGAAAAGAGGATCATTGTTGATTCTATCAAGGATCACCTCATACCATAGGTGTCCTCCCTCAAGACACCTAAAGCCATGTTTGATGCCCTAACCAAACTATTTGAAGGGAAGAACATCAATCGAAAGATGAATCTAAGGAACCAGTTAAAGAATGTAAAGATCCAGAATGCTGAGATCATCCAGTATTGCTTTACAAGGGTCTCTCAGATCAAGGAACAACTGGAAGCAGTAGATGAAGAAGTGGAAAATGTAGAGATTGTAATGACCACCTTGAATGGTCTCCCTAGATCATGGGACTCCTTCATTCAAGGAATCTATGCAAGAAAGAAGTTAGTCAAGTTCAGCAAACTATGGAAGGAATTCTCTCAAGAAGAAGCTCAGATAGAAGCTCGAGAAGAAAATATGGGAAGTGAAGATCAAGCTCTCACAATTCACTCCAAAAAAAGCATAAGAAACTCTCATCACTCTAGAGGTAAGACCTTTCACCAGAAAGATAACTTTTGAAGGGATTTATCAAAATTAAGATGCTATACATGTGATGAAAGAGGACACTTTGCAAAACACTGTCCTAGAAACAAGGTTAACTCTCATAAGAAGAAGGGAAACAAGACTCAGACATCATGCTCATGCTGCAGAGGATGATGAACCTTCCAAGAAGAGAACCATCTATGAAAGTGAATATTCTTCTAGTGATGAAGAATATGTTTTGATTTTCGCTCTTACAGGAAACATTACTCATGGAAGCAATGATTGGCTTATAGACAGTGGGGCTTCCAAGCATATGACAGGATTCAAGGAATCCTTTGTGAAACTTTCAGAACATGAATCACCTCACAAGATGAAGCTAGGAGATGACTACCAGTATCCAATAAAGGTAGTGGGGAATCCTCCTACAAGCTAGACTCTGCAAAATCAATGATAATGAAAGAAGTATTATTTTTAACATTAATAAAGAATAACCTTCTTTCCATATCTGCATTAGATGCAAAAGGAATGAGGGTTGCATTTATAAATGGTCAAGTCATCATGTGGCCAAAAGGAAAGACTATCTATGATGCAATAGTGATTGGAGAACAATATGGAGGTTTGTACAAATTGAAGGGCCATCCAGAACAAGCACTAGTCCATGACACAGTAGAGCCAAATGAACTTTGGCATAGAAGACTTGCACATGTGCATTACAGAGCACTACCACTTGCAAGAAAAGTTGTTGAAGGTCTTCCAGAAATTCAAGCAAAACATGATGGGGTCTGCAAAGGATGTGTGAAAGAAAAGAACACAAAGAAGACATTTCCAAGTAGCTAGAGCAAAGCAAAAGGAATCTTGGAAATCATCCACTCCAATGTATGCAAACCAATGTCATCAAGCTCACTAAGCGGGTATGCATATTATGTTTCTTTTATTGATGACTTTTCCAAGAAGACGTGGATTTACTTCATGAAGAACAAAGATGAAGTTTTCAGCAACTTCAAAGGATTCAAAGCCTTGATCGAGAATCACACAGAAAAGAAGATCAAGACCTTTCGATCAGATAATGGCAGAGAATTCACATCAAATGAATTCAAAGAGTTATGCAAAGACTTGGGGATTAAGAGGGAGTTGTCTACCCCATATAATCCACAACAGAATGGGATTGTCGAAAGGAATAATAGAACCATCATCATTAGAGGAAATTTGGGGTCTAAAATGGGCCTTATAAGAAAACATGCCAAAATAAGTTCTTGTGAGTTGGAATTCAAGAACCAATAGAATTTCAATAAAATGAGTCAACCATAATGGTTGAATTGACATATTTGTCATAAAAAAACTACTTTGTTCGTATTTTTGACATATTTCCATGTGTTTTTACTCAAATTTCGATCTGGAGAGCTCGTTGGATGTGGAATTTGATTCTGCATCCAACGAGTACCCACACTGCATACTTTTGATGGACCTTTCTAACCTAAAAACAAGAAATACCTGAAAAAATGTGAAGATGATGTCATCATCATGTTTTTTTCAGGTATTTCTTGTTTTTGGGGTAGCGGGGTCTGTCAAAAGTATGCAGTGTACAGTAATTATTAGATGTAGAATCAAATTCCGCATCCAACGAGCTCTCCCGATATAAATTTGAGTAAAACCATAGGGAGATATGTCGAAAATACGAACACAAAAAGTAGTTTTTTTCTTTCTTCCTCCAAAATTAATAAATATTATTTTATTATTTTAACTATTATTTTATTATTTTCCTTGGGAGGCCCATTTTAGACCCCAAAATTCCTCTAATGGGAAGCTACAAAAGCAATGCTTCATGATCAATATCTTCCTATGCATCTATGGGAAGAAGCTGCCAGAACAATGATGTATGTACAGAACCATACTCCAGCAAGAAACCAGAAGTTAGCCATCTCAGAATATTCGGCTTTCCTATGTACATACACATTCCAAAATAGAAGAGGACAAAATTGGATCCTTCAGGAAAGAAGGGTATATTTGTGGGATACTCTGAAATCTCGAAGGCTTACAGAATATACTTCCCAGGATTCAAGAATATTGACATCAGTAGGGATGTGACATTTTATGAAGACACAACTTACAAAAAATCCAAAAAGAAAACTACTGAAGAATTTGAAGAAGCATAAGCACCCAGAATTCATGATACAACCATGAATGAATAAGTTCAAGAAGAAGATCGAGAATTTGAAGAACCACAAGAACCTATAGATCCACCTCAGGAGAAGAATCCTCACAAGAGGAAACTTGCTTGGCTACGAGAAGCTATCCAAGGTGCAGAAATATATGGGGCTCCAGAAGAGAATCACATAGAAAGAAAGAGGACCAGATCCTGCTCCGGGTATGTAGCATTACTATGTGATTTCATCGATAAAGAACCTTCCAATTATGAAGAAGTGGCAGGATGGAAAGAATGGAAGGATGCTATGATCAAAGAGTATCAATCGATCATGAAGAATGATGTTTGGGATGTTGTCCCAAGACCAGAAGGGAAGTCAGTTGTAACTTCCAAATGGATCTACAAGATCAAGCATGCTGCAGATAGTAGCATAGAGAAATATAAGGCAAGATTCGTGGCTTGTGGTTTCTCACAGAAAGAAGAAATAGACTATGAAGAAACCTTTGCACCTATACTTCCATCAGATCTGTACTTTCTCTGGCTGTAGTGATGAAATGGACGATACACCAAATGGATGTCAAGACTACTTTCTTGAATGGTGTAGTGGAAGAGGAAGTGTATGTAGAACAACCACTTGGTTTTTTGACACATGACAGGGAATATCATGTGTGCAGATTGAAGAAAGCCCTGTACGGTTTGAAACAGGCACCTAGGACTTGGTAGAACATAATTGATAGCTTTCTATCCAGTTTGGGATTTACTAAGAGTAAAGTAGTTTCCAACCTTTACTACAAGGTTGAAGATGGAAACCCAGTGATGCTCCTACTGTGTGTAGATGATCTGTTTGTAACAGGTATGGATGGGTTGATTGCTGATACGAAGAGGAAGCTTGCTACCGAGTTTGAAATGAAGGACTTGGGTATGATGCATTATTTTCTAGGCATGGAGTTGTGGCAAAATGTAGATGGAATTCCTTTAGGACAAGGGAAATATATAGTAGAGATCTTGAAGAGGTTCAGGATGATGGACTACAAGGCTATGGCCACACCCATGGCATCGAACCTGAAGCTATTGAGTGATGCTTCATCATAGATGGTTGATGCTACAATGTATCATTAGATGATTGGGTCCTTGATGTACCTGACGAACACGAGACCAGATATTTTCTTTGCTGTGAACACCTTGATACAGTTCTTGACAGATCTAAGACATGTTCACTTGATTGTTGCAAAGAATATTCTGAGGTACCTGAGGGGTACAGTTGATTATGGTCTCAAGTATGATGTGAATCAGAAGATTAACCTGGAGGGTTATGTTGATTTAGATTGGGCCGGCAGTGCCATCGATAGGAATATCACTTCAGGGTGTTGCTTTAATATGGGATCAGGTGTGATCTCTTCATTTAGCAGAAAGTAATCCTGCGTGGCACTGAGTACAGCTGAAGCAGAGTATGTCGCAGCTTGTTCAGCTAGTTGTGAGGCAATATGGCTGAGGAAGCTATTGTCTGATTTATTTGATCTCTAGTTGGATGCTACTTGTCTACATTGTGACAACCAGAGTTGTGTGAAGTTGTCAGAGAACCCAGTGTTCCATGACAAGTCGAAGCATATCAAGATCAAGTATGACTATATCAAGGATATGGCGCAGAGGTGAGTAGTGAAACTCTAGTATGTTGCGACGGACGAATAGATAGTTGATGTGTTGACAAATCCATTGGCTAGAGTGAAGTTTGAGTACTTCAGGGAGAATCTTGGTGTTCTCTAAATCGAGGTCCCTTCCAAGGGGAAGTGATGAGTCTGTGAGCCATTCTAACATGGTGAGAGGATTGGTTCCTTCCATGTTCATATGTAAGGGCTGAGCCATTCTGTCATGGTGAGAGGATTGGTTCCTTCCATGTCATATATGAGTGCTGAGCCATTCTGATATGACTATAGGATTAGTTCCTACATGATCAGATATAAAGGCTATTTCCATTCGTGGAATGGAGGTGTCTGTTCAGTTACCAAGAATACTTGGTTTAGGACTGAGGGCCATTCTGATATGACTGTAGGATGTGTTCCTACATGATCAGATGTGAGCACATGGACATTCTAATGTGATTGAGGGATGTGTTCCCACTTGATCAGATATAAGGGCTGTTACCATTCTCTTGGAGAATAGAGGCACCTGGTCAGTTACCAGGCAACCTCAACTTAGGGTTGAGAGGCTTTCCATCATGGTTGCAGGATATGTTCTCGCATGGGTGGATGTAAGTGTAGGGACCTTCCATCATGGTTGCAGGATGTGTTACCGCATGGGTGGATGTAAGTGTAGAGCCCTTCCATCATGGTTGCAGGATGTGTTCCCGAATGGGTGGATGTAAGTGTAGAGCCCTTCCATCATGGTTGCAGGATGTGTTCCCACATGGGTGGATGTAAGTGTAGAGCCCTTCCATCATGGTTGTAGGATGTGTTCCCACATGGGTGGATGTAAGTGTAGAGCTCTTCCATCATGGTTGCAGGATGTGTTCTCGCATGGGTGGAAGTGTAGATCCTTTTTAGCATGGTTGTAGGATGTGTTCCCGCATGGCTAAATGTGAGTGCTGGGACTTTCTGATGTGATTATAGGATTGGTTCCTACATGATCAAATGTGAGTGTTGGGCGTGCCTTTATGACATGGTGTTGGATGTGTTCCTCTCATGGTTAGATGTAAGTGCTGGGTGGGCCATTCTGACTTGGTGTCAGATATAAGCGCTGAAGAAGACCTACATGGAGGTTAGGCCTACAACCAGCATGAAAAAGGACTGGCTCTGTAGAACTTTTTGTGACAGGAAGAATCATGGGATAGCACCCGTGATGACCCAGTGATGATGATACAACAGTGGTGATCCAGATCCAGTGATGATCTAGATCCAGTGATGATGATCCAGATCGAGTGATGATCCATATCCAGTGATGATGACCAATGATGATCTAGATCTAGTGATGATCTGGATCTGGAGATGAAGATGACTTGAAGATGAAAATGACTTGAAGACAAAGATGACTTGAATATGCAGATGACAAGATGATCTAGAGAAGAAGACCAGTGATGAAAATTGTGTTGAGAGAATACCTTCCTAGTTAAGAGGGAGTGTTGATGTAATTGTAACTTTAGAATGTATTCACTTGTATTTCTTATATATTGTAACCCGATGTTTATTCCGGGATGTACTTGAGTCATGTCATGCCCTGATGTTCCTATTAGGAGGATATATAATGTAAACAAGTCATGTCAAGTCATTGTGGGTAACCCTCCTATTGATCAAGGGTTACAGTCCCCACAGTTTTGGGGCACTAAGGTTATTAGACTCACCTAGTGAAGTCAGCCCTAGTTGGGTTTAGTCAAGTCGGGAATTAGTATAAATAGAGAGCTAGCCTCTCTATTTATCATACACTCACTCACACTTAGTTGTAGCGCATAGCTGAGGAAGAGAAAGACACTGGGGCAAGGAAGAAAGAGGTTACTGATGTCGGGAGATCATCTTACTATTTTGGAGTTTTACTTTGGTGTTGATTCTATCTCTAAGGAATTTATGGGGTTTTCTCCATTTATGGTTTCCCCAAGGAAAAACATCATGTTCATTGTCTCTTGTGTTTGATTGTTGTGCTTGTTGTTCTCTCAATTAAAGATCCTAATGTTATGCTAGCTCAATTTTAAAAATATAACAATTATGTGGATTCGGATTGGGAAAGAAGTTCCATTGATAGGAAGAGCACTTTAGGGTGTTGCTTTATTATGGGATTAGGTGTGATCTCTTGGTTTAGTAGGAAGCAGTCCAGCATGGCACTGAGTACATCTAAAGCAGAGTATGTCACAATGTTGGTCTCTTGGGAATGAACCAACAACACCCCTAGCTCACTAGCCCTTTCAGCGACAGACCGCGGAGCGGCCTGAAGTCTCACCCAAAGTGATCCTAATGGGTTGGCCAAAGACTCAAGTGTCTCGGCCAGGTTCTATATGGCATCCTGTGTGCGTCTCATAGCTCTTCTTAGCTCGCGAGACCACTCTTTCCTCTCTGCGATGCGCAGTTTCCTCTTACTCGTGATGACTCTAATCCTTATCGCATCGCCACATCCTAGGCAACACGTAACTCTTTCCTTCGCTTGATCCTTAACCGCATCGCACCACAGCTCCTCTGATGGTGCGATATCGCCTCCCTGTGATATCCTACCGCTGCGACTCAGCGTACCTAGCGTACTTGGCTTCAACTTACAGGAATCAACACACGAGGCTGTTTTACACTGCGACTCTTAACTGTCTCAAGCGAAACTTAGACAGACTCTTATACAAAATACTTAAAGACTTCAACTTGCATTTATCCTGTTATTATGATGTGAACGGAATAACATACACATACAATTACTGTAAGCAAAGTTCATGTAATGAATGACAGATATAACAAGTAGATACAATCACATGAATCAATTATACAACACTCAGATTGTATGTGGTTCACTTCCAGGGTGGAAGTTACGTCCACAGAACTGTGTTTCTATATTATAACTTAAGAGACGTACACAGTTCTGCTGCACCGCATATGCAGCTAGAGATCTTCTGGGTAACTCCGCACTCTTCCTAGATCCCTTCTCTCCTAGATCTCTTCTCTATATTTCCTTCTTACAATATACTCTCACTCTTTCTCTCTCTCTCTCTCTCTGTCAATCCCTGCAGATTGTTACAATACAAAATACAGTGAGCTAACAGACTACTGATAATCTGACTAGCTGGATGGCTTAAAATGCCTAAAATGCCAACCTTTTACAATACAAAATACATCCCTTTATAGGCGGCCCAAAGGTCTCTCCATTACAACACCGTGGGCCTGTCCCAACAGCAACCCAAACCCTAACTAGTGACAGTCGGCATATCTGTACTTAGGGTAGCCGCTTTCTATCACACCACTGCTCTCTGCAGTCTTCCATGCTTCCTGGCACTGACCATGGGTACTATGCACCGCTTCCCTTCTTTTGTCCTTCGTCTTCAATACCTCAGCCTCTTTGCTCCTTTTCCTTTATGAGGGTAGCTGAGCCCTCCTATCTTCGCTACTTCCTTCAATGCAGTGATTGAGCTCTCTCTTCTCATCCACTCAGGTACTATCATGTTACTTGACTTCTCTGTTCAACAGTCACAGTTTCCGACTCTGCTCTGTAGCTAGAAACATGCTACGGCGTCGTAGCTTCACCTTATCTCTTCATCTTCACCAAACTGTCTATCCACCAAAATGGAAGCTTTTCCTGTAGCTGTGGGACTCTGCTCCAATAGTCCCTTAACACTTACTTGTGGCTCGTCCCCGAGCCACTACCAACAAGATTCTCCTGCTGTAGATTTTCCTTGGCTTCCTGCAAAGTGCGCTAAAGCTTGTCCCGAAGTCCTGCGATTTCATTCTCCATAGCTACAACATGCTCTCTATAGTTTCTGTAACTTAGTTCATTGGGCTCTCTTATATTTCCTTCCCTCATTCATGCTCTCGCTCTCGTTGCTTGCGAGACCTTTTTAGGATCTTCCGGTCTTGAGAAGTCTTCCACATATATCATTTCCTCTTTGTCTGGGTTAGAACTTTTATCACAAGGAAAATATGTATCTTCCAGCCTTCTCAACATTTCATTCAGTCTAGAGCCTATTTATGCGAAAGGTATACAAACCAGGAATTCCATTCCGAGAACAAGCCTTTTTCTGCATCTTGAAGTTCTACTTGTTTGGTTTGTTTTCCCTTTCACTTTTCTTCTCAACAACTCGCTCCAGGTATTCACGCTGCTTGGGTTCCGCATATTTTCATCTTTGACCTTTGGAACCTCTTGTTCTTCTCTTAGCTGATGAGATAGGTCATCTTCCTTCTCCCGTTGCCGTCTTTTTCTCATTTTTACTTTCTTCCTGGCGGGAGATTTCTTCTCATCATTCCTCTACTCTACTTTCTTATCTTCAGTGATCGGCTTGGATTTCTTCTTCTCTTCAGTAGAGACTTTAATGACATCTTCTACATCCTTCGCTTGACTCCTCATCCTTGGAAATTGTCTGATCTGTGATGTTCCTAATTTCACAACCCTGGGCAGCGTCGCCATATCGAACATACAGCCACCATGCTCGAAGCGTCTCAGAATGTCTTCTAAAGGTTCCTCCTTGGGTAAAACCCACTTGGTGTTATACTTTGGATTGGCAATGGCTGTAAACTCTGAAAATCACAGCAGTCTATAACGAAATTAGCTCTGCACAGGGGACACTTAACACTGCACTCTATAGCTCTCGGCTCTTTGCAAATGTAACCCTCCCAATTGAATACTTTCTACTTTTATGCCGAAGGTGATAATCCCGGACGCAACGGTCATCTAGACTGAACCCATCGGTCGTATTAATTGCTTGGATGAGACCACACCTGTCATCCTGATCCTCAATAAATGCTGAAATCCGATCAATTTCCCTCGAAGCGTGTGTATACAGGCACCGGTCTCATCAAAGAGTTGCTAAATATGGATAATTGATTATGCTACTGCCAAATCTACGGTAAGGTATACCGGTCATTTCCTCATTAACTACCTGGTAGAAGGCGATTTGACTAGCCCTCTATCTCGTTACAAAAATTGGGTACGTGGCACGGAGAAACATCGCGCTGCTACGATACCACACCGCATCACTTGCTCAACACAAACTTAAGCATTTTTTTTTTGAATACTTAGAATACCTGCCGGTGTAGACTAATTCCCGGTGCGATGCCTCCTTTCAACTACACTGGACATCTACATGCTTCACGACTCTGAATTAGGGCTGAGAGGTGGAGTGGTTGTCACTATAAAGCTTAAGCCTACTGCCATTGATCATCGTGGGAAGAAGCTCCCCATTCAATTTTCTGAGCTGAACGGATCCTCCCTCTGTAACTTGCTGTATTTGATATGGCCCCAACCAATGCATCTTGAACTTCCCTAGAAACTTAATAAATTTACTGTCATAGAGGAGTACTAGGTCTCCGATCTAAAGAGTCTTACTCTTAATGTGTCTATCGTGCCAAGCTTTTTCTCGTGCCTTCTGTACTTTCTAATGGAATCCGGCGATGAATCTGTCTTCCTCTAAGGCAAGCAGCTGTGCTAGCCTTTCCTGTACCATGTCTGTATTAGCCATTCCAGTGATCTAAGCAATTCTTAAACTGGGAAGAATATACTCCATAGGCATAACATCCTCCTGTCCATACACCAAGCTGAATGGTGTGTGTCTTGTAAGTTTCTTGCATGTAGTCCTATACGCCCATAATACAACGTTAAATCTGAGGTCCCAATCATTCCTTTGGCTGTTGCATATCTTAGTAGGAGCATTTTCTAAAATCTTGTTAAAGGCCTCCACCGTACCATTAGCTTGCGGGTGGTAAGGAATGCTCTTATGGTGCTGTGTCTGGAATTCTTCTGTCAAGGCCTCAATGGTGTGATTCAAGAAGTGTGTGCCTTAATCACTCATCAAAATTACTGGGAATCCAAATCTAGTGATGATGTTTTCAAAAATGAACTGTGCGGCTGTAGAAGCATCACAGTTTCTTACTGCTTTGGCCACTGCCCACCTGGTGAGGTACTCTGTTCCAGTGATGATATATCTCGCACCAGTTCGTTTTCCTGGTGGGTTGATAGGACCCACAAAGTCTATAGCCCATTTTTCAAATGCGCGCAACGTAACCTGCGGTCGTAGTGGCATTTCATCTTGTCGTGAAGTTTTTCCTACCCTCTAGCAGATATCGTAGCATCTGCAAAAGTCCTTAATGTCTTTATGTAACGTAGGCCACCATAATCCTACGGTTAGGATTTTCTGCACAGTCGGCTTTCCTGCGAAATGACCTTCTGCGGTACCTGAATGTGCTTCTCTGATAATAGCCTCTTTTTCATGCGGCATCACACATCTGCGCAGGACTTCATCTAGACCTAACTTACATAACTATCCTATGATCAGGGTGAAGTCTACTGCTTTAACAACCAACTGTCTCTTTTGATGCTTGGTAAACTCCTCAGGTGCCCTTCCTGTGGTGAGAAAATGAATGATATCAGCATAGTACTCATCTGCGATCTGGATAGAAAACAATTACGCATCTGGCAAATTGTCCTCTAGATTACTTGGCTCTTCTCCCGAGTCTATTCATGACAGATGATCAGGTCCGGCGTTCAATATTCCTGGTTTGACAATGATTTCAAAATCATACTCCTGAAAGAGGAGTAACCATCTGTAGATTATTCCCCCTAACACTGGATTATTGACCAGATACTTCAATGCGGAATGGTCAGTAAACATCTTGAACGAGGCACCCAACAAGTAGTGCCTGAACTTCTGCAGCGTGTACACCATAGCTAATCCTTCTCTTTCTATCATGGTGTAGTTCTTTTCTGCTGTCGATAGCTTTCTGCTAGAGTATGCGATAGGATGATCGATACCTCCTTCTCTTGGTTGCGTTAAAACAACCCCTAGTGCGATGCCAAATGCATCCACATGTACATGAAACGACTTAGTCCAGTTTGGAAATACTAAGATGGGTGCTATAACCATATTCTCTTTAAGTGTGTTTAGACTCTACTGGCATTCCTCATTCCATAGGAATTTTACATCTTTCTTCAACAGTTTTTCCATCGGTGCTGTAATCTTTGCGTATCCCTTGATGAATTTTCTGTAGTACCCGGTATGACCAAGTACTGTCCTCAATTGTTTGACTGAGTTGGGTGCTGGAAGATTTACAATGATGGCAATCTTTGTGGGATCTACCATCAAGCCTTGCCTGCAAACAATGTGACCCAACAAAATACCAAATGGTGCACAGAATATACATTTTTTCAAGTTCAGAGAAATCTGGTACTGCCTACATTTTTCTAACATCAGTCTTAAATCTCCGATGTGCTTATGAATTAATCCAAATACAGTCCAATCATCAAAATAAACTTCTAGGAATTTATGGATGTATTCTTTAAATACAGCAACTACTACTCTTGAAAAGATAGCTGGTGCATTCTTAACACCAAAGGGAATTACCGTATACTGGAATGAGCCCCATTATGTTGCAAACATGGCCTTACGTCGATCTTCTGAGTGGATTCTGATTTGGTGATAGCCTGAAAATCCATCAATGAAGGAGTAGACCTCCTGTCCTCCCACATTGTCTAGTACTTCAACAGTGAAAGGGGTCGGGAATGGATCATGAAGCGATGCGTCGTTGAGTTTACGTAAGTCGACACAGATCCTGATGTCTCCTTTGGTTTTCTTCTCTTGCACGACCATGGGACTAACCCATTTTCTCTCTTCTACAGGCTCAACGATGCCTGCTGCTAGCATATTATCGATCTCATCCTTAACTTTTTCTTTGTAGCGCGGATTTAATATATATGGACATTGTTTGACTGGTCTAGCATCCTCTTTCAATGGTATCCTCATTACTCCTAGGTCTCCGACTATTCCCTTCATCTCTGTGAACTTGGTGGGAAATAGGTCCTGATAGTCATGTAGCAAGTCTGCAATCTGTCCGACTGTTTCATTTGTCCAATAGTCTCCAATAGAAGCAAACTTTGGTTCTGTGTCTGTGCCAATATTGATCTTTTTAATCTTAATCGGTTCAGTGATTGCTGGAATCTGTAGCTTCGATCCATCAACATCGTGATTCCCTTCTAACTCCGGAATGTTGATGTTGCGAGGATCCTCATCCTCCTCCTCTGGTTCTAATGCAAAATTATAGCACTCTAGCGCCTCTTCTAACTGGATGGCCCACTCAGGTTGAGTATGTATTGATAGGGTGCAATCCTCAAATATCTTAATATTTATTACATCTAGGGCCTAATCAACATTTGGATACTCATATTCAAAAGTGAAGGTGAGTAGGAAGATGTCTATTAGAAGTGGCCATGTAGTCGTTCCCTTGCGCAATTCAGTCTCTGTGTACCAGTTCCGTGGAACTGTGTCCAAAGTGTGAATGAATCGGTGAACCCATTTATTCTCAGGAATGTCTGACCAATTCTGTTTGCATGTCTGAATATGTGACCTGGGGTCACTTTCTCTTGTGTATCTCTGCTGGACATACTCTCTGCCGGTAGAGAATCTGATCGCCATCAATCTCTTAAGATCATCCAATGATGCGATATTCTCTTTATGTGCATACCACAATCTTGCAGGTGTGGCTCGTACTGCAAGGTCCATAGCTACGATCCTCTGCTCGTGAGGGATTTGTTGTTCAAACTGCTTGAGAAAGTCCTGGATATCTGTTAGACCATGATATGATGGAATCTCGTTGACCTCTACGCCAATCCACCGTAGTGACTTAGTCACATACGCACATCTACGCGCTGAGACTTCGTAAAGTCTGTTCTGCCAGTTCTCTAAACCAACATCCGAATCCGATGCACATGAGCTGTCGCATCACCAACTAATGTTCCCTTGTGCAGTTGGATTGATGTAGTCGCTCTGGTTTGCAGTCATCTGATAGAGACTGTCCATGTTACATGCCTCTTCCTCTGCTCAAATAGGTTCAATGTATCTAGGACCCTGAATAGGATCTAACGGTGCGATGACCCAGATCTATGCGTCCTCAAAGGTCATTTTTCTTCTCTTTAAGTTGATAATGGCCATGTTACTGATCACCCAATCAATACCTAGCAGTGCTGGATATGGTCTACTATCGCCAATGATTTCTATAACTTCAAAGTCCGCAGAGCTGTGAACTCCGTCAATGTCAACTGGCACCTGTGATAATCGACCCAGGGGTGATACCAGCTATTGATTAGCTAATTTGAGATGGATAGGCAATCTAACTAACTTAGGGCTACCCATTTGTTCCCATGGCTGCTTAGTCAGAACATTTACCTCTGATCCTAGATCTAGGATCACCTCGTCCATTTCAAATTCTCCAACCTGTGCTGTGAGTCGCATCTCTCTTCCTGTTCTTGTATGTCCCATAATATTATGAACAGCATGCTATGCACTGCTCACGGAAGAAGATGGCTGACACTAATCTATGATGCGCTGAAGTTCTCCAATAGCTTGCTCATTTCTCACGAGTTTTAAACAACTCCACAGGAAGGATTGTACACTTCCTGCCAACTTGTCCTTGTCACAAGCGCCCGATGTGGTAGCCTGCGATATCTGTACAGGGCTAACGTCACAAGGTGGTTGCTGCGGTATGCCCCTAGATGGCAGTACCTGTGATCCTGATTGCATAGGGTCATCAAAGAAAGTCTTAGCTTCCTAAAATGTCTATTTATTCTTCTGTAGGTCAAGTGGTTTTTCTTTGTTAGGAGCTTTACGCACCCACTCCTGACCTGTGGTCTTTTCAGTAACCTGCGATGTTCCATTGGTGGAAGCACCGCTGCGAGTCACAATGTTGACTCTTAGTTCTAGTTCTTCCTGCTCAGCAACAATAAGCTGGATGTTCTGGTGTACTGCTGGCTTAGGTTCTCTGATCATAGCTATCAGGGTAGGACAGTCTTCTATAGCGTGATCGTAATATTTGCAATAGTTACATGTGGTGGTAGGGCTCTAACAGTCCCTAGCATAATGTCCTACAACTCCACAGTTGTAACAAGTGACTGGTCCATGACCAC
This sequence comes from Pseudotsuga menziesii, assembly GCA_001517045.1. Classification (NCBI taxonomy): domain Eukaryota; kingdom Viridiplantae; phylum Streptophyta; class Pinopsida; order Pinales; family Pinaceae; genus Pseudotsuga; species Pseudotsuga menziesii. Next base: position 20,283 of record LPNX011196034.1, read on the forward strand.
GGCCAAAGCCTTCTCCCCGGCCAAAGTCTCTGAATCCCCCTCATCCTCTGAATCCTCCTCCATAGCCACCATAAGCCGGATCATGCTGTGGTCCTGCTAATGGACCCCGTGTTTCTGATTGGACTCTATACAGGTCTTTCTTGCTCCTGACCATGAGATCATAGGCTCAGCAATCGTGTTCATCATGGCCTATGGACTTATAGAAGACGCAGTATAAGTTCTTAGGTGTCTGCACGTACTTCTGAAGTAGAGGGCACTGGTGAGGTAGATGTCCTCTTGTTTTGCATATTTCACACCACGGCCCGTGGGTCTGTGGTAAGGGGTTAGGATCCCTGGTTGCTATATATTCTACAAATACTGGATAGTTATCTTTAATATGGCCTTGTTCTTTACACTTTACACACCATATGTATTGCCCAACCTCTTTCCCTTTCTTAAGCTCATGCATCTGTATCGTGAGATTAGCCAACTGGTTTTGCAGGTTTTTCATACCTGTGCTGGTTTCAGCTAGAGGTGAAGCCTCGAGTTTCATCGCCATCTCCAACGCATCGTCCTGCATCTGGAGTTTCTGCTGCATTAATGGTAGTCTGATGTGAGGGAGCAGCGCTACAATAAACCATTCCTTATTTTGCTCCGGCGCAAACTCAAAGCTGACTTGGTCTATAAGGGCTTTAAATTTATGATCGAAGTCCCATACTGACTCTGTAGGTAACTGTTTGATGTCTTTGAGCTCTATAATGCACTATGACTCAGACTTAGGTTTCTTAAACTCTTTAATCATGGTAGTCCTGACTTGGACAAGTGTTCTGGGTACCGCTGAGGTATACTTAATATACCATGTTAAGGATCATTCTCTCAGTGTAGTGACCAACTGTACAAGTTTACTATTATCATCATTGATTTCTTTAATGGTCCACACGGCTTCACATAGAAACCAATGCTGCTCTAGGTCCTCTGCCCCTGTACCCTTAAAGATAGGTAGCTTCATATCATCTCCCATTCTATATCTACGTGGTGGATGTTTATTTGTTGTGTTACTACCACTCGGCGGTGTAGGTGGAGGTGATGTAGCGGTAGTATGTACTGTCTGTGAGCTACTAGATGGGTGTTCCTACGGGATTGTTCTGAGTCTCGATCTATTTCTGTGGGGTATAAGGGTGGTAAGGGATACCCCCTTCTATTCTGTCTGTGGTACTATGACTCTGATGTCTAGTATTATCTGAACTGTCTTCAAATATGGGAGAGCTGAAATCTACTTTGTATTTATTTCCACTACGTGTACATCCTATATCATCAAAATCACTTTCAAAATCTTGTGACATTACTATCTTTACTTATTCATCTGAAACTAGATCCATTGTTCCTTTTTCATGTAATAACATCTTAATGGACAAGTTTAAATATTTTAGGTACTTACCGCGATATCCTTTGAAGAAGTACCGCTCAGCCTCGCTGAAGCTTTTTCTCTAGTCGACTGCAAACTCTGTGATGAAGCCTTCTAGCACACTCGCAAGCTAGAAGTCTACTGTCCTCGTAATGGGATTGTCAAGGTTCTTCACGGTCTGAATCAGCTCTGGTGTCCAGACAATGTTTCTTTTCTTCTTGAATATACTCGTATCCGTCAACTTTAATAACCAGTCGTAAAGCTCATTTCCAAAGGTCGCAAAAAAATATCACGTGCAGGTCTGTAACGATATGTTTTTGTAACCAGTCCTCTGTACTCAGTCTAGGACTCTTGTTTTCTCATTCGGAAAACTCTTTCTCTGTAGACACAACCCACTCGTTGAGTTCATCTCTAGTAGGATGCCACCAAAACATCAGTGCTTAGTTTGTTCAAAACCGGCAACGGAACCATTTGTTGGCCGCTTGGGAAGACCCGGGTTTACTATAATGAACCAACAACACCCTTAGCTCACTGGCCCTTTCGACGACAGGCCGTGGAGCAGCCTGAAGTCTCACCCAAAGTGATCCTAATGGGTTGGCCAAAGACTCAAGTGTCTCGGCCAGGTTCTGTATGGCGTCCTCTATGCGTCTCGCAGCTCTTCTTAGCTCACGAGACCACTCTTTCCTCTCTGTGATGCACAGTTTCCTCTTACTCGCGATGACTCTAATCCTTATCGCATCACCGTGTGCTGGGAAACACATAACTCTTTCCTCTGCTTGATCCTTAACCGCAGCGCACCACAGCTCCTTTGATGGTGCAATATCGCCTCCCTGCGATATCCTACCACTGCGACTCAGCGTACCTAGCGTAATTGGGTTCAACTTACAGGACTCAACACACAAGCTATTTTAGACTACAACTCTTAACTGTCTCAAGCGAAAATTAGACATACTCTTATACAAAATACTTAAAGACTTCAACTTGCATTTATCCTGTTATTATGCTGTGAACAGAATAACATACACATACAATTACTGTAATCAAAGTTCATGTAATGAATGACAGATATAACAAGTAAATACAATCACATGAATCAATCATACAACACTCAGATTTTACGTGGTTCACTTCCAGGGTGGAAGTTACGTCCACAGAACTGTGTTTCTATATTATAACTTGAGAGAGGTACACAGTTCTGTTGCACCGCATATGCAGCTAGAGATCTTCTAGGTAACTCCACACTCTACTTGGAGCCCTTCTCTCCTAGATATATTCTCTATATTTCCTTCTTACAATATACTCTCACTCTTTCTATCTCTCTCTCTCTCTGTCAATCCCTACAGATTGTTACAATACAAAATATAGTGAGCTAACAGACTACTAATAATCTGACTAGTTGGATGGCTTAAAATGCCCAAAATGCCAACCTTTTACAATACAAATTACATCCCTTTATAGGTGGCCCGAAGGTCTTGCCATTAAAACACTGTGGGCCTATCCCAACAGTAACCCAAACCCTAACTAGTGACAGTTGGGATATCTGTACTTGGGGTAGCCTCTTTCCATCACACCACTGCTCTTTGCAGTCTTCCATGCTTCCCGACACTGACCATGGGTACTATGCACCGCTTCCCTTCTTCTATCCTTCGTCTTCAATACCTCGGCCTCGTTGCTCCTTTTCCTTTATGAGGGTAGCTGAGCCCGCCTGTCTTTGTTGCTACCTTCAATGTAGTGGTTGAGCTCTCTCTTCTCAGCCGCTCAGGTACTGTCGTCTTCCTTGACTTCTCTGTTCAACAGTCACGGTTTCCATCTATGCTCTATAGCTAGAAACATGCTACGGCGTCGTAGCTTCACCTTATCTCTTCATCTTCACCAAACTGTCTATCCTCCAAAATGGCAGCTTTTCCTGTAGCTACGAGACTCTGCTCCAACACACAACTTGTTCAGCTAGTTGTCAGGCAGTGTGGCTGAGGAAGCTATTGTCTGATTTGTTTGATCTCTAGTTGGATGCTACTTGTATATTTTGCAACAAACAAAGTTGTGTGAAGTTGTCATAGAACCCAGTGTTCCATGGCAAGTCGAAGCATATCGAGATAAAATATCGCTCTATCAGGGATATGGTGTAAAGAGGAGCATTGAAGCTCCAGTATGTTGCGTCAGACGAACATATAGCTGATGTGTTGACCAAGCCATTAGCCAGAGTGAAGTTTGAGTACTTCAGGGAGAAGCTTGGTGTTCTCCAGATCAAGGTTCCTTCCAAGGGGAAGTGATGAGTCCATGTGCCTTTCTGACATGGTGGTAGGATTGGTTCTTCCCATGGTCAGATATAAGTGCTATGTGTTTTTGACATGGTGGTAGGATTGGTTCCTCCCATGGTCAGATGTAAGTGATGTGCCTTTCTAACATGGTGGAAGTATTGGTTCCTCCCATGGTCATATGTAAGTGCTGAGACCTACATCCAGTATGAGCAAGGACTAGCTCTGTAGCAGAAGTCCTTGTAGCAGGGATTTCTCCCTTACTGCAGGGTAGGAATGGCCACCTTTCGTCTATAGGATAGAAGGATAGGTTCCTGGTGGTGAATGTAAAGAAAAATAAACAGACAGAATAGAAAAATGAACTAAAATTAAGGAAAAATGAAACCGCTTTGCTAACAAGGTTAGGGTTTAGCTCCAATACCCTGCAATAACATGTTAGAAAACCTACAAACAAATAATGGAAACATGAAAGCAAATATGGGTTAGATAAAACTAAATAAACAAGACAAAAACAAGAATTATACCTTCATTTGGTGGAATGCCTTGGTTCTGGGGTCGGTTATTCTTTCCCTTATTGATTATTGGGGGCTGGCTGGTTGGGATGGTTTTTTTGTGCAAATACTTATCCCAATGGAGCGGTTGGAGCAAGGGCGGGGGCTTGAACCACTTGCACTGGTGGTGCATAGTATATTTGGGTGGGAGACGATGCCACAAATGTGGGCATTTTCCCCGTGTATTGCTATGTTGGCTAAGCCAAGCCTGAGCCTGCTGCGATGGTGAAGGTTGCGTGTAAGAAGTTGTGGCTCCAGAATGGGACATCATTCTTGCATAGTCCGGAGTTTGGTTTTGGTAGGCAACACTAGCAGTGTTGCTTGGTTGTGGTGGTACTGTAGGTGGTGTTGAACGGTGTTGTGGTTGGTGAGAGACCGAGCCTATGATGCCATCTGCAGCATGGGATGCCCCTAGTGCATCCTGGTAGGAGGTGCCTGTGCGGGGGGCATCTAGAATGATGGTATAAAGGTATCCATACTATGCATAGATCAGATCAAACTACTGGGCTTTCAGGATGGCCTCCTCTTCGGATTGGGGACGTTCATATGCGACATCCTTTGCTATAGGTGAGAGCAAGGTTTTAAGGAACCAATACAGGAAGATCATGTCATCAAGTTGGATCTTACACAAACTGCAGCGTCGTTTCCACTCATGAATGTGGTTAGTTATGTGGGTCACAGTATTTTGGTGGCAAGATAACAATATCTCCACCCCTTCTTCATATCTAACGGGGAGATGGAAATATTGCAGGAACATGAAAGCCATGGAGTTGAAATCTAGGTACTTGGCTTGTGGTAGCTCAATGTACCATTTGGTTACAGCACCTATGAGGGTTTGTTGGAATAGTCTTATCCTGATCGAATCATCTACGATGTTGTTTGATGAGCACCATAGGTGAAATGTCATGATGTGGTTTTGGGGGCATTCCCCTTCCTTCCCTTCAAACTTGGGAATGTCTGAGGGAAGTTTGGTTGGAATGGGAGGCCAAAATGTTTGATGGCAGATAGGGTCATTTGTTAATCAAGCCAAATCTGACAAGTTGAGATTGTTGGAGACATTTACCATCATACACACTCTTTTGGTCAAATTGGCCTAGTTAAACCACTATCCTAAGTTTAATTGACATTAGTGGAGCATTAATTGCCATCATCCAGTCACACCCATGCCTACCTATAGTCAAGGAGGCTAACTTAGCCTTCTCCTACAGTCAAGGAGGCTAACTGGAGCACTCTAGGGGTGATCTGTGTGACATTAATGCACCTAATTTCTAACTAGTGGTTACAATCAATTCAACCAGTCAATTACAGTCAGTTAAGGTGCCTCCAGTCATTAAATACATTATTTAATGATTATTTATTATTATTTAATGATCTGGAGTCAACAAGGCGCCTCCACCAACTTCTGATGGTCAGTTCAGCTTCAGTTAACCTCATTGGGGTTCATTGGAGTCATGGAGCACTAGCACTTGATGGTTGGCTTGCTATGACATGTGTCTGATCTCCTTCAGTTGAGATTCATTCATTTATTGCACTCCGACTTTAGTTAGGGTTTGGTGATTCAATTAGGGTTTTGGTCAAGTGGTTAACTGAGTGAGATTGAATGGTTGAGAGTCAGTTAAGCTAGAATCACTTACTGAATTCGAATTATCTCCTTAGGTATTCGAATTATTCATGGAGTTAAGCCATTCCTCAACATTGGTATTGTAACCCTTTATTGTTTATTAAATATACAGAGAGGAAACCAATTCCGGTTCCGATTATTACCAATTCATGAGTATTTGTTAATTATTATTTGATGATTTTGATTCCAAGTTCCTAGATCATGTGCAAGAATTAATATGGTATCAGAGCATGCGGCGGGATGAAGATCAATCTCTCAAAAATAAGATTTTTGATAGATATCTCCATGAAATTTGAGCAATAGCTCAAAAATCCATCACTGCACCAGAAGCCAAGGCTTACCACTTAATACCCCAAGTAAAGAACTTGTTGATCAAGCTTGCTTGATTGACTATGCTGGGTGTGATGAAAGCCTAGAATGTGCAGGCTGTCCAACCTTATTTTTCCCTTTATGTTTTGATTTTCAGGTTTCTACAGGTGAAGCATTCGCTACAGCATATCCAGATGGCCTCCTCAGTACCTCTCTTGACTCCATACAATTTCCACACATGGAAAAATAAAATGGAGCTTCAATTGCGCTCCAAAGGACTCCATAGAGTCGCCATGGACACTAAAGTTGAGCCTGGATCTACCATAGAAAAATCAAGATTATTGAACAAGAAGGATGAAGCCTTCGGTTTCTTGTGCCTCTCTATTTCAGAAGACCTTCTCTTCCATCTTATGGATCTGAAGACACCGAAAGAAATATGGGACAAATTGGAATCTCTATATGGAAAGCATGATGACTTGAGAGTTTACCAACTTGAAAATGAACCCATGTCTCTCCAACCTTCCAATTTCGAGACTCTGAATGATTTCTTTACAAAGTTCAAGTATACTGTTTTCCTCTTGAAGCAATGCAAAGTGGTGAAAAAGGATGATCAGCTCATCCTAGCCATCCTCTCCAAACTCGGGGCTCATTATTCAATTTTTGTTTCTACATTCCGTACGGGGAAGCTCACAACCCCCAGATGGAAGATGCCTACACTCAATGCCTTCATTGAGTCCCTAACTAATGAACATGACAAGCTTGTCCAGATGGGGATCATCTAATATTCTCGTGATCAAGCCCTCCATGTCTCGGGGCCCAAAGATGTGAAGGGTAAAGGAAAGCAGCAGAAAAATCAGAAAACTAAATTTGATGCTCACAAGCCTAGAGTTGAAAATCAACAACATGATGAATCTTCCGGCTCAAGGAAGAACAAAGGAAAAGGGCACAATGGGAAAGAAAAAGTCAAGTGTTCTTACTGCGGGAAGGGTTTTCACCCTGAACATGCCTGCATGAAGAAAAATCTTGATGAAGCAACCTCTCTCCTTGAGAGGAATCACATCAATCTTTCGGAGAGATTTCGGAGGAGAGATCACCAAGATCGGGAACCACAACATGAGAAAGGTCATGCCCTCATGGCAAGCACTTCAAAGTACAAATAACTTCTGATTGACAGTGGAGCTTGGAATCACATGATGGCTGAAAAATACTCCTTCTCATCCTTGGAGACCAACAAATCCATCCCCATCCACATGGGAGATGACTCCACCATCATTTCTAAAGGACAAGGTACTGTAGATCTAGAAAATGGTTTTTTTTATAAAATTTTGTATGTACCGTCTCTAGCAGCAAATGTCCTTAGTGTCTATCAAATGACACATACAGGAATGCCTAAGAGAGTCTCTTTCAGCGCAAATGATGTTGAGATAACAGAAATTGCATCTGGGAAATTCATTGCAAAAGGGCTTGCAAATCATCATGCAAGAGCCTATGAGTTCTCTCACTTTGTTGCGGATGCAAAGCCCACCACTCTGCTAACTCATGGAAATGAGGTTAGTATTCTATGGAATGAGAGGTTTGGCCATCTTAATTTCAAATATTTTCAGCAATTACAGAAAAAATCCATGGTTGAAGGCCTCCCGGTCATCAAGGCAACCACGGGAGTCTGCAAGGGCTGTGTGATTGGAAAACACCCTGAGCACAAGTTCGATCGGGGGAAGGAAAACCGAGCTACAAGCATATTGGGGCCGATACATTCTGATATCAGTGGTCCAATTCCTATCACATCCATGAATGGATCAAGGTAACTCCTTACCTTTATTGATGATTTTTCATAGTATACATGGGTTTTCTTTCTCAAAAAGAAATCAGAAGTATGTGAAATTTTTTCTGAATTGAAGGCCTTGATCGAAAATGCCTCTGGGCTTAAGATCAAGATATTGAGATATGATAATGGAGGGGAGTATGTCAATAATGATTTTCTATAAATTTTCTCCCAAAGTGGTATTCAGGTCCAACACTCAATTCCCTACACTCCCCAACAGAACGGAGTAGCGGAAAGGAAGAACCGGTCTCTCAAAGAGATGACCACCTGTATGTTGGAGTCAAAGAAGCTTGCTGCAAATTTGTGTGCTGAAGCCATGCATGCTGTAGCATACATTCAGAACAGGGTTCCACATTCATCAGTGAAAGGAAATACTCCTTTCGAAGCATACTTCGGGCACAAGCCAGATGTGTCGAACCTACGGGTGTTTGGGTCCACTGCATGGGCCCGGATTCCGCTTGATAAAAGAAGGGCTTTGCAACCGCAGAGATTAGAATGTCTGTTTATTGGGTGTCCTGATGAATCTAAAGGATTCAAGCTTCTGGATATCAATACCAAATATATCATCATCAAGAGAAGTGTCAAGTTCGATGAGCCTCTTCAGGAGGTGGAACTAGTGAAGGAGAAAACTGCTGAATTTCCTTCCTATTCCACTGAATATTTGGATGATGAAATTGGGGGTGATGACCCTGATTTGGATCCTATGAATTCTGATATCAGTGTGCAGCAATCATCAGATACTGAATTAGAACCTGAAGTGCATAATCATCTTCCTACATGGTCCCAAAAGACACTCTCCTCCGCAGGAGACAACATTGGAAATCCGGATGATCCACGGAGAACCCGGTTTGATTTCCAAAGAGCAGGTATTGCGCTCTCTTGTTCTGACAATTTTCTGTCCAAAAATTTCTATTTGATTATTAGTTCAGATCCAAAATCCTACTACCATGCTCAGAATGATCCGAGATGCCAAGTTGCCATGGATGAAGAGATGAATTCTCTTCAGAAAAACTCTACTTGGGAGCTAGTTTCTCTTCCTCCAGGAAGGAAATTGGTTCAATGCAAGTGGGTGTTTTGGAAAAAGGTTGCTGCTGATGGAAGCACCTACAAATATAAGGTGAGTCTGGTATAAAAAGTTTTCTCTCAGGTCCAAGGAGTGGACTACCATGAGACCTTTGCACCGGTTGCAAAAATGGACTCCATCCATCTTGTTTTGGCTATTTCCGCATCCAAGCACTGGGAGGTGCATCGCATGGATGTTAAGTCAGACTTTATGCATGGAGATATTAATGAGGAGATATACATGAAGCAGCCTGAGGGATACATCACTGATCCATATTTGTTTTGCAAGCTAAAGAAGTCACTATACAGGTTAAAACGGGCCCCAAGAGAGTGGTATTCCAAGATGGATGCCTTCCTTCTCTCGCAAAACTTTTAGAGATGTAGATCAGATACAAATGTGTATTTACAGAAGCATGATGGTCATATAATTATAATTTTTTTATATGTTGATGACTTACTGATCACAGGTAGCACAATTGCCTCCATTTCAGCCATCAAAACTGCTCTCCACAATGCCTTTGAAATGAGTGATTTGGGGCTTCTAAAACAATTTTTGGGGCTCGAAATCGAGAAAAATTCTGATGGGATTATGGTCACTCAGTCCAAATAAATTTCAGACCTATTAGTCAAGTTTAACATGGCTGAATGTAGGCCTGCACCATTCCCTTTCCTTTCAAGGATCATCCTTGAAGAAGGAAAAAGCACACCTCCCATGGACTACACTATCTATCGACAGTTGATTGGTAGCTTGTTGTACTTGACACATTCTAGGCCTGATATTTGTTATGCCGTGAATGCTGTATCAAGATACATGCAGCGGCCTCATGATATTCATTGGAAGGCAGCCAAGAAGATCCTCCAGTACATTCAGGGAACCAGGACCTATAGCATTTACTATGCTGCAGACTCCGAGCTAGAGCTGGTTGGATACACAGATTCTGATTGGGAGGGTGATTCTATTGATCGGAAGTCAAATTCCAGATATGTATTCATGTTTGGTGGTGGCCCTATTTGCTGGTCAAGCAAAAAGCAGGCTACCATAGCACTATCTTTAGCAGAGGCCGAGTATCGAGGAGCGGTGAATGCTTGCATCCAAGCAGTTTGGTTGCAAGGCATTCTTTCAGAGTTTCATCTTGGTAGTACTTTGTCCACTGTCCTAATTTGTGACAAATAGAGTGCTATTAAGATATCCATAGATCCAGTTACCAGGCAGAGGACCAAGCATGTAGAGATTCACATGCACTACATTAGGGAGCTAGTGCATGACAAGACCATCATTCTGCAATACTGCCCAACTGGTGAGAAGATTGCAGACATCTTCACCAAGAGCTTTTCAAAAAAGAAGTTCACTTACCTCCATTCACTATTGGGGGTGAGTTCATCAGGGTGATCCAGGCTACTTTCAGTATTTAGCTTGAGGGGGGGGGGGGTTCCCACTGGGTTTTCCCTCTTTTCCTCACTTAGTTTGTTTTTAGCATTGTTTGAGTTTCAGCATTGTACAGGGTGACCTATGGCCTTAGTTTCCAGGACCCTAGCATTTTTATGCATATATGTTTTCTAACTCTTCCTGAGTATAGCTTAAGGGGGGGTGTTGGAGACATTTACCATCATACACACTCTTTTGGTCAAATTGGCCTATTTAAACCACTATCCTAAGTTTAATTGACATCAGTGGAGCATTAATTGCCATCATCCAGTCACACCCATGCCTACCTACAGTCAAGGAGGCTAACTTAGCCTTCTCCTACAGTTAAGGAGGCTAATTGGAGCACTTTAGGGGTGATCTGTGTGACATTAATGCACCTAATTACTAACTGGTGGTTACAATCAGTTCAACCAGTCAGTTACAGTCAGTTAAGGCGCCTCTATTCATTAAATAAATTATTTAATGATTATTTATCATTATTTAATGATCTGGAGTCAACAAGGCGCCTCCACCAACTTCTGATGGTCAGTTCAGCTTCAGTTAACCTCATCGGGGTTCATTGGATTCATGGAGCACTAGCACTTGATGGTTGGCTTGCTATGACATGTGTCTGATCTCCTTCAGTTGAGATTCAGTCATTTATTGCACTCCGACTTCAGTTAGGGTTTGGTGATTCAATTAGGGTTTTGGTCAAGTGGTTAACTGAGTGAGATTGAATGGTTGAGAGTCAGTTAAGCTAGACTCACTCACTGAATTCGAATTATATCCTTAGGTATTCGAATTCTTCATGGAGTTAAGCCATTGCTCAACATTGGTATTGTAACCCTTTGTTGTTTATTAAATATACATAGAGGAAACCAATTCCGGTTCCGATTATTACCAATTCATGAGTATTTGTTAATTATTCTTTGATGATTTTGATTCCAAGTTCCTAGATCACGTGCAAGAATTAATAGAGACGTGCCATGAAAGGAAGGTTTGACCCCAGGTTGATGTGATATGGGGCAAACATGGTGGTGGGGTTTGCAGGTGCATAATGCACCTACATAGCTGGGGGTGCTTGTGGCACCATTGTGGATGGGCCAGTTCCCCCAAGTGTGGTGGGAGAGATAGTGTGGGTGGAAGGGCCACTACCCCCATGTATGACAGGAGGGGAAATGTAGGTGGAAGGGCCACTACCCCCATGTGTTACAGGTGGGACAACTAGACTGGTGTTGGAGGAGCAAGTCGGTAAGTGGCTTGAATGATAGCCGACTTAGTTGATCAGCCGACTAGTTAGAGATTAGGTCAGCCACCTAAGGTCATGTCATTTGAGTAAACCAAGAGGTAGTTATTTGTAACTATTTGTAATTCATATATATTAGGCTATTGAGCTAGATGAGAACTTGGTTCAGTTCTCTGTATTGTATGGACCCTCTCATGTTAATATAATCTGTTATTCTATCTACTTGTTCTTATCTCTTATCTCCGTGATGTATGTATGTTTTAGTATGTATTATTGGTAACCTTATGTGATCTGTGAGATTACAACATTGGTTCCATTTTCAGTAGTACATGTCTGAGATGTATGCAAGCAGATGATATCAGAATAGGAGATTAAGGATTGGTGGCAGCGTAAATTATCAAATTATTTGCAGAATTACGCATGGAGAAATAGATTGACGACTGCACAAACAAAGGAAAAATACTGTACGGAGACACATGAGAAGTTTGTAGAATCAGTGCCCCAGCTACTGAAGAAACTCCTAGATGAAAAAGCCAAAAAGGAACTAAAGATCAACAGTTACTAGAAAAAATGATTCGAGGGGGAATAACAAACTTGTCAAAGTGGTTCAAAAATATTGCGGATGAATTCTGTGAGGAGCAAGTAGTAGAAGAAAGAACTTCAGTGGAAACCATCAAAAAGAAATTCTACACAGACCTCACCGAGTAATTTTTTTGTTCCTTACCGACCTTGCTGTTTAAGTTCCTGATCGAGAAAGGAGTGGGTCACATTGTCGAACCTCGTCCATCAGTTCCTGGACTACCGTTAAACCCTAACTGGGCTGAAAAACAAAAGAGGTGAGAAAAATCCATTGCCGAAAGGGAGTGGGAATACTTCATAAGCAAGTAGATAGAACTATCTGGGATTTCTAAAGCGTCGGGTAGGCTATGGGGGGGTAGCTGGTCATATGTCAGGATAAAGTGGAGTGGATTCTAGTCGACTAAGGAAGATACCAATCACCAGTAATGAGAAGTTAGCCTAAAAAGGAAATCAAGAGGATAGTGTCACACAAAGGTACGACAGAATTCCAGAAAATAGAGAGGGAGAAGAGGCTACAAAGAAGGAAAGAAAGAAGAGAAAGAGTTGTAGCGTTGCAGAGAGGAATGAATACTAGGGCGACCGACCAAGAAAGAGATCCACTGGAGTCGGGTCATGACCAACAAGAATAAGGTGTGGAAGAAGAGGCATCCCCTATGGAAGAAGAATTATGGATAGAGTAGCGAGAAGCTCTCCAATTAAAAGTTCCCCAAGAGGTAAAACCTATATCTCCGATGAATCCAAGTACCTGGATACAAGCCATTGTCGAAGAGGAACTCAGACTAGGAGCTATTGACTTTGGTATATGGAGTCAACTAGACAACGAGACATACACTGGTAGACATCTAATTATCCGATGACTAGAAGAAGGAGATTGGGTTATGCTTCAAGTGGTACCCTCCAACCAAAGTATCCACTTACTTTACCCAACATATGAAGGAGCACCCTCCCTGCCAAATACAGCTTTGGAGAACATAGAACATTCAAAACTACAGACAAACAATTGTAGTTGGACATCGACAGAAGAAGTTGACAATAACCAACTGCTGGTCGAAGAAGAAATGACAACTAAAACAACCAATGAAAAAGAGAGTTCCGTCAACGATAGTTCCACAGAGAGAAATAAGCAAATAACCCCACTTCCCCCACCACCACCTCCTAAAGAAGATAGTGACAGTGATTCTGACATGGGTCATGGGTCAGCACGCATCCCTCTATATGAGGGTGATGAGGAACCCAGATGAAATTGGTTCGTCTATGAGTCGAGTTGGGAGGCTAACCAAGTTACGGATGTGTTGGGGCGCACACCTTAATGGTCCTTAATTTTGGTAACTCCATGGTTTTTGTGGAAGCTTGTAAGCGGAGTTGTGACTCAAAATAGTCTTAGGGGTGTCGGGATTGAGTCAAATCCCTCTTTTTTGTAATTGTCCATAAATTTCGGGTGTAAGCCCATGATTTTGTAATAGTGCACTTGTATAAATAGGCACTCATGTAAAGATTTCAAGGGTATATAATGACATGAGGATCATGTAATGTGAAGTTAAGATCTATTTTTGGGTTTTTAAGGTCAAGTCCCAGCTGTGTGCGTGGACGACCTCTACAGCTATGTGCGCAGAGGGTTTTTTTAAGAAGGAACTGCAGCTAAGTGCGCAGCTTAGAGTTGTAAGAAAGGAACTACAGCTAAGTATGCAGCTAGACTTGAAGGAAAGGATCTGCAGCTGAGTGCGCAGATCAGAACTGTTGTTTTATGGAAAGTTGAATAAAAGCACAGTTATATGGATGCAACCCCTACCCTGGGGGTGAACCACGTTATATCTTGTGTTGTGGTTGTGCTTTTATATGGTTTATGTTTTCTTTTTATGCATTGATAAGTAGATAAATGATAAGTGAAATAACTGTTGAATATTAACTTCGCTATGAATTCCCAGTTAAGGGTTAAGCAAGAAATTGTTTGTTTATCTAAACTACGAAGCTATATAAGTGAATTTCGAAGCTCTATTTTGTAAGAATATTTGTTGTTAAGGCTAAAGGTACAGTAATATCCCTCTTCTGCTTGCAGAAACCTGATTCTGCGGCACCCCATAGCTGTTTCGAGTGAGACTGCAACTTGTTCGCAGGTTGTTGCTGAAAGGGCCAACACTGTGGGTCTTTTTGTTGGTGCGAAGTTAAAGTATAAACCTCAGGTCTTCCCTATAGCCCAACAAATTGGTTCCGTTGCCGTTTGAACTCAGTATCTACTCAAGAGGGATCTACATTATACCTGGAGGGGTATGTTTTGGAGGCCCTCAGTAAAATAAATTGGTGATTGGATTGAAGAGACTTATCTGAAATTTGCTGAGCAAGAAAATAAGGATCCTCATCGCAGCTCAGATGAATTTTTTCAAAGGTACATTTTTATTGATATTCATGAAATTTTCTTTGGTAGTATCCACATAGAATTGCACCAATGGTTATCCAAGTTGAAAGAAAGAAATACCAACTTCAAGGAAGATCAGTTTCCTGATTAGACCCCCACAAGAATTAACATATTGAAAAGAGTGAACAACGCGATATCACGAGCTGTTGATTTCTGGACAACGCAAACCCTTGAAGCATTTGTGATAGAGTTTTCCATCGACACAAGTACCTCTTTTAGTGAAGCTGAATGACATTTTTTCAAAGGACCAAGGGGTAAGTACTTGAATTCATTTAGTTTGAGAATTAAAATGCTCTTGGCTAAAAAAGGCATATTGCTTATAGAATCAGATTGTTAGATTTGTTACTACTAACATATGCTTGGAAGTGAAAGTGACTTCCAAAAGCAAAGTGGTTTGCTGCGAAGTGGTAAGAGATACAAGAGAGACCTAGAATCCTATACCCTAGGCCAATATACTGAGTATACGCCATTAATTCCAGAAGACCCTAAATCTGAAGAAACCCCTTTTGTTGGAAACCCTCCTATAACTCCGCAGCGTAGATCTGTTACCCATGAGAAACCATCACAGTCTGAAAGTAACCCTAGCCCAAGTATTCCTGTCATAGGTCAGTCTACCCTAGTAAGTTCTCCCCCCCCTAGATCCACTATGGCCCATATGACTGATGATATCAAGCTCCCAGTTTTCAAAGGAACTGGATCCGAGGATCTAGAATAGTTTTGGTTCTTATGCGAAGCTGTGTGGACTGCGAAGAACATTATGGATCAAGATATAAGAAGAGCGCAGCTGGTTACTTCTTTCAGAGACCGGGCTTTGAATTGGTTCATGAATTTTTCCAACACTCAAAACCATGCCTTGGATGATATTAAAGTAGCAATGATCAAAGAGTTCAAGAAGCCTAAATCAGAGTCACAGTGTATAACTGAACTGAAAGAGATTCAGCAGAGGTGAGGTGAATCAGTTTGGGACTTTGATCAGAGGTTCAAGGTTCTATTGGATCAAGTAAGTTTCACTATTGGACCAGTGCAGCATAAAGAATGGTTCATAGCAGCATTATTACCTCACATCAGGACTCCACTTATGCAATAGAAGGTTGCTGATTAGTAAGAAGCTTTGGAAATAGATATGAAGCTTGAGATAGATCCTATTCAAGATAATTCTGGAATAGCTCAAATACAAGCACAGTTAGCAGAAATGGCCTTGTAGCTTCGCGACATGAAAAAGGGAAGTCTATTCAAGAAGAGGTTTGGTGTACACGCTGTAAGACAGAAGGTCACGACAAAGAACAGTGTCCTGCATTAAGAAATTACCTGAATACTGGTGCACCAAACCCGTTTAACCCTAATGTTCTATATTGTGAGATTTGTAGAACAACTAGCCAGAATCAACCTAAAGATTGTTATCTGCTACAAAGATATGTGCAAGTACCCAAGAATCCTTATTGCAAGTTATGTAAGTCAGTTGGACACAATGAAGAGGAGTGTCGCAACTTTGACCTTATGAGAGAGCGAACATATGATGCTTATAGGGTAAAGAATGATGCACAAGGCAATGATGGATATGGTTACCATGGTAGTACATCAGGTCGAGGTACTTTTGGAGGTCGTAGTCATGGTGGTATGCCAGGAAGAGGTCGAGGCCAGGTTGTTTGCTATAACTATAATCAAGGAGGACATGTAGCTAGAGACTATCGAAACCCAACTACGACATGTCGATATTGTAGAGTAGTCGATCATGTGATCAAGCAATGCCCACAATTGATAGCCAAGATACAAGAAAGAAGAGCCCCTCCCACTCAGAATATTCAGATGATTACTGTAGAGCAAAGGCCTTCCCCAACCATTAATGTTGTTACAAGGAGTGGAGCCATGATGGAAGTGCAGACTAAGGAAAAACAGCCTGACGAGGCTTGGGTTCATAAGACCCCAGAGAAAATTCCAAACTTCGATGTAGGAAGAGAAAAAGAAACATTTATGGAAGCCAAAAAAGACTTTGCTGATCCGGGAACATCAATAGCACCTGCGCAACAACATCAACAGCAGTTACAGTATCAAGGAGCTTCGACGGATAATGTAAGTACACTATCATCATTTTTACAAAGTTGTATGAAGCTCTTAAGAAATCAGAATGCTTTAAATGAGTTACAGAAAGTTATTGCTTCTTGCGAACCTCAGTGAAGCTCTGGTAAAGAAAAAAACTGTTAATAGAGTTAGAAGAAATGGAAGAGAAATGTGATTGCATGCTCAGATAGGAGAGTATGACATGATTGACATTATTTTAGACTTGGTATCAAAAGTAAATGTCCTAACTAAGCAGACATGGGAACAATGGGAAAACATACCCTTGAATGGTCCCCTATACAGTTGAGGTTAGCCAATCAGCAGAAGATTGTGCCCCTAGGAAGATTCCCTAGTGTCCCAGGAGACATTGATGGAGTCAGGACCTTAGCAGACTTTGAAGTCATTAAAATAATTGATGATAGCAACCCCTATCCAGCCTTGCTAGGAATTGAATGGGAAATAGAGAATTCTGCAGTAATCAACCTTAAGAACAAGCAGATGACTTTTGAAGGGAAAGGCTTGAGAATCATAGTACCCTTGGACCCTTCTCAAAGAGAAAGGTACACAGAGCCAGTTAGAGATGAAGAGCAGGATGTTTTGGATCATATATACAACATCACAGCTAAAGAAGAAGACTATGTTAACCCTACTCCTGAAGGTATAATGGACTGGAAGTGTGACAGTTCTTGCATGACTGATTCATATGAAGGCTTAGAGAATTGGAAGAATAGACTTTATGAACTACATGGACATCAATGTGCAAGAATTACCAAGTCTCTCAGATGGCTTGACTCATAGACAAGAATCTTACCTATTTTTGATGGCTTGACAGACCCTGAAGATTTTATTTTGCAATTTTCAGAGCAGGTACCAGATTCACAGAAAATGGAGACTCTAGATTCAGAATTCAGAGCCACGGCTGCTAGATGGTGGAATGGTCATAAAAAGTACATTCATAGTTGGGAAGCTTGTCAAAAGTCCCTTTGCCTGAGATTCAGGGATCGACCTCAGGAGGTGCGAAGCAGATTTAATGGTAAGAATAGCCCTCAGGAACATTTGGAGCAATGTTATGAAGCATGGAAGCATGTACCTCGTGAAGAATGGGTACATAGGTTTATACACACTCTGGAACCTGTAGCAAAGAACTGGTATGCGGAGGTGGAGCTTCGCCATGGTACAATAAGTTGGGATAGTCTTGTTGATAGTTTTGTGCTGACATTTTCTATTAATGAGGTTTGTCCTACTTTAGACGTAGCGATTAGATTGATCCACACTTAGGTGTTTGATGATAAAGAAATAGTAGAGTACCAACCTGATTAGAAGGAACGAGAAGCTAATGTAGTAGAATGTTATAACCTCGCAATTGACGAGGATTATGACCCGCATAACATTAACATTCCTGAGTCAGAAGGGCACTGCGAAGTACATGGACCAGCAGTCAAAGCACCTGAAGTAATTCAGCCCTTGAAGACAAGGCAAGTAAACATCGGCTCAGAAGAACATCCCAAGTACGCTACCATTGGAGATTATTGGGATGAAGAAATGGTGAGCGAAGTGACCCAACTTCTCCATGAATATCAGGATTTATTTCCGACAAAGTTCTCAGAAATGAAAGGAATCAGTGAGGCTGTCGAATAAATTTTTTCGTGGTATAAGGATGTGTTGAACATCCCTATTGTGCCGAATCTGACGTTGGTGGATGTGCCGAAGAAGAAAGGTGTGTCGAAGCTTAAAATTCGACCATTGAAAAAAACCAGATTCGGCGGCGCTGGTACGTTAACTGCATTAACTGCTTGTAATAATGAGATCTTGGGAAATCTAGCGCCGTTTGGACAAGATCTCTATCATATTTGATGTATTCAATGCACATTTATGGCAGATTGGGTCGATGGATTCTATAAGAAGACACCCAGGACTGCGGAAATCACATTACGCATTTTCTTGAGTTTTACAATTGATCCCATGACAGTTGATCGCGAGCTTCAGGAATTAGTGAGAGAATTTGAACAATGGGGTCTGCAGAACCTTTTCAGCCACCCACCTCCATCTGCACCCCATGAAGAAACTCCCCCAGCACCGAATCAACCAATGCAGACATGATCTACCAGGAAGAAGTTTAAGCCAGAAGTACGCTCTAAGCGGAATGAAGACAGACACAAGCAATCAGGGCAAACACCAAAGGATCCCGAAATGAATTCATCTCGTTCAGCAGAGATCCCACCTGAAGGGGATGAGAACGTTGCCTCACAGGGTCCACCATATCTTTTGCCTATTCGAACAGGAGTTCAACTACCTCGATGGACAAAGAAGTTCACATTACGCACCCCTTCGCTACCACCGGGTGTGCAGTTAGTCGGAACCATGACAGGGAAAATAGATCGGCTTAAGTATGCAGACCATGATACGAATGATCTTGGGAAGTTTCCACAGTTCACACCTGGAACATACTTACACTCCGTCAAATATCTGGAGACTGGAGTGAAGTTACTGGAAGTGAAACAGTGGGATGCTGGCTTGGAGAAAGCTAGCTTATTGATGATGCTAAATGTCCCCCACTTCAGTCGTAGCACATAGGTAACCATGGTAGTCAAGTAGTTATTGGAATTGGGGCATGATGGGAACCTATGGATAGGAGACAAGATAATTCCTATCAATGGATAACTCATTCATAGGATCACAAGCTTATCGAAGGAAGGGCCTGATTCGGGGATCGAATTTCCTTCAAAACACGAAGATACGAAGCTAGCACAAAGCATGAAGGACCGCTTCGACCCGACGAAAGGGAAGCGAGGGTATCAAACCTCGATAATTCAACACCAAAAAATTCGCTTCGCAGTTGATCTCTTAGCCTACAAATTGATGAGAAAGCGCAGACCACATGAAGTGTCTGCCCCTATTGTCAGTATTGCTACGAACTGTGCCGAAGGTTACGTTTACAAATGGGCAGAATACATCACCAAGGAATTCCTCGAAGATGTCCGCGATGCGCAGGAGAAAGGTAGACCCTTTCACTATTCATGGCTGATAGTGCTTATTGCACTGGTAGGATGGAAAGAACCTACCAAGGCGCAGTTTGTTGAGGTGCCACCGAACATGCCTGACACAGCAAGGTACGCATCTCTGTGGGTGTCGCATGATAAATCCTTACAGTAGATGACGAATTATGTGTTCGCCTTTTACTCAATGAGTATCTCATATGAGATTATGAAGACCCCGCAGCTCAGTAATGAGTTATTCTCTCAGTATGATGGGGTGGCCAACTTTAAGGCCTACATGCACAATGTCTTCATCTAGGCCCACGCAGATAAGAAACATGTATGCTGGAAGTTGCCATAAGTGGTAACCAAGGAAGACATCCTCGCAGTAGTTCAGCAATGGTCGGTTGAATGGTTAAAGGACACAGGGACAAAACCCAACATTCCAGCCCCCCCAGTCACCAATGTAGGTGTAGGCCCTAGTCAGACGTAGCAGAATGACCCACTCAAAGAAAGTGAAGAATAGAGTGAGTAGCAGCAGAGTGAAGGTGATCAGGGTGGAGATGACGGAGACAAAGAAGAAGAAGAGAACTCGGTCAAAACAGTCTCAGACCCTAATCGGCCAGATAAGCGCAAGTCGCCAGAAGCAGAGGAAGTGACCAAACCTCAGTCCCGAAAGAAAACGAAGGCATCAAAAGACAAGAATATCGACGAAGAGCCCGCCCTGATAACTGAGGAGCTTAATCAAGCTCTGACGAAGTCCACAGAAGTTCTCACCAAGAAATGGTTAGAGTTTGTAGCTACGAAAATTTATGCACTCACCGGTGTAGCTCGAGGAATTTTAGAGCTGAAGGAGTTAGCAGGAAAATCAGCAACTGGTGCTGTAGAAAATAGTACCCCAGTAAGTGCACAGCCAGACACAAGACAATGGCCAGTTAGAGAAAACAGGGGACAAGTGTCAAGTGCAACCCTCATAATAATTGATGTATCGTCTCGCTCGGAGATGAGCATGATAGTTGGAATAGATTACACCAAGATGTCCATGACGGAGTTGCATCTCTACCAATTAGCAATCATGAAGGAGATCCAAGCACGGGACCACTACTCACAGATACAATTGGAAAATACCATGAAGTGGAGTGAGAGAAATTGGAAAATACCATGAAGTGGAGTGAGAGCCTCGCAGCGCAGTTGGAGGAAGCGGAGTAGAGGAAGAGCGACGCAGAACGTAAGTAGGTCACATTGGCAAGGTATTGGATGAGGCATGTCGAAGTCTTCCCTACTTCGACATCCAGGCCGAGGAAGAGCTGGAGAAAAGAATCGTCAAGCTGAAAGATTACGCACAATAGTCTCGCAGTGAAATAGAGAATCTCAAAGCAAAACATGAGGCTCAGATTGCAGAGCTTCAACTTCACATCATCCCGGAAAGCCCACCAGATGTCAGAGAGCAGCGTCGAGGAGATATTCAAGCCTCAGCAGCAAAGATCTCGGATCTTGTGAGCAGCGCAAAAAAACTGCTAGAGGAAAGCATTGACGCCTGGACAAAACTGTAGGAAAATCCAGAAGTAGAAAATCTGCAGGAAACCATCAAGCAGTGACAGACAGAGCTGGATGCAGTGAAAGCAGAAATTAAGACTCTGCCTCCTATGCAGAAGATGCTTAAGGTAAAGCAAAGTAATGAAATCCAGCAGGAAATTGAGTCATGCAGAACGAAAGCAACATTGTTGGAAAATTATATGCAGCCTCTTGTCAACGAGGCCTTGGAGTTGAGTACTGTTGCGGACAGCCAGCTCAAAGTTCTGAAGGAGTATGATGCATTTGCATAAGAAAAGGCCAGTGAAGCATCAGCAGTAGCATTACAGGAGTTGGTGGAGAAGGATCAAGCAGCTAACAATATCATGCGTGGCCTCAACAAGCAGTTCACTACCTTCGCCAACAAGATTCTCCCACCAGACAAGCAGCAGAGTGTCCCGGGATGGGACACTGGTGAGTCTTAGGGGCCTGTTGGGGCGCGCACCTTAACGGTCCTTAATTTTGGTAACTCCACGGTTTTTGTGGAAGCTTGTAAGTGGATTTGCGACTCAAAATAGTCTTAGGGGTGTTGGGATTGAGTCAAAGCCCTCTTTTTTGTAATTGTCCATAAATTTCGGGTGTAAGCCCATGATTTTGTAATAGTGCACTTGTATAAATAGGCACTCATGTAAATATGTAAAGGGTAGCTAATGACATGAGGATCATGTGATGTGAAGTTAAGATCTATTTTTGGGTTTTTAAGGTCAAGTCCCAGCTGTGTGTGTGGATGACCTCTGCAGCTGTGTGCGCAAAGGGTTTTTGTAAGAAGGAACTGTAGCTAAGTGTGCAGCTTAGAGTTGTAACAAAGGAACTATAGCTAAGTGTGCAGCTAGACTTGAAGGAAAGGATTTGCAGCTGAGTGCGCAGATCAGAACTGTTGTTTTGTGGAAAGTTGAATAAAAGCACAGTTCTATGGACATAGCCCCTACCTTGGGGGTGAACCACATTATATCTTGTGTTGTGGTTGTGATTTTATATGGTTTCTGTTTTCTTTTCATGCATTGATAAGTAGATAAATGATAAGTAGGATAACTGCTAAATATTAACTTCGTTGTGAATTCCCAGTTAAGGGTTAAGCAAGAAACTATTTGTTTATCTAAACTGCAAAACTATATAAGTGAATGTCGAAGCTCTATTTTGTATGAATAGTTGTTGTTAAGGCTAAAGGTACAGTAATATCCCTCTTATACTTGCATAAACCTGATTCTGCGGCACCCCATAGCTGTTTCGAGTGAAACTGCAACCTGTTCGCAGGTTGTTGCTTAAAGGTCCAACACTGTGGGTCTTTTTGTTGGTGCGAAGTTAAAGTATAAACCCCAGGTTTTCCCTATAGCCCAACAGGATGAAGACAGGTAGATGGCGCAGTTCACTGGTGCCTTGCGAAAAAGTTCATTAACTTGGTATATGAACTTTTCTGAAAGAACCCCCTGAGCAACCAAAGTCGAAGTCAAAGAACAATTCCTCTCATTTTTTAATACTCCAGATGAAAAACATCTGGCAGCAAAGAAGCTAAAGACAACATCACAGAATCCAGGAGAAACTGTCTGCAATTACGATAAACGATGGAAATACCTTCTTAGCCAATTGGACTATGTTATTGATGAACAATTATTAATCCAGTGGTTTCTTGCAGGTTTATCACAGAAAATTCATCGACACATAAGTCTGGAAACATTCAATACTCACGAATATGCACTTACAAAAGCTATCCAAGTAGAAATGGATGAGGACATACCAGCATACTCCACCGATCACAGACTAGAAGAAAAGCTTAAGATCGTACAGAAGTCATTAAAAGAATTAAACCTCAAAAGTCAGGATATCTGGTGCTCGAAGTGCTCGACGGCCAGACATTCAAAAGACAACTGTCGACAGGACGTCCGATTTGTGCAGACAAAATGTTTTTGCGACATTTTCCAAGAGCATGGAGACCACTCGACAAAATATTTCCCATTCAATATGAGGAATGGAAAAGCATCATGGTGTGCAATCTGTGAAACTAAAAATCATAACACTGCTGACTTCCATTTGAATCTTAAGAATCGACAGAATTATCATGCAGTCTATCAGACCAATGCAATTGCACAAAACAATGAGCAAAATAATGCGCCAAACAATCAGAACAATCAAATATATGAAGGTCTAAGATACAAGCGCCAGTATGACAATCGACGTGGAGGCTATGGAGGTTGAGGTCGATTCTCTGGGAATCGACCACGTCGGCCCATCCAACGTTTCACATGTTATAAGGAGGGACACCGATATGTAAACTTTCCATACAAGGACACAACTGACCTAAAATTCTGTACTAATTGTGGTGTAGGGGATCACTTATTAGAGGATTTCCCTATTATGCTTGAAAAGATAAATAAAAATAAGAATGTTAATGTCTTTTCCTGTGTGCAAAAACATGATATTATCAATACAAATAATTTACATATCGTAACCCGACAAGGGACAAAAAATGGGAGTGATAACCCCCAAATAAGCAAGATAAAAGAAAAAAATGTTTATCCTAACCCAGTTAAAGAAAAACAAATATATAAAGATGCAACAAATATATTTAGAGAATTTGCTCGACAGGAAGAAGATGATGGTAATCAACAGGACATAGTAAAAGAGCTAATACAGTTGGTACAAAAAGATAAAACAATATCACAATTCATCGACTTACTGTATAAAATAAAACACAACAAAAACACCGAAAAACAAACAAAGAATATCTACAACTTAAACCAAAATGATAAAAGTGATGCCAACCCACTTGTCGACTTGGAAATTGAAGGATACCATGTCCGACAAGTTGTACTCAATTTGGATCATAGGTAAATATTATGACTTGACACACATGGGAATAATTAGGCATACCTCGATTATATGAATCAGGCATATACCTGAAAATGGTAGACCAAGGCCTAATTGAACCTATTGGAGTCTGGAAAAATATTGACACAATGATAAAAGGTATATCGACTAAAGTCAACTTCGAAATTATTAACCCTAAGGAAGGAGCCAGTTCCTTCCCAACGTTAGCAGGTCAACCTTGGGGGAGAAAAATGAAAGCCTCGATATCCTTTGACAAAGAAAGAATCAAATTAAAAGAGAATGGACAAAAATTCATAGTACCTATTCATCCATCCTAAGGAGAACCTTGGACTAAACCAATTGATGAAGAAGTTGACATCCAACAACTATATCAGATATAGAATAATGAATATTACACAAAACCTAATACATATGTTGAACTTTACTTAGGAAACCAAGACTCAGTAGGATACAATTCAGATGCAGAACTATATGATTAGGAGTTTGAAAACTATGAAACAAAAGCAAGAGGATGCTGGACTATTCAAAAAGTACAGAAGAAACTAGTCAAACAATGCTTTGTGGAGTCCAACATCCCAAAAATATTTGAAAATAAAATTAGGGAATATCCTACATTACAACCAAAAAATGTAAATAACACAAAAATCCCAAGGTATAAAGAAAGAGAATCACCAGTTATGCATGTAGAGCAAGTATCTAGGAACATCGGTGAACATGGCCGACTACAAAGTTTAGTAGAAACTTTTACAGGACAAGCTGCTAGATGGTGGGATACTCGTCAGTCAAGACTGCAGACATGGACAACAACTTCGACTTATTTTGTAGAAAGGTTTGGAGGAAATAAGTTAACCAACCAGGCTCAGATACCTATATTTACCCAAGGACAGGATCCAGAAAACCATATAAAGATATGTGAAAAACAATGGAGAAGACTAGGATATAAGGGTGAATGCACATGGCCACACTTATTTCCATCAACAATCACTGACTTACCGAAAAAATGGTACAATATGGAAGAAGCTCGGGGTGAAACATTCCTCTGCCATGAACTCAGAGAAAATTTTATCAAAGATTTCAACTTTATACCACAAGATGAGAATTTGGTCAAAATAGCAAAACAGATTACAGAATTTATATAGTCGACAAGAAACAAACCCTTAAAAAGTAATCGACAAACAATGGACTGTAACAATATACAAACTGGGACAATACCACAATCGACGAGACTACAGTTGGAAAATGAAAAGTCAGAGGACATAAGTCGAGAAATCTACCAAATGTTATCTGAATTGGATTCGCCCCCTCAAATCAAGTACAATCCACCACTCGACCACGCTTCCACCAACCAAATCACACCTGACCATTCACCAACCCCATCACCAACACCTCCTGACTCAGAACCCTTAATTCAACCAGCTGCACCAGAACCACCTCCACCGCAACCATTAGTGACAACCACATCCACTTCTCGAACCTCTGCATCCAACCAACCAGAGCCACAACGAGATGCAGCAATCATCCCACCACCCCAACTAGAAATACCATCCATCACTGCTACCCCACAAACATAAAATCCAGACCTGAATCTTGTAGGTACACAAGTGCTGAAACAAGCAAAAACACAGAAGCACAAGAAGAAGAAGGACCATCATGAACAGACAACAATGGTCCACATCAGTCAAATTGGGTCAACCACTACGATTGATGCAACCAAGTTGAAAGATGCAGAGCTAGGACAACTCCTAGACACACTGGCAATTGAAGCAAAGACAAGGAGCCAGCATAGACATAAGGAGCTCAACAAAAATGAAAAAGAACAAGTCGAGTTCCTCAACAAATGCAGAAACCTTGTACAATCGGTAATACCAGGACCAGCAGAGGTCGACACCGACAAACCACTAGAAAGAGCTTATCAGCTGTTTAAGAGCGTGGTGTCGGCACTGTAGGCACAAATTCAAGACACAAAAGAGGAGAAGAAAGAAGAAACCGTATGACTATTGATGGAGAAGCACACATCCTTTGCAGAAGCATATAAGGTGTTGCAATATCACATGGAGGATTCTATCATCACAGAATAAATACTGCGCGACTGGCCTGCTTACTACAGGCAAGTCTATCAGCAAACCAAGCAGACCCGACAGGAGATCCAAGCACTTGAGAAAAGGAAAAGCACTGACACAACACTTAGAAGCACAATTAAAGATCAAATAGTGCTTGAAACAGCCAAACTACAGAAGCTTGAGCGAGAACCACATTAGTGGGTGCAACAAGCCATTCCAAACCTGGAAAAAGTAGACATCATCTGCCTGCAGATGAAAATACTACTGGAGACAGTGGAGAAAAAGGACCAGCTTATGGGTCTTGACATGGAAAAAATAGCAGAACTTTCCATACCAGAGAAAATGTCGATCAACATATAGAAAATTTTGCAGAGTTGGATGAATTTCCAACATCAGCTAGCAGTGACTACTGAAGCAATTGTCGAAGTCTGTGTACAGAAAAGACCGACCATCATAATTCACAGCCCATGAATATCAAGCACAAAGAATGACTACTTAGACGGGAAAAGAAGTTTGGGTACCTCCCTGTTTCTTCAGGACGAAGAAACATTTTGTTCATGGGGGAGATGTTGGAGGAGTAATTCGGTAAGCCGACTTGAACGATAGCTGACTTAGTCGATCAGCCAACTACGTCGGTCAGCCGACTAGTTAGATATTAGGTCGTCCACCTAAGGTCATGTCGCTTGAGTGAACCGATAGGTAGTTATTTGTAACTATTTGTAATTCATATATATTAGGCTGTTGAGCTAGATGAGAACTCGATTTAGTTCTCTGTATTGTATGGACCCTCTCGTGTTAATATAATATGTTATTCTATCTACTTGTTCTTATCTCTTATCTCTGTGATGTATGTATGTTTTAGTATGTATTATTGGTAACCTTATGTGATCTGTGAGATTACAACAACTAGTCAATATGGGTGGTGGCAGCTGACTTATAATGGTTTTCATAACCATGCTGGGACCACCTATAGGGTTGTTGGTGATAGTTTGTGGTGTGGACATGGGTCCACTAGCAATTTCTATGCCAGAAAATGGATCCGGGTTTGCACCAGCCATGGGGCTTGATGGTGCAGTGTGTAGATCTAGTTCATACTGATATGGCCCTAAATCTGAATTAGAGGTTGTGTGGCGTTCTGATGGTGTGGGAGGTCATCGAGAATGGTCTCGACGATGTCAATTTAATTACCCGAACTGTGGTGGTTCGCCTCTTAGGCATGAGGAAGAGCGTGAGGGATCAATCGTGTCAGATTTGTATGTCAAACTAGTGGTAATGATTTTTGCACCCCGATTTCAATGGCTTCCTATTGGCTATAGGTGGTCACTCGACCACTAAGACTACTAGAAGGCGGCGCTTGGATTTTTCCTCACGGAAGTGCTACTCAATCGGTGGGGGTCGTTTCCTATTTTACTTGGAAATTCCTCTCAGCGGCAAGCTACATTAGGGTTCCTATGGTACTCCTCACAATGAGTTTCTGGGCTGAGCCCAAGTACTTCCCATAGTTAAGGCATTCAGGGACTTATGTCCTCAAAGACTATAGATTTTGAACTTAGTGTAAATTATAAATTTTCATGGCTCACTCAGCATCATGAACTGAGTTGGGTTTATTTATATGGTATGGTGTGTATGACTTCTATTTTCCTATTATATCTAGTGGTTGCTCAAATGGTTTATGAATATTCTGTAGAGTTCATAATTATGTGAATGAAAGCTGTAAATAGTGATTAGAAAACTTTAGACATGTACCATTTGTGATCCTGAATTATGATAACCTGACTAAGTGACTACCTTGCACTTATATTTATTTTCAACCAGGAGAGGGTGTTGGGCTCTCAACACAATGGGACTAATCCCATCCATAGATCCACAATTCACCCTCCAGATTCAAGGTTGGTCAATGGGGAGGACCCTGAGCGCCGTGAGAATCCCTCCTTCTCTACCCCCTCTACCTTCCAAGTCACCCGTTTTTTGTGGCTTCAAAAAATACTATGTGAAGTGCCTATTACTATACGAGCTTCACCCTTCGTATTATTCCAGAATACCCCGAAGGGTTATGACTAGGTAGAGGAGGAAGGGTTAGGAAAGATGTTGATTTTAAGTATGTTTTAATCAGATTATGTTCATTAACCTATTAAGTATTGATTTAGAATTTCATTTAATAAAGCTTTGTTCTGTAAATGAAATGGACATAAACAAAAATAGAAACAGAATTAAACATAGTTTGGATGGACAGAGGCGGCTAAGCTGCACTAACAATCCTTAAGTATTAAAAAATCAGATTTTGAGTGACAGATCGCACTTTTCAAGTCAAATGTGGCAAGGGGGTCGCCAAATTTTTCCAGAAACAAGTGAGGGGGTCGCTCAGATTTTGCAGACAGAAGCAGGCTAACTTCTGGAAGGGGGTCGCACCTTTTGGGGATAAATAGGTGACCTGGTCACACCTGTGAGGCCAAAATGAGCGACCTGGTCCCCTTTCTGGGCTCGATAAGAGTGACCTGCTCTGAAAACTGAATTTTTTTTTACCCTGAGTCAGATTTGGCCGATAGTAACCTGTACTATGGCCAAATCCACTCGGATTTTCCTTATGGAGGCTTGACAGTAACTGAAAATGTAAATAAACAAGAATCTAAGTTATATTTTAACAAAAAACTAAACTAGGGAAAAAACTGAACTAAAAATTGAAATTTTTTGAAAAAATAGACCCAGGGATCCTGTGGGATTGACCTGGTATGGTCGCTAGTTATGTAGCAGGGATTTCTCCCTTGCTACAGGGTAGGAATGGCCACATTCCATCTATAGGACGGAAGGATAGGTTCCTGATGGTGAATGCAAAGAAAAATAAATAGAAAAAATAGAAAAATGAACTGAAGTGAAGGAAAAATGAAACCCCTCTGCTAACAAGGTTAGGGTTTAGCTCCAATACCCTGCAAGAACATGTTAGAAAACCTACAAACAAATAATGGAAACATGCAAGAAAATATGGGTTAGATAAAACTAAATAAACAAGACAAAAACAAGCATTATACCTTCATTTGGTGTAATGGGCCACCATGCCCTAGCTTAGAGAAGCACCTCTCTCTCTTGGAAATGGGGGAGATATGTCTCAATGGGAGGATGGATGAGAGGGAGTGTGGGTGGCTTGAGATACAAGTGGTCTCAAGGCATCCACTTGGGCAGCATAACAGTATGCAAGGGAGAAGTGTTTTGAGAGTGATCCCCACCCCTTTATTTATAGCGTTTTTGGGGCTTTTTAGGGTTTTAAGCCCCTGGTTGGGGCTTTAGCCCCCTTTTTGGGATTTTATCTCCTTTGGCCCTATCTTTAGCTCCTTTTGGGGTTTTTATCTTCTTTGAGGGGTTTTATCCCCTTTTTGGAGGCTTTAACCGCTAGGAGAGCTATTTAGGCCCCTTTTAGGGGTTTTAAGCCCTTTTGCTCATTCTTAAGCCTTTTTGAGGGTGTGGGGGACCAATGGGGTGAAATGAGAGTCGTGCATGGGTGTCCTTGGGTGGTGTAGGCCATGTAGAGACGAGTGAGGGATTTTTTGGGTTAACAGTCCTTGCAAAGGGCAAGGCCTACATCTAGTATTAAAAAGGACTAGCTCTATAATGGCCTATATCCAGCATGAAAAAGGGCTGGCTCTATAGTGGCCTATATCCAGCATGAAAAAGGGCTGGCTCTGTAGAAGTACATCCAATATGAAAAAGGACCAACTATGTAGTGGCCTACATCCAATATGAAAAAGGATTGGCTCTGTAGAGGTACATCCGGCATGAAAAATGGCTGGCTCTGTAGAGGCCTACATCCAGTATGAAAAAGGACTGGTTCTGTAGAGATACATCCAGTATGAAAAAAAACTGGCTCTGTGATGTTACATCCAACATTAAAAAGGGTTGGCTCTATAGAGGCCTACATCTAGTATGAAAAAGGATGGGATCTGTAGAGATACATCCAATATGAAAAAGGAATGGGTCTGTGAAGTTACATCCAACATGAAAAAGGGCTAGCTCTATCGATGAAGAGCTACATGGAGGCTAGGCCTACAACCAACATGAAAAAGGGATGGACCTGTAGAACTTCCTATGATGAGAAGAATTGAGAGATAGCACCATTTGATGGAGATAGCAGAAGTAGTGATGATGATGATGATCCAGTGATGATCCAATGTTGATGATGATCTAGTGACGAATACTTGTGCTGATGAATTGTGTCAAGAGAATACCTTCCTACTTAAGAGGGAGTGTTGATGTATTTGTAACTTCAGAATGTATTCACTTGCATATTTTATATATTGTATTTCATTGGTCCTCGATGTTCCTATTGGGAGAATCATTAATGTAATCAAGTCATGTAAAGTCATAGAGATTAACCCTCCTTTGTAAGTCAGGGGTAAAGTCCCCACAGTTGTGGGGCACTAGGGTTATTAGACTCTCTTAGATAATTTGGCCCTATTAAGTAATATTTTCAAGTTAGAAACTAGTATAAATAGAGACTGAGCCTCTCTATTTGAGACACACATTCACCTAGCTATAACGCATAGGTGAGAGAAGAGGAGCTCACACAAGTGAAAGAGAGAACAACTGTAGAAGATCATCTTTCTGTCTTTGGGTTTTACAATTGCCATTGGTCCTCATTCTATCTCTGAGGAAGTTGTGGGGTTTTTCCTTTATGGTTTCCCCAAGGATAAATCTGTGTCTATTGTCTCTTGTGATCGATTTTTGTGCATGTTATTCTCTCATATAAGATCCTAAGATCATATTGCCTAATTGATAAAAATATAAAAATATGGAGAGGTGAGTCAGTGTTGAATGTGATACTTATGAAACATGGCCTCCATCTTTCGGAACACAAACTATGGTCCTCAGTCTATCACAATTTCCCTGGGTACTCCAAAGAGGGTGAAGATATTTGCATATAAAAATTCTATTACAACCTGATCATTGGACTTTACCAAGGCCACAACTTCTACCCAATTGGTCATATAGTCAGTGAAAACCAGAATGCAAAATTTTTGTCTTAATGGAGTGTTGATAGGCCCTACAAAATCTAGGGCCCATCTATCAAAGGGTTCAACCACCAACTATGGTTGAAGTAGAATCTCATATAATATGTTTGGTTGGCCCAATCTTTGGTAGTTGTCACAGGCTTGGACATATTTTCTTGCATCCTGAAATATAGTTGGCTAGAACTAGCCAATCCTTAATACTTTATGAACAGTCCTTTTATCGAAAAAATGCCCCCCATAGGGCTCATCATGGGAGGCCTTCAAAATACTATGGATTTCATCCTCTCTCACACATCACCTGATTTCCAAATCAGGTCCTGTGTAAAAAATGTGGCCTTCGATCCAGCAGTACCTTGCACTTTGCTGCATAATTCTCCTCTTTTATCATTTGGACAAGTGCGATGGAAGTCTACCCGCAACCAAATAATTGGCAATGTCAGCGTACCATGGGGAAAAGGACGAGACTACAAATAAATATTCATCAGAGAAATAATATTCGACTGTTGTATCATCATCGTTATTAGTTAGCCGAGATAGAAAATATGAAACTATGTTCTCCTTCCCTGGTCTGTCAATAATAATGATGTCGAATTCCTAGAGTAATAAAACCCACCTAGTCACTCTAGCATTAGTAATGGGTTTGTTCATCAAATATCTAATGGTTGAGTGGTCAATATGTCCAAATGTAGAGCATAGAGTAATGCAATCTCTAAATTTATTGATGGAATAAACGATAGCAAGGAATTGTTTATCTGTTACCATGTAGTTTAGTTCAGCAGGAGATAGATTCTTACTAACGTAATAGATAGCGTATGAGTTGTCAACTTCCTACTGTCCTAGAACTGATCCAATGTATGTGTCTGAAGCATCAAAACAAATATGAAAAGGAAGGGCCCAATTAGGCCGCCTCAAGATGGGTGTTGTATATAGCCTCTTTTTCAGTTCTGAAAATGTTGCCTAGCATGCATCTGCCCACACAAATTGAGCATCTTTCATAAGTAAAGTAAATAAGGGAGATGCCAACTTAGAATTTTTTCTATGAATCTCCTATAATAACTAGCATGACCAAGAAAAATTATTACCTCTTTCTACAACCCAAGGATAGGAATATTTGAAATTACATTTATCTTGGCCGGATCTACCTGAATACCCGCAGCAGAGATAAAATGTCCCAGAACCACACCTTCCCTCATCATCATGTGGAATTTTTCAGTGTTCATGGATAGATGTGTATGTTCACAGTGTTTCAAAACTTTTTCAAAGTTCTCCAGTGCTTCATCAAAAATGTCACCATGAGGAGTGAATTCATCCATGAAGACTTCCATACAATCATTCACCATTTTAGAAAATTCCAATTACATCCCTTTCAAACATGGTCGGCGCATTTCACAACCCAAAGGGAAGCACCCTATATGTGAAGGTTCCCAAAGGATAGGTGAAGGTTGTTTTATCCTGATCTTGAGGGGCAATATGGATTTGGTTATACCCATTAAAACCATTCAAGAAGGAAAAGAACTATTTTCCAAATAGGGTGTCTAGAACCTGATCGATGAAAGGAAAAGGGAAATGGTCCTTTCATGTTTCTTTGTTAAGTTCTCTGTAATCCACATAGACACACCACTTCCCATTATTTTTAGGTACGATCACAAGTGGGGAAACCCACTCGCTGTCTGAAATTGGGTAAATAAATCCTACCTCTAGAAGTTTTTGGATTTCTTCCTTCACAATATCTCTCATGTTAGGGTTCATTCTACACTAGGGTTGTCATACAGCCTTTGAATCATTTTTAATGTAAATATGATGGGTGCATAGCATTGAGGGAATTCCCCTCATGCTTGTGTACTCCCATGAAAAATTCCCCTTATTTTGTTTCAGCAGTGTAACAAGGCATTTTAGCTTGTCATCTTTGAGATTAGGGTTGATGTTCAATGTTTTCCCTGAGTCAAATTCTACTTGAACACTCTTGGAATTATCAATTACTGGAATCAATTCGATATTGCTAACTAAGGATTCTTCTATTATTTCTTCCTTTTCTCATTCTTTCAGTGTATTATCCAGGATCTGATATACTCTTTTAGTGACAGAAGTAGGCTCACTAATGAAATTACAGGTGGTATCATCTTCAGTTTCTGTCTTAAAGGTCAAGGCTCTCCAAATTTTTAATAAAGGCTGAATATACTCTTCTTCCTCTAAATCCATCCACAATGGATTTTTATCATCTACGCTCAGTTTATATGGAGGATATAAAATCATATTTTTAATGGCAATTCCATCAGAAATTGTCATGGAGCCTGATCTACAGCTGATGTATGCATCTGTTGTATCCAGCCATGGTCTTCCCAAGATCAATAGGTGTTCCCCTAGCTGTGACTTAGGATGTAAAACAACAAATTCTTCTGGGTACTCCCATGAATCAATGGAGACTACAACATCTTCCATAACTCCTTCTAGTTTAATGGTAGATCTGTCAACCATCTCTAGGATAGTTAGGGTAGGCCTGAGATTAGCAAGTCCTAGTTGTTTCAAGATCTCAATAGTCATAACATTTATTGACGCACCTAATTCAACTGAAAAATTAGAGATTTGAATATTCCCAATACATACTATGACAATGGGGTTACCTAGATCAATGTATTTGGCCAATAGGACTTTTCCCATTATTAGTTCAGATAACTATCCTACCACATGCACTGTAGGGGGGTCTCTCGGTTTCCTTCCTAGTTTTTTTACAACCAAGTCTCTAATAGTTTTGGCATAAATGGGTACATTGTGTAGGGCTTGTAATAGTGGAATTATTACATAAATATTTTTCAACTCTCCTAGGAGGTTGAAACTAGGTTGTTCCATGGCCTTTTGCAAGGTTAACTGTTCAGGATACTGTGGTTCTTTTGAAGACTATGTAAGTTGTGTTTTCATGTGTGTCTCTACAAGTGTTTTAGCTATTGTTTCATCATGTGTTGGCACAAACCCAACAACAAAAAAATAGTTGACAGTGGTTCCCACTCTGTCGACACTCAACTCACCGTGATCTCCCTGAGCATTGGCCCAGACAGGTTTTACCCTGTGCAGCAACACCCACAGAGCAGATGAAGTCTCACCTGATATGTTCAAGGGAGGGATGACATCACCAATTTTCCATAGAAAAGAAGAGGACTATGGGAATCAACAATTCATTTTTCTATCTATCATATCTAGCCGTTCGCATAACCATTCATCATTCAGATCACATCATTCATTTATCATAGGAATAACCATGCTAATTATGCAAACAGATCTAAATAGACAACATCATTTATAAGCATTAAACATCGCATCATAGATCCATGTCACATACATTCACTATAGGTTTGCAGGAACAAAAAGATAGGAAGAGACAAAAATATAATAGCATGACAATTCATATCAACATCTCTCTCATCATATTAGCTTCTACGCAATCAATCACAGATTCAAACAGACAACAATTCAACTAAGCCTTGAACTCTCAATTCTTACCCATCACTTGATACTTTACATTTGCAATTATTCTTCTATTTATAGGTTTGGTCATTTACATTCATGGTCCACTTCTAACTAACTCCTAACTGATTTATCAACTAGTGACCAATATCCACAAAATATGGTCCAAAAGTACAGAAAGTGACAGAAAATATTCAAAAGTAGTCTATATTTATCCTTGCGTGGTGTCTTCTAAGTTGGAGCAGCATCCGTGATGATGGAGAACTTACCCAAAACCCCTACCAACAGGCCCCCAACAGATTGTTATGGATCACCCTCGAACCACGTCAAGTGGACATGGTGGTACTGGTTGATTTTGATCTTGAAGTCTTTGTACTGTTGATAAATTTATGATACCTGCATTTTTATTTTCTCAGCAAGGTCCTGACATGCAAGCAAATCCTGCTTTAATGGATGCTCCATCATCTTGGCATTTACTTCCTTCTTGCTTTCATGCACAGTTTGCAGCACAAGGAATGCTTTTACTGACAGTTGGGCTCCAATTTCTTGGAAATTGTCGAGCTGATCACTGTATTTTCACTGTCATTCCTATGCTTTTCCAACTCGTTCATGTAGCTCCTTTAGTTCTGTGAACCGTGTGATTGACACAAGTGGTGGAATTGTCCTCAATGTTGTCTTCAACATTTCTAACTGGTTCTTAGCTTCCTGCAACTTCTTTGTAAGTTTCTCTAACTATTCATCTTGAATGACACTACCCCAAAATTGTGTCATTGCTTCCGTGATCTTTTTAGCCTCCTGCTCGATCTTGTCAAATTGTGCCGCTATCTCTTCGATGGAACTCTTCCATTCTGCAACCTACTTTGGTAGTGTGTCTGGGTAAACCATGGCATTCAATAGGGTGTTTTCCAACTGGAGTTGTGCGATGACTTCTCCAAGTCACTTGGCCTTGGTGAATGCATCCAAATCCATCATGCTTTCATGGATGTACTGACAGGAATTCATAACGACCTCTTCTACCTACCCCCAACTAGTGAAAAGTTGCACCTTCTCAACAACGAGGTGGTCTGTTTCTTTCTTTAGCTTTGTTTTCTCTTCTACAGTATTTGCCTTCAGCTCCTTTTTCACTTTCTTTAGTGCCATAATTTCCTACGCTTTTTCAACCATCAATGTTTCCTTCTCGTGGCACAATTCCTCTACTGCTTTCCGCAGCGTCTCCTCTTCTTCTTGCGACCATCGATATTGGTTGTTGATTTCCTTTTGTCGATCGGCCAACTCCTGGTTGGTGACCCACTCATTTGCACTAAGGTTTGTGTGGAAAACTTATTGATATCCACCGCGATGCTCTGAAGTTGATGTAGTGAAGAGTTCACATCTTCTCATCCAGCGTCGATTGTAGTCGGGGAAACCTGAACGTTCCTGGCCCGTGACTCAGTGCTAATCGACGCATAATCCTGCACAGCTGCACTCTCTGGTCCTCTTCATGAAACAACATTATATATAGAATCTAACTTGGTGCGTACCTCAGCGAAACCTTCCTTGGTAGACTTTCACATCTCTTTCACTGTAGTATCGTATGAGTCCGTGACGACCTTAATAAGCCATTGTAATTGCACCTCCATCATGAATCCGGTACTACTGCTCGCATCCCATTCCATTTTCTTATTCATCTTTATCTCCTTAAGGATACGTTGCACCTCAAGGTCTACAGGAGTTTTTGTTGATGATTCTCCATCAGAGTCATGGTGACTCTGCTAGTCAGCTCCTCTTACAGGATCATCGGGTGCATCTATTGGTGGTCCTCCTGATACTTCGCTAGCGCTAACCGAATCCCACCATGCTGCAGGATAGTCATCAATCGTTGCCTCCAATTCCTCACCCATCACCTTACAAGACATCGGTAACCACTGCTTATCTGGGTCGCAATGAGCTTGGACACGAATGGTTTGCGGTCTTATGGCGAATTGAGCAATCCTATGATATTTAGTGGTGGCCTCATTAGTCAGTTGGGGAACTTTAATAGTTGTCTCCTGTAGTGCTTCCCAGTATATCCAAAAGTGGATTGCACAATCCTCTTGCCGATTGGGCTCGTCTACCCACCACAATTTTTGATACTGCGTGCCTTTCAAACATTGACCGCTTCAACATCCATCCTTTGGTAGTTCTCTGGATCCATCCAAGCCACTAATGTAATTAGGATCAGTAGCTAGTTGTATGTGAAAGGATATTCTCTAGCCTGAACTACTACCACGTCCTTAGTCAACCGGTTCAATAAGAAAAGGGACAAGTTCAATTGTACCCCTTTTGCACATTGTTGGGCACACACGATCACCCCCAAAGTGCACTGGATGGGACGATTCTTACAGATGATCTTACTGGCTAGGATTCATGCAGCGATATGTATCATCCTATCATTGATTATATCAATGTGATATAGCCTGCCTTCTCACTGCAATTCATACTTCTGCTTCAACTGTGCCGCAAGCCTCTTGTCATTATCCTAGCCCTTGAAATATTACGACAGGTCTGGCCCATCCTTTGGTAACTGTGTGATCTCTGAAATCAAATCGACCATGATTGCGACTAGAGCATCCAACCATAGTGTCCCTCCATGGAAACAAGAAAAAAGTTGCTTGACACAGGCATTTGCTTCGTTCAACAACCCAAAATGTGGCATGTTGATTAGCCCTAGAAATCCTGATTTATCCGACCCCTACGCCCATGGCTACGGGATACACACTATGGGCCCTCCTTCGACTGAAGGTAATGACTCATAGGGATAATCCGATACATCCTATAACATCAACATATCATGATCCTCATACTTCATCTTCATCAATGCTGGTACAATATCGGTGGTGCACACCATCCCTTTTGGCAGCGGTGGCATTTTTGGCTGATACTTCTGATTCTTTGTTAACCGCTAAGGCTATGCACTAGGTTGGGTGGGAGTGATGTAACCTGGAATGTCCTTTATAGAGACCTAGGTGTGAACCGCTGATTCTATAGCGCTAGATCTAGATGGCCCCATTTGGGCGGATGCCTCTTCCTACTTCCTCACCAATGTTCTCGTTTGCCTCTTCGTCAGCGCTGGGGAGTTGGGATTCTACCCCCGCTGCCTCTTCGTCGGGATGGAGGACAATATGACCTTCATACTAACAACTTCTTCGATGATGGAAACTAGTCTAATGGGTGAGTCCCTTTCACTATAAATATCTACCGTGTTAGGGTTACTCT
This sequence comes from Pseudotsuga menziesii, assembly GCA_001517045.1. Classification (NCBI taxonomy): domain Eukaryota; kingdom Viridiplantae; phylum Streptophyta; class Pinopsida; order Pinales; family Pinaceae; genus Pseudotsuga; species Pseudotsuga menziesii. The sequence goes on from LPNX011196034.1 coordinate 58,114, forward strand.
GCATCCTGCAACAATTTCCCACAGTCATGAGAAAATATCACCTTCACTCTACAACTCTCACAATTCACTTGACAGCACTGGAACTCAATTCGGATTCGGCACTCTTTGCAATTCAACTTATCACAATGGTGCTTGCATATTGCATCGGGAACCTTCTTATAGCATCTATTCAATCCATTCTTCATCATTACCAAATCAACCATGGTCATCATGACCAAATCCTGCATTAACTACCCAAATCCACCGTCGATTCTATCAACCCCATGGTCAAATTCTCCATCAATATGCATCACTTCAGCAAGCACCATCGTTAAATGTCTTAACTGTGCTTCATGTATTTCTGATTTGAGTATGTCGCAACCCTATAACTATCATGACAAAGCTTCCTAACTGCACTACTAACTCTCCTACATGCGCATCCACTTCCTCGTGGTGCGTCGTTCCTTGGGATATATATATATATATATATATATATTTCATTGCATAGTGCCTTAAGCACTATGTGATTCTGGCCCTATCCTATAGGGCTTCAAGGCGGCTACCATTCACTAATTGTGGCAGCATCTCTCCATCTAATTGTTGTAATTGAACTCCCCCCATAAGTAATTGAATTAAAAAGATATGGACCGAGCCAATGCATTTGTAACTTACCTGGATGCTTCAGGAACTTGCTGTCATAGAGTAGCACCAAATATCCTTGCTGAAACTGTTTGATTTTTATATGGAGATCATGCCAAGCCGTCTGTCTATATTTCCCAATGCACTGATGGAACCATGTGATAAAGTTGTTTTCTTCAAGATGTATCAACTGCACTAGGCGCTCTTCTAGCACTGCTTCATCATCCATGCCTGTTGCGGCGATAATGCATAGACTGGGAACACTGCACTCCATATGCATGACTGTCTCTTTCCCATATTCCAATTTGAGTAGTGTTTTCGCCATCAACATCTTGCAAGGGGTGTGATATGCCCACAATACTTCTAGAATCTTCAGATCCTAGCACTACTACATTTCGACCAAAAATCCGACGGCCGTCTTGTCGGATTTTCGACACTTCCCTGTCGCATGTACGACACTTTGATTTTTGTTTTAAGCGTTGGAAACTTGTCGTCGGTTATCCGACACCTAAGTAATCATCGGTTAAATTTAAAGCGTCGATTAAGTGATAGAATATCTTCGATGGTGGTAAAAAAAATCACCTTCATGCCGTCGATGAAGCAACGGATATATACTGTAATCGTCGGATAAGCGACATCAAGAACCGTCGCTTAAGAGATGGTAAGAAAAAGTAAGCGTCAGAAATGCGACAGGTATAACCATCACTTAAGCGACGGCAAGAAGAAGTAAGCATCGGAAATACGACAGGTATAACCGTCGCTTAAGCAACGGCAGTGAATATTTTTTTTTTTAAAATAGCTCGAAATTGGCTTGATGTATCCCCTCCATCAGAGTAGTCCAAGCAGACTACAACTCTACGAGTATCATTAAAAGAAGAAATCAACCCTATTATACTATGATTCCCCACAGAGATGAGAAAGTTCTATGATATAACCGAGGATATGCTGTGACCAACTTATCAATAGCATTCGAAGAGAAAGTATACAACGCCAAATAGATGAGAAATAATATTAATAATACTTCCAACTCTGTGTAAGACATCGGTTCAAACTCAGACTTAAAAAGAACACTGTTACTTCCTGGGTATATGCTCCTATCGTTCTCAACAGTGAAGAGTTGACTCCATGCTAATTTAAATTACATTTATGCAAAGCTTTATATTACATTTCTTCAAAACTTGCGTCCCTTTTCTGTCCCATGATGTCGAAGGTACTGGACATGTTTGCATTATAGCTATTATTTTGGCACATAACTTTTGGGGGTTATTTTTATATAACGCAACCTTCACATTTATACATATAATATATCATGTATGAGCGGTTCTAAAACATAGGTGACTAGTTAGCATTAGTTGACAATGGCAGGTTCTATTTTTCTATAATATAATTGTTCCATACTTATATTGTATGTTGGGAATCATCGGCTGTATTATTGTGGCTCTCTGCATGATAAGTTTTTCTACCGTGCTTCACATATGGGAAATAGTCATAGAGGTTTTTCTACCATGCTCCACGTATGGGAAACAGTCAAAGACAAAGCATACTACATAACAAAACACATATACCTGCAAATTTTCTCCTCTACAGCTTGTGGCAATTAAGGTTTTCTTGGCATTTTCCATGGATGTCCATGATCTGGCACTTGAGGTATCAATTAAGGTTTTCTTGGCATTTTCCATGGATGTCCATGATCTGGCACTTGAGGTATGAAATTTTTTTATATGCTACAATGAGCATATTGTAAATAAATTTTTAACATATATTCAACTCCTCTGCAAAAATACTCTTGTAGTTGTGCAAAATCTGCTACAACCAACATTCTATGCAATAATTTTTTCACAGGGATAGCCGAGAGAGAAAATGCATTGCTAATCAAATTTTCCAAGGAAGTGTGGTACTCCTGGTTTTCTTTCAAACCCTAGATGGTAGTACTAGGCATACCTAAGCCTTCAAAATGCAACCTGCGCCATTATATCAACATTCCTCAGCATTATTTAGTGAAACCTAGGCATGAATGAGAAGTTCTGCAATAAAATTATCTTTAAATACTCAATGACGGTAGCCTCTGTGAGATAAACAATGGAGTAGCAGTTTGCATCAAAACAATAGTATAATGAATCTAAAATAATCAATAAACATCAAGTTTGTTTAACCTTGGCTTGTACACTTATTATCCGTAAAACAACCTTCAAAGGGGAATTTTGAGGCATATTTTCACACAACGGCCCTAAAAGTGGTAAAACACAGTCACCTACAACAAATATGGGCACTTATTTTGGTGACTTTCATGAGGAACAACCATGGATCTTAAAAAATATGGACTGTCATGAGCATAATCAGTCACCTATAGCAGTCCTGGGCACACCTACATGGATTATGGGCACTTTTCAACCCCAAAAAAGTCTCATACAACTATGAAGAAGCAAAAAGCCAAAAAAATTGAGCATGTAACAGCCTCTAATAATCAATCTTGTGTGTGAACAGCAGTAGGAGAAGTGTGTCAACTTGTTATGAGGCATGCCTTATCCATCGAACTTGAAGAACACCTAGTAAATCAAGTTCTGAAGGTAGAGGATGGGAGGTTTGCTTATACTGATGATGCTCTTGTTCTTGTAGCTCGCATTCTTATTATAAGGACATCCACAGGGTCCAGTTTGGGAGATGACTCCTTAAGACTCAAAATCTACAAAGGCTATGCTGGTTTTATTGTTGAGAAAGTGAAAGCTACATATTCAGGGTGCTTAAATATCCAAGAAGTTTGTGCAAGTCTTCCATCCCTATTTCATTTGGAAGTTCTTCTCATGGATTTTCATTCTTCAAATGCATTTGAAAAAATCAAAATGGCAGAGAATATTTTTTCTACCCTCAGCAATGTAAGTTTTCCTCCAATGGAACTTAACAGCACACAATTGGTTTGTTGGTCTTTGCTAATTTCAAGACTGATGTTGATTCTTTGGCACATGATTCTCCACTCTACAACCTTCCCATCCTGGTTGATGTTCAATATAAGAAATAAGATGATACATATTACACAAGGAGGAACTTTTCAGCTTCCCATAGGAATAGGATATTTAGAATCATGGGTATATCATGTGGTACAAAGTGTTATAAATGTGAATGAGGGAGTCACAGAGTAGATACAAAATAGAAAATAATGTCATAGCTATTCAGTGGTACTTGTTGATGCACAGTTGTCATTGATGCCAAAGGAACCATTAATAACAAAGGTTAGGATGAGGGCAGAAGTAAGATTAGCAAGAGTGATGATATAGCTGCCAGTTTGAAGAAGTATATATGAATTCATTAACAGACCAGCCAAGCTCATCAAGGTAAAGGTATTTGGTAAAGGTACTTCACCTACAGGAGATGCATTAGAGGTGGCAGCTAAAGATGATATATAGCAGGTGACTTGAAGACTTACAAAAGCAAGCCTCATTAATATTTATGTAGACATGGTCGCTCTAGCAGAGATAGAGGTATCAGTCAGTTTAGCAGCTCTGATACCTTCGGTGGAAAAGATAAAATGTCCTAGTTCTAGGATTGACTGTTTAAGGGCTTAAAGGATAGTGTAAGCTTGTGGAATGTCCATCTAGACTCGACTATGCCAGCATACCTGTGAAGACATTGATCAAATATGTTTAGTATCTTTGTGAAGTCTAATCCAAAGCTTGAAGCCAGCCCTAATCTGAAGGTTGAAAACTATAGAATGATATTTGCCAGCTGTGATAGCTCCCCTGTATGGCCAAAATGAACATTATGGCGCAGAATTCTGCTAAAACTTATGAAGTATTCAATTTCAAGCAACTTGTCTCTGCCCAATTCAAGACTCCATGGCAAAGCACCAGCTTCCTTAACATCAATATTTGATAGAGTGATCCAGCCAACTACAAAACAATATCTTTCAAGTATAAGCTCATGCACTTGGTTTTTGATGCCGAGCAGACATGAAGACAAATAAGAGCAAGAACATGAAGAAGGAATCTGATGCACATGTAGTAGGTCTCCAATAGCCACAAATGAGGCAGATTCAATGCTCATGTTGTAATTCCAACTAACAACAAATTTAGGGGTTTAATACATTTTTGTTAAGGAATTTAGGATGGTAACTCATGGTATTCTCTGTGTAAAAAGATACCATCCTCTCTCTGTGTAATGGGGGGAATAAAGGGATTGGGTACAATCAGAGTAGCCATACATCTAGAGGAGCTATGCAAGCAAGCTAGAGATCATTGTGCATTACTTGTGCATAATCAGTGGCCTCCAGGATTCAGATTCTTCCCTACAGATGAAGAGCTGGTTGTGCATTACTTATGCAAGAAGGCAGCCTCGCAGATCATTCTTGTTCCTATAATAGCAGAGGTGGATCTCTACAAATATGATCCATGGCAGCTTCCAGGTATTTCTTTGTTTTTTGTTTTTCCTCTAAGGCTTATACTTGTGTATCTAAACATATTCTAGAATGTGTAAACAGATGGAATTCAGGACTTACTGATGAGCTTTTTGTTTTCTTTTATTGTTTACAGACAAAGCCCTGTTTGGAGAGAAGGAATGGTACTTCTTCACTCCCCGCGATAGAAAGTACCCAAATGGATCAAGGCCTAAAAGGGTTGCTGGCTCTAGACACTGGAAATCTACTGGTGCTGATAAGCCCATCCATGCTAAAGGAGGAAAGAAGAGAGTGGGTATCAATAAGGCTCTTGTTTTCTATGCTGGGAAAGCACCCAAAGGCTCAAATACAAATTGGATCATGCATGAATACCATCTTCCTGATGTTAGCAGGCCTGCAAGGAAGAAAGGAAGCTTAAGAGTAAGTTGGTCTATATCCTCTTTGTTGTGTTTTGAGTCGGCAGTTTTGACAACATAGGCTAGTTTTCTTGTGGTTCCTCGGTTGCCTGTGGTTGTTGTCAGGAGGATGATCTTTCGCATTAGTATTTCCCCTTTTCTTCTTTTTTTCTTCCATCCTATACTCATATGGGCATTAGCAATAAGGATATTGGGTTAAGTGCTTGATTCCTCAATTACAGAGTTGAGTATATGGGAATTAGCAATAAGGATATAGGGTTAAATGCTTGATTCCTCAATTACAGAGATTGAGTATATGGGCATTAGCAATAAGGATATAGGGTTTAATGCTTGATTCCTTCTACTACAACATAATTGCTACAACTTTGTCATATTCATCAGATTCAACAAGATAGCAATCTGGTGCCATGTAAGAAGACCTTAACAAGAGTAAACTGTAGATTCATTCTTCAAGCATTTTTTAATAGATTTTAGACTGCCAACTTCCATAATTTTAGATAGGGATAACAGATTCTTAGTTATTTTTTTAATGCAATTTGATTTCACATTGAAGTCGTGAGCTGCCATTCCACCAAATTTCAGGTATGTGGGGATGCTGGAACTGGGAATTGTGTCCATGGGACATGTGTAGACACCCTTCATATTTTAGGGAATTGCCACAAAGAATGCTAGGGCCCTCAACATAGGGATCTCGTTTGAAATGATTGCAATTATATGCAAATGAGAAATGCACGTGTTTTCCTTATGTGCTTATATAAGGTATAATAAGGTGTAGGGCCTAGGGGATTTGTGCTTTGGTTTTTTAAAATGTTTTTCTTAATTTTTAGGGGAAGTACCCTGTTGTCCTTGGAAAAATGGGAACATTTCTTTTTTTGGATGAAAATAGAAAAAGGTTGGGAACCCAAAAGGATAACCCTAAAAAATGAAATAGATAATACTCTAGGAAAAGAAAGTATCCCAGTGACAATGCAGCACCATAAAAGGTCCTCAAGAAAACAACCAAGTCTATGGAGTCTGAGGAAGAGCAACTTCCTGGCTATCATCCAAAATAGAAGAGAAGGCATCATTATCTGGTCTGAGAACCTATCTGATATGGATCCTTTTGTATAGTTGATTGGAATTTTCGCCATACTTGGACATAAATCCTATGTTACTGCATGGGAAGTGGAACTCACTCTTAAAGTTGTCTATGCTAGATGGAGAGCCTCAAGAATGTTTCAAGATGCCAAAAAAAATAGATTGGATACCACAAATGGATCAGCCATTTTTGGGCACCATCCTGTTGGTTGAAGAAAAGGGGACAAGGAATAATTAAAAAAACAACATCAAGTAGGTCGAAAAGGACATTTGCTTCTGGAACTATAAATGGTTGACTAAAGCAGCCAAGTGTATGGAGTCTGAGGAAGATCAACTTCCTGGTTAGCACCTGAAATAGAAGAGGAGTAGCCATCATTATCTGGTCTGATACCTATCTGAAATGGATCCTTTTGAAGAATGAATAGTTGAACAGAAGGGGGGAGAATGCTTTCAGATTGGATTTTCTGCCTTTTTTGGGCATAAATCCTATGTTTTCTGCGCAGGAACTCACACTCTTAAAGTTGTCTATGATAGATAGAGAGGCTAAAGAATGTTTCAAGATGCTAAACTTAATAGACTGGTTTGGTAGATAACCAAGGGATATAGATCCTCGATAGATTATCTTAGTATTATTTTGTAGGTAATTCATTTGGAACCTGGAAATAGATGTGATCTGTTAAACAATAATATTAGTAAAATACAGGGCATGCTTTTTTTGTGAAATACACATCCCAGGGAAACCCACCAGGCACTTCCTCTTCCCCTCATTCTGAGGATGGTACCCAGAGTAAAGCATATTCTTCATGACTCTAGGCCGATACAACAATATGCTAATTAACAGCTGGACATCTCACTTGCAGGAATTGATTCTTGGTGGGGAGAACAACTTTTCTTATCTCAACCACCTAGGATAGACCCTGTTGACCAAAATACATGACACACGGAGGCCACTTCAATGAGACAAAGAAATTGAAAATATTTTATATTATATCAATTTTTTTTTTAAATGGTTGAACTAGGCTGGAAGATGTCAACTTACACAAAAAATCATAGTTTTAGGGTAGAGAAAAAGATGACATGCTCAAAAAGCATTTTTTAGTGATAAATATGAAATTTTTTATTTTTATATTAAAAGCCTTGAGGGATTTTCGGGATATAATTGGGACGGAGAACTAAATGAGCAATAATTGAAGACTCCGAGGAAAGATTTAGATATTGAAGATAACACTTGTTGTGACAGAGAGCTACAAGGGATCATTATAATATCTGACATGATATAATTACATTTTGAAAAATATAGAAGGTACCTAACATCACCAAGGAAGAGACAGTGATGGTCTATGATTACAAAAATGGATTTTCAAGTATCAAGAGAAAGAAGCTAAAGAAGGATCCTGCAGAAGTCAAGGATGAAGTACGGCTATTTATTTCAAATGGCGAACTTGTTTTCTGTAATTTAGAAGATGGTATAATGAGCTTCATAAAAGATAAAAGGCATACCCCTATCTATATGATTCTTGAAATTATCAGATGGAGTTGACATTTTATTTGTCAATTGGATGTCATCCAGACATATACCAGTTTTATGCATGTCCTCTAGGACTACCCTTTTATGATCTCGTCCCCAGCTAAATATGCTTTTTTCTCAACTCATGGTGTATAAATACAAGGAGTTGAGAGATAGATTCAGATGACTTCATGTAAATCATGTAAATCTTGGAATGTCCTGATTCTTCGGACAGAAACTAGATTTTTGTTCTTCAACCATTCAGGACTGGCTCTAGAGTGTAGACTGATAATTGCTTTTCTAATAATTGTTTCAAATTTTGATATGTTTGCTTAAAACTGAAGTTCCTTGTGCAATAAAGCTTACACAAGCAATAAATTCATATCAGTCTGACTTTATTGGGATACTGAGAAACTCCTGTATGCTATGTGACACTATTTCAACATTGAATACCTTTCTTGCCTGTTGCTCTCTTTGTATTTTAACATACCTGTACTGCCAAAGGTATTTTTTTATCTTAGAAGGATATGGGCTGCAATCATGCATGGGTCTATTGTTATTTCATGTCAGATTATGCAATGTTAAAAGGGGATGAGCGTCGGGTGCAAGCCCCAGGCAAATTTGGCAGAATAGATCAACTAGGAAAAAGGAAGTCCGTGCTATGTGGTGCAGCCCCTTGGGACATATTTCTAGAACCAACAATAAAATGTACTTTCTACCTCACAATAGAAACCCAGGGTTTATGTTGACCAATTTGTTTGCCATGTTTTCTCATTGAAAATTCTGTAATTTGTCGATTGACTCAAGGAGTCGACTTTTGAAAGATTCTTCATTTGTTAACTTGTGCATGTTCTCAATCAGTTTGAATATTTTTTAATACTTTACAACAGAACAACGGTAGTTCTGAGTAGATGTAGAGGGTGATACTTCTAATGTGGTTAGTGCCATATTGAGCATGTACATTGTATAAGATGGATTCATTAGAATTTGACATTTTGACCTCTAAGTCGCAAAAGCCACCAAAGAAATTTGATCATACCCCTTCATCTTAGTGAAAAATTATGTAATAAGTCGTATACTCTTACCTCTGTTTGTTGTAAGGCACCATCGTGTTTAGACAGAATGACAATCCTGGGAGTATCTGTCTGGTTCTGAACACAACAAAGGTAGCAAGTAAAACATGAGAAAACTTTCATGATATTACTGCACAATTCACTACATACACAAAGAACAAGAACGAAAACTAGTATCTTACTGACTTTGAATACCATTCCTTCAATTCTTAATGTGGGGTTAACAACATATTGATGTTACACAAGTTAACAGCATGTATACCTGATCTAACTCCTATTCCATATTATTACTAAACAATGAAGATTCTTATGACCAAGCACAAATTAGGTGTGTTATAAAACACTCTCAATTGCGAAAACCAAAACAAAATCTAGGTATTCTCACCAGGGTTGCAGGGCCTGCATCATCGATATAACCTGCAACAGAAACATACAAGTTACAATAGATTACAGAACAACCAAATGACTTCCTTGATGTTAAAGAGACAAAAAGGATTCGAAACATCAGAATAAGATCAGGCTGCTCAGAAGTACTCATCACATGCAAACTTATGAAATTCTGAAATATGCCTCACACTACCTGCTGTTCAATCAGATCTAATGCAAATACCAACCCCAAATCACCCACAGTACTAAGGATCTAGGTATACACCAAATTCCCATTGTAGGAGTATACAACAGAGAGACAAAATGGTTGAATAAAATGAAAAACACCCACCACAAATTCCACAAATGGGCTTCATAAAAACCTGTAAGTGCCCCAGCCCCAGCCAAATTACTCCAAATCTAGATTCCCCATACACAACAGTCTGTGAGAAGGGGGCTTCAAGTCAAATAAAAAATGAAATGGGTTCAAATGAACTTACTGCTCTGAAATCCACCATAGAGTCCGAGCAAGAATACCAATGGAACGAGCATGGATAGCAGCACCAAACCCACAACTGCAACTCCAAACTTCCTCCATCCCTTCTTCATAGACATAATTTCCTTACGAAAACACTAATCACCGGGTGCTATTTTCCCTCCTTTACTGCACCATCAGATCTGGAGGTTTAATGCCCACAAACTCATGAGCGGGTGAACAAAAATTTATCACAGGCAGTGGTACATCCAAATCAGCAAAAGACATTCTATCCTGGAAATTGCAATTCGCCCGAAATCCAGTACTGTGGTTAATTTGAGCAAACTGTGCATAGGGCAGAGCGCTAGAGTCGAGGAGGGCATTCTGTGGAGCAAAGCAAAACCCCGGTCTTTCATATTTCAACGGAAGCCTTTAAAAAAGGGACTCTCACTTTAGCCACAAGCCATTACACCAATAATGATATGCAAATACATGTTACATACGAATATATCATAATATGCTTAATTTGGTCTATAGTAGTTATTCTATAGGCCTTCACTATTTAGGTTTAATATAATTGATAGATTCACTACGCTAAGCTAAGAGTGGCTAAAGGGAGGTTTAAATAAAGCTCATTTATCTACCTTATTGGTTTAAAGATAATTGAAAATGAACAACGGTAAACTAATGGAGTAACAACCACCTTTCAATGCCATGGGTTATGAATATAACATTACCAATAATCCATTGTTTACCTATTCCTAGGCTTCACACAATGCCTCATTCCCTCAGTCCCATATTAGTCCTAACATTCTTAATAGGATTTTATTTGGTCTGGTAGGTGTCATGACCAAGTTCCTATTAAAGACCATAATTAAAACAATGCACATCATTTACAATCAAAACCTTTGTAGTGATTTACAATCACAATATCAATAACAATTTCATAAGCAACAACATATATAACACTACTGGCATTGTTGTCTTGGGTAACATGCCTAAAAACAATTTAGTTATGGAGAAACTCAATAAGGCCAAGATACACTGGGAAGGGGATAATTTGGGAAACAAATTGTTTCAAAAAAATAGCCCCTTCACTCCCTCGACCAAAACTATGGATTCTTGAACCTAATGCCATTTATTTCTTGTTCTGAAATACCCAAGTGAATGGTTGACTAATTGTATGTATGGTGTCCAAGTCACTTTCATTATAGAATCTCAATATTCTATGAACTTGTATCCACTATGTCATTTATTCAATATTTCTTCCAAGAAAAGTTGCTTTATAACTCTTGGTAGGACACCATATTAGTGGGTAATGAAATGTGAGTCCCACCCACCTATTACTATCCCTTCGCATATATTTAACATATAATGTATCTTGTGACAAGGTGTAGTTGAAATGAGGGTACCCTAGGGGGGATTTGATTCCTAGGAGCATTTAGATGATTCCTCCATATATCATTAGAGATTAAATAGTTTCCAAAGAATGAACATGTATGATTTCTCAATAGGTTGTAATGGAATAGGGTGTATTTATTTAAATGACCAATTTATGCGCCGTCTCTTAAGCGACGCTTCTGAGGCTAGCCATCGCTTAAGCGAGGCTTATGAGCCTAGCCATTGCTTAAGCGTCACTTATGACCACAATTTTTTTTTTAAAAATTTAACTTTGTGATTTTGGTAGGTTTAAAAGAAAAAATCCACGCGCCGTCGGAAGTAACCGTTGGATTTTGGATCGAAATGTAGTAGTGTAGTCATCTCGGTTAGTGTTACATACCTTTGTAAGTCCATGCTCCAAGATCTTGTTCAATGCTTCTACAGTCCCATTCTCTTGTGAATGATATGGTGTACTTTTCTTATGTTGTATCTACAATTCTTCTACCAATTCTCTTACTATGCGGTTGATAAAATGTCTACCCTAGTTGTTCATCAATATCCTTGGACATCCAAACCGCAACATGATGTTGTCAAATAGAAATATTGCGGTGATCACAGCAATGCTGTTATCAGGAATATATCACCTTTTGCGGACAGAAGCTGTTCCTATGGTCTGAATGGTTCAGATCCAGAACAAATGAGTGAATAACTCGATTGAAGACCTTCCCTAAATGTTATAGATGCCTGGAATGTAACTCTGATGAAATACCTGTATACCTGTAAGACATATCAAACATACAAAGACATCAAAGCTACCAAAAAATCATCTACACATCCATATTAGTGACTAAGCAATCCAATAACATATATGTGACATTTATGCAACAAACATGTGGGAAGGAAATCAACTTTGCATTAGAAAATAAGTGAAAGAGCTTACAACCATGTGCCTTAGTGCAGATACACTCCTTCACAAGACTAGCACCTTGTCCCCGATAGCTACAACTTGCTCCATAATTTCTCTCTGATGGGTTAGGCCAGGGTATCAATTCAACAACATAACTCTACTATTCTTCTATCCTCCTCAACCATGGAGTATGAGCTTGTTCATTAGAGGAAATTTGGGGTCTAAAATGGGCCTTATAAGAAAACATGCCAACAATAAATTTTTTGATTTGGAATTCGAGAACCAATACAATTTCAATAAAATGAGTCAACCGTAATGGTTGAATTGACATATTTGTCATAAAAGAAAACTACTTTTTTTGTTCGTATTTTCGACATATATCCCTGTGTTTTTACTCACATTTTAAGTGGGAGAGCTCGTTGGATGCGGAATTTAATTCTGCATCCAACAAGTACCCACACTACATAATTTTGATGGACCCTATTACCCCAAAAATAAGAAATACCTGAAAAAATGTTATGATGATGTCATCATCATGTTTTTTCAAGTATTTCTTGTTTTTGGGGTAGCGCAGTACATTAAAAGTATGCAGTGTGGGTACTTGTTGGATGTCGAATTGAATTCCGCATCCATTGAGCTCTCCTTCTCAGAATTTGAATAAAAACATATGGAGATATGTCGAAAATACGAACAAAAAAAGTAGTTTTTTCATTCTTCCTCCAAAATTAATAACTATTATTTTATTATTTTAACTATTATTTTATTATTTTCCTTAGGAGACCCATTTTAGACCTCAAATTTCCTCTAATTTATAGGGCTCAAATGGATAGGATGGTTGAGAGATCGGTGGGTGAGATGGCTACAAGATCCTATAAAGAGGGATCTCGACCTTAACCAACCCAGGTGAGTAGGGATAAGGTTAGACATGAGGCTCTTGATCTAGAAGCCTCAAGAAAACTCCTTTTTTCACCTTTTACCAAGGGCACTGCTTATACCCCTTTATGACAGAGTGGTGATGGGTAGGAACCGCGCCAACAACATAGGTTAAAGGTGATGGCACTGCCTGGTTCTCACACAACTAGTGCGGTGATGAACAGGGTACTGTTTATCTTCTTAAGGGTAGAAGCGATGCTACAAATTTATATGTTGGAATCAACATCTGGAGCAGGATTCTCTTCAAGTTTTGGATTGGAGGGAAAATGTCTTGTGGTAGGGATCCTATCACATACTAGTGACAGATTTTGAGTGTAACAGAATTCCCCCCAAAGCATGAGGCCAGAGGGATATGATAGGTGAGAGCTTTGACAGAGCAAGTTATCACTTCAAGGTAAGAGCCAGCTTGATCGAAGAGTGTCATCGAACACGCATCTGCAATACATCAATACTTTGACTCATGAATAGATATAACCTCATCATGGCTGTAGACCAATACAAGACATATCCATGAGAGGAATGGACAACCATGGCTACTGGAATACAATGTAGATCCATGTGATAGAAGAATAAAACTTGGACATAGCTACCAGATATACAATGTAGATCTATGTCATACAGACGCAAAATTCGAGCATATCCACAACCATAAAATGTGGATCCATGCTGGTACTTCATACAATATACTCCATCGCAACCTGGGGAGCAAGCTATGAGCACTTAACAAATACCTAGGGTATTTGTCTCGTCTTCCATGAAGTATGATTCTATCCATGTGATTACAATCTTCTGAAGTCGAACATGGTAGAAACCACTTGATTACCAATCAATGATGTGAACTGTTAAAAATTGCGAGGGAAATCACCATTGATGTCAATGATTCCCAAGGTACCCTAGTACAATATACTGAATGTGAATAGACATATTAGTGTCGAACACCCAACATATTCCTCCGATAAAAGGCCAATGATGTGAACCTTTGTCAATAGCGAGAGAATCTGTCATTGAGGCATAGAGATCTCAAGGTACTAAATTTTTTTATAAGACTATTTCTCGGATGATGAGTTGATGTCGACAGAAATAGTCTCGTCAAAGGAGGGCCATGATGAATCCCACATCGATGACATAAAAATTGGAACAAAGTTTTGGAATATCATATATCACGTAACCATAGGACTGACTCAAAGTACTGACACAAGGGTTGTTTTAACTGCAGAGGTAAACTTCTTTCTTCCTTTGAACATTGGGTGGCACGACGAAAGACTTGGAAGCATGACTAGACCAGACAAACACACAATGCGACAGTGGACAATGCATTCTTTTGAAAGACTCAAAGGAGTGACATGACTCATGAAAGTGGATCGACTTGCTGGTCAGCTGAATACCCAATGCAGACAAGTGCCATGTTCAAAGGTGACAAACAAATTCCATTGGATTTTCAAAAATGATTCCCTTCCCTTAATTCCCCCATCATGATTGATGAGTGCCTCTTTTTGTTTTTATGATTTCAAAGAGGGTAACAAACACTCGTTTAAGCTTATCCCAAGACAAGTCCGTTCCCATACATTTCACGAACCTGGGAAAGAAGGGTTTTGATCCCAAAAAAGGGTCTCTCAGTGTTTAGTTTAACGAGTCCAATGAAATCAAACTTGGCATCGTTCATATTTAGAGAGTCTGAATGAAGACAAAAGAAACTCCAAAGGGTCCTTTTTCGTAAAACAGTCTATCCGAACCGAAAAATAGATAACCTACCATCAGAGAGATGACTCTTCAAATACTTTTACGAGTATGAAGAAGACAAGTACTCGACAATATTTTGATATTTAGGGAGTCTGAAAAGAGCTTAAAGGAGACTCCATTAGGTCTCTTTTTTAACGATGAACAGTTTTATGAACCTAAAAAGAATAAAAAAAAATACTTAGAAATTTGATACCGATTTCTGAGAGCATGACCAAAGTATTGAAACAAACACTCGGGGAATTTTTCCATTTTAAGGAAGTACAAAAAATTCAAAAACAAACTCCCCATAGACTTTTACTGTTTTCATTTCTACTCCTGCAAAACTGAAAAGCAATGTTAATTTCTTAAAAAACGACTTTTAATGAGTCATACGGATAGATTTTATAATGATAACGATTTTAAAATATTAAAATGACATTAAAAAACCCTAAAATAGCTATATAAAAATCATTTCAAATAGTAAAATCAAAACAGTTCACTATTTACCACTAGTCTAGAGCATTTTGGAGCAACTTTGAACCAAATCTTCAGCGGCTGATTCCAGGAGATCCGACCGTCCAATTTGAGCACCGTCAGAGCCAGGTAAAAGATAAAACCATAATATTTCACTTTTAATTATTTATTTTTGGTTTTAGGAGGGTTTTCTTGCCATTTTAGGTAGGCCCTAATCCTAAAATGCGGGCACCGCTCCTGCCCCTTACGGGACAAGCTGTGCACCGTGAGAACCGTGCTTCTAACACTGTGATCAAGAGGTGCCACCACTCTATGCAAATAGGGATTAGGAGGTGCTGGCTATGAGCTTAGAAAAATGTGTGGAAAATAAAAACTACAAGATTTTGATTGATTTTAATGATTGGGCATGCTTTTAACTAATCCATCAATTGTTTTTGGTAGGTTTTCAGTGGTTGAAAATGGTGATATGGAAGGAACGGTAGCATGATGATGATGATTCCATTATTGAAAGAAATGGGGATGTATAGCCGCATTAAGGAACTATGGCCTCCTCAAGTTCTTTTGCACACCTAGTATGGTTTCTCATGAGAGATTGCTGGAGTATATACTCCATGGGTGGAATCCGGACCAACAATACTTCGAGGTGGGGGAACATGTGTTGACCATTGAGGTAGAATATATCTACTTCTTTACTGGATTATCGAGACAGGGCACCCCAATTTCATTGACTGGTTCCCATGGAGGGGACGTGACTACTCAGGAGCTGATTGATCACCACTACTTTCCTGGTACTAGAACTTCATGGAAGAAGATTCCCATCAAGGCAGTAGTGGATCTTCCTCTTCACACTCTTCTTTTTACCATGCATAGGTTGGCTCAGAGCCAAGGGCCTCATCAAGATTCTAGGGAACATATGATGTAGTCGATAGAATATATGGCACCTACAGTTTTCAACTGGGTGGAAGAATTGCTACCAGTATTTAAAGACCAGTTGACCAAGTGTTGGTAGGGAGAACTAAAATAGTTTGGCTATGGTTCTATCTTAGCCTGTTTATTTTTTGAGCGGGTCCCTCAGCTAAAACCCCAAGTGTTTTTTACTGAACTGAGGGCGAGAGACCCTCGTATGTTGAGGTGGGTCAAGATCATGGCCAGTATAGTAGCAAGAAGAGGGAAGGTGAAGTTTGGGGATCCATTCTTCCGATAGATTAGTGACCAGATCCTCATGATTGAGGATTATGCTCATGCAAGCATTGAATTTAAGGGAGACCCTGACCTACCACTTCCACCTAGCGGACAGTGGGGAGACATGGGTAAGAAACAAAACCCTAAGATATCTATTTTTGTTTTTGTCTTTTAATGTTTTTTATTTTTTATGTAGAGTAACAAGACCTGAAATTTTCATGCAGATGTAGGAGATGCACGACCTGGGGGATCACCCCCACTAGACAGACGAGTGGGAGCTCGATTTGTTCTATGAGGCGATTACCCTATGGGAGAGCTGGAGGAGAACCTAGATAGGTTGACATTGGACATACCTGATGCATCCATTGATGATTTCCCAATTCTCTATCAGAGGCACACAGCAGGGGTGCTAGGCCGTTTCAGTCGTCTGCTATGTAGAGTAGTGTGGGCCATTATGTGCTACCATGAGCATCACTAGCTCCTACATGATGTATCACTGAAAGATTCCATAGCTTCATAGTTTTGTATGATTTTGTGCTTCCTGAAAGCCAGAGTGCTTTAAATGAGGTCTCGTGACCTATTTTTGTAAAAACACTTATATATATATACATAATTTTTCTTCTGATGTTTATGCTTCAAATGGGAAATGTATTTACATGAGTTTTTATATGTCATAACTATTTATTTACAATTTTATGAACCATGTTTAACTTTAATGCTATGAATGAGAAATATACCAGTCTAGGATATACAAACCACCAATTGTGAGTCCATGAATACTACCAAGTCATGAATGTCTCGTGATGCAGCCTTAGTCAAGAGACCTATGACTACTTCATACTCGACGATATTGTTGGTAGTAGGACCAATAGAAACTGCTCTCAAACTCACTATATCATGTGCAAGGGAATACATAACCCAGGAAGCTGAGGCAAGGTTCAGGGTATGGTGAAAAGCACCATCGACAAAGCCATAAAAAGCCATCTGATATGCATAACCAAAACATGGTATAAACAGTTTATACATTAAACTCAAAACCATATTGAAAGTACCAAAACACATTGAAAATTCAAATAATGTACATAAATAGAAGGTACCATACATGAATAATCTAGGCATAGTACCTCCTTAGGTACAACCCATTGCGAGGTTTCCCGAAGGGGATTCCATCATAATCCATGAGCTCATAGGCCCCTTTTTCTAAAACCTTGGAAATGATAAAAGGACCATACCACATCGATTCAAACTTCCCTTTTCCTAGCTTATCATGTCTCTGATCATAAGTCAGGACTAGGTCACCTTCATTAAACACACGAGGTTCGACAGATTTATCGTATTGCGCCTTGACGCGTTTTTTGTGTCCTCATTAACTAAGGCAGCATCTCGTCTAGTTTCGTCAAGGTTGGTTAAATATAAAAACCTTTCTTCCTTGGTAGAATTATTAGGGAGAAGTTCAAAGGAAAGTTTCAAAGACTGAATCTGACACTGAATAGGTAGGACAGGTTCTAGTCTATATACTAATTGAAAAGGTGTAAAACCAGTTGTTGTTTTCACTGAAGTTCTATAAGCCCAAAGAGCTGAGAAGAGAGTCTGGTGCTAATTTTATTTGTGATTTCCAACCATCCGACATAGCATAGTTTTTAAAACTTTGTTAATGGCCTCAACTTGACCATTAGCTTGCAGATAATAGGGGGTTGATTTTTCATGGTGAAAACCCAACTTAGCACTTAACTCTACCATCATCTGATTCTAGAAATGTGATCCGTGATCAGTGACAATAGACTGAGGAACTCCAAACCTAGATATTACATGGTTAAAAAGAAAGAGGGTGGAATTCTTACCATCCTCTGCATATGTAGGAATAGCATCATCCCACTTAGTGAAATAATCCACAGCTACTATGATGTAACCATGCCCCTCGGCTAAGGTAGGCTTAGAATGCATGAAATCTATCCCCCATTTTGCGAAAGGGCCAATGGAAATGATGGGGGTGTAATGGAGAAGGGTGGGTGTGCTTTTTCAGGTAAAAGTGTTGACAAAGTGGGCATTTCTTAACAGCCTCATGATAATATTTAAAAATAGAAGGACAGAAATAGCCAGCGCATAGGATTTTATGAGTTGTATCCATCCCAGAAAGATGACCTCCACATGCTCCTGAATGGCAGTCATTAAGAACTTTTTCATCCTCGTCATGGGTGAGGCATCATCGGAGAATGGTATCTATACCACGTCTATACAAGGTATCATTAAGGATAAGATAGTACTTTGCATGGTGATGAATACAACAACAATCCTCATGAGATATAGTAGGATGAAAATGTTGTGTATGGAGATAAATGATTAAATCTCCATACCATGGGTCAGTTGTGCTTATTAGGAACATAAATTCATCTGAGAATGAATCACTGGGCTTAGAATTCGTTAAAGCACAAGGAAGATCACACATCAGCTCAGAAAATACTAATGACTTCTTTGAAGTATCTTTGGCAAAATCAAGATCAAACTCCTGTAGGATAAAAATCCATCGGGAGTATTTTCCCCCTAGCACCTGACGTGTCAAAATGGAGTGCATAGGGTTTCGGTCTGCGAGTACAGTAGTGGTGCGAATCATGATGTAGTGATGAAATTTTTGGACAGCAATGACCGTAGCCAATGCTATCTTCTCCACACATGAGTATTGAGTTTCAGAATCTAGAAGATTCTTACTGGCGTAATAAATCACGAATTCTAGGCCGTTTTGGTCCTCTTGAGCTAAAACCATTCCGATAGTAGTAGTAGAGGTCGAAACATACAAGATAAAATCCTTCGAATAATTAGGGGGGTGTATGATGGGTGAATGAGTTAGAGCATGTTTGAGATTATCAAAGGTGTGTTGGGCCTGGTCATCCCAGAAGAATGGAGTGTCATTCTTAAGGAAATGCATATAACCATTTTTTTTCTCAGCAAAGTTACAAATAAAACGATGAAGAAATTTTTCCTTCCCTTGCAAACTTTGGAGTTCAAGAAGGTTGGTTGGGGTAGGTAAAGTGAGTATTGCAGCAATCTTTAAGGGATAAATCCAAATACCATCCTTGGAAACTCCAAATCCTAAGAGACGTTTTGTCTCAACACAAAAAACACATTTGTGTGGGTTTATCCTATCTTGTAATGGCAACACCTCAGTAAAATGTCTCTAAGACTCTATTGATGGTCTTCCTGTAGCTATGACTGCACAGGGAGATCATCAAGGTAAGGCTCCACAATATTCTTAATGTTGTGAAATGTATAGGACATGGCACCCTGGAATGTGTCCCTAGCATTCTTAAGGCCAAAAGATAACTTGTTGTAGGAAAAGGTTACCCATGGGCATATAAATGTTGTCTTATGTTGATCGGAGGGAAATATCTCAATCTGATTGTAGCTGAAAAAACCATCCATAAATGAGAAGATGACACTCCCAGCACAGTTATCGATAATTCGATTGGAGTTGGAAAGTTTTCCTTGGGACAAGATTTATTCAGATCTCGAAAATCGATACAGACTCAAATAGTTCCCTGATTTTTATTCATAGGAACAATATTCGATACCCATTCCATCAGGGGTACAGGAAAGATAAATCTTGCCTTCAAATTTTTTTTGACTTCGTCTTTGATAGCTGCAGCCTTTCGTAGATGGAATTGTCTCAATTTCTGCATAACCGATCTGGTCGTAGGATAGTTTTGATCTCGTGGACTACAATGGATGAATCTATCCTAGGCATTTCTTCATAGGACCAGGCAAAAATATCTTGAAATTCCTTAAAAAGTACTTTATACTCTTCAGTTTCAACTATTGAACAGTTTTCCCTATGTGAACATGTTCAATAGTTCCAGACTTGACTGATATGTCGATTGGAACTTTTTTGGTAATGTTGCATAAATTTCCTTCAGACTCAGAATCTTACAATAAGATAGGTGTTTGCGGATCGTCAACAATATCAGTACCCAAGAAATATACAAAATTATTATCTGCCAAACTGGTATTGAGGAGGAATGAAGATCTATGATGGTGATCCTCCCATACGAATGTACTTGTATTCATAATCTCTATAATAGACTCGTCTGATGGAAAAGTATGGGAGAGATAATCCTAGTAGGAAGTGATAATCTCTATAATAGTCTCAACAACTTTTTTACCCTTAGGATCATAATTAAATGAAGAGATCATATTGAATTTTGTCATTTCTGTGCTAGAAGGGCTTGACAGAAACACGCCCATGAGGGTGGAGTCCTTCAACATCCCTACCCTAATCGACTGGTAAGGAGGAGGGGACTGACCTAGAAAAGGGATATTATTCGTCATAGGAGTGGAAACATCTGGTGTACATAAATCAAGTTGATCAATTGTTACAATTTTTCCCAAATGCAGAAACTGGAAGGTTCTAAATACCGTCGAAGCGACAACGGTCATAGCATAAAACCAGTTTCTTCCTAGGAGAATATTATAGTCTAACAGAGCATCCACTACTTCCACTTGAATGGAAACAGTTTTTCCCCCTAGCTCAACTGAAAGGGTTGGCATGAGGCGATAGGGTTGGAAACCTCTTCTGTCAAAGGATTTTAGTGTTTTCAGAGATTTTACAAGCTCAGGAGAGCCAATGTCTTTCCAACAGGACAAAGACAAAACAAAGGTTGAAGCACCTTCATCTAGAACAGTCTTGAAGAACTTTTTCCCAACTACTCTAGTTATGACTTGAAAATCTAGTTGGTGGGGTAATCTAGGTTTAAGGTTCTCCAGATTGAAATGAATCATATTCATGTCACTCGGGTGCATAGCTCTCAAAGTGGTTAATAAGTTTTTGCGTTGTGTAGGATAGCTTTGGAGCACTTCTAAGGTAAACATTGCACATGGTGCATGAGCTAGGTCTTCTACGACATTATAAAAATATGCAGCTCGAGCGTTAGGGTTAAAAACAACATTCCTAAGAGTACTCTTGGGTGGACTAAAAATCATGTCGAGGTTAGGCTTCTCAATCATTAAGGGGCCATTAGACGAGGATGCGGGAGAAGCAGCAAAAGGAGTTTTATCAGGAGAAGGTTTCTCAATTTTCTTCTCCTCTGGTTTGTCATATGACTGAATTCGAGTTGTTAAATTAATAGTATCCAATGACATCATTTGAATTTCATCTGTGGAACTAGAATTTCCCTGGTTAGACATGTGGTCTACCAATTGTTTCTGAGAAGGTAAAGGATCAATGAGAACTGCCGGTGCGGGGTTTCTCTTTAAAATTTTATTAATTTCATCACGTCGAGGACACTATTTCATGAAATGATTGCCACCACACAATAGGTAGGGATACTTAGATTTCCTTTTTCCTTTATTTTCTTTCTCTGGGGTCGTAGGTTTGGTGTTTTCCTGTTGGTTTCTAGTTTTCTTGTTTTTACATTTTCCTTTCTTCTTATTACCGGATGATTGCGTACTTTGAATAGCATTCACCTCGGTGGAAACCATAGGGTTGGAAGGAGCTGGAGTGGAAGGATTGTATTGTTTGGTATCTTTAACCGTTTACAGGGGCTGGATTGAACCAATAACTCCATCAACAGGAGTTTCTGCAGGTGTCTTAGTCGAGTCAGTGCAGGGTTGAGGAGATTGAGGAATGAGGTCGTAAAAAGTCCCAAATTGGGAGTATAACAAGTCTAGATACTGCACAGGACTAATGGCTTTCTCTTCAATAACAAAACCCCCCATAGCCACATCTCGGGAAATAGGTGGCAACAAATATTTCGTGAACCAATCATCCAAGACTTGATCCAGATAGGAGCTTTAATGAGCCTTCTCTTCCTTCTCCATTCATGAATATGATCTGAAATGTGTGTAGAGGTGTTTTGATGTAGAGAGGTTAAAAGTTCCGTACCCATTTCGTATTAGATGGGTAGCTGAAAGTGTGTGAGGAAAACAGTTGCCAAAGCACTAAAATTCACAAATGAGTGTCGTGGAAGTTCGATATACCACTTCGCAGCCATGCCAGTCAAAGTGCGCTGGAAGAGTCTTAATTGAATAGAATCATCCATCAAGGAATTGGATGAATACCATAGATGGAAATTCATAACATGATTTTTAGGATTGTCTCCCTACTTACCATCAAATTTTGGAATATCTGATGGTAACTTGACTGGAATGGGAGGCCATGAAGCATTGTGTTGGATGGGGTCATTGATCAATTTGGACAAATCAGGAAAGTCCAAAGTTTCTAGGAAATGTAACTGACGATTTGATTCAACATACTGGTAATATTGATAAGGCATGAAACCACTAGTATGACCATAAGTGGACTGATACACAGGCTACTAAAAAGGCTGATGAGATGATGAACCTCTAGAAGACGGACCTCCAGGGTTAGGGCCGCTAGGGCCATCAGCGCCATTAGGAGGATTAGGATGAGGACTTCCAGGACCTCCAGGACCACCAAGACCTTCGACACCACTGCAACCACTAGGACCATCGAGACCACCAGGGGAAGGATCGCCAAGACCTCCAGGACCACCAAGACCCCCGGAACCACTAGGAAGACGACCACTCGGACCTATAGGACCACTAGGGCCCCCAGAACCACCAGGAGAAGGACCACCAGGACCGCCAGGACCTCTAGGAGGAGGACCACCATAAGGTGGCCCTCCGGCACCTCCAGCAGTATGAATAGGTATCCCCCCCATAGCTGGCATGTAGGACCATTTGGGTTGCCCCCATGGAGTAAAAGTATTTCTAGGATATGGAATTCCAGGACATGACATGCCTATAGGGGTAGGTTGGTAATTCATATTTCCTAGAGGTACTTGATTTGGTAGGTAACCATACCCCCAGGATGCTTGACTAACGACAGGTTGTGCCCCTAAGGGTTGGCCTGAACTCAATGGAGGGTTAACTATATTTGTAGGGGGAATATAAATTGTGGATTTTCCTATAGCAAAGGTTTGTCTATTATTCGCAACATCCCCATCAGTGGGTAACATAGGTCACGCTGGGGGTTTCCCCCCAATGCTAGAAGGTACTGACACTAGTGGAACTAAAGGTTTCCCGTCAACCACAACAAGCACTGGATGACTTGAGATAGACCTAGAAATTACTGTCACAAGGGAGGAATTAGAGGTTGGACCTGGATTATAAGAAGTCTCACCATGTACCTGACGACCTTCAAAAGAAGGTGTAGCTTCAGTTAGGGGCCAAGGGTCCATATTACGGGGGAGAAGAGCTGACATAGGTTCTTTATGAGGTATGAGGGTTGCCAATATCGAATCTAATATTTGCATTCTCTCTTGAAAATCACATGCACGGTGAATGGAAGCTTGGATTTTTCTATATTCTTCTTCACTTGGTGAATATTGTTCAGGAGAGGGCCTGTTTACCCCAAATGAGGAAATGGATTGCCCCATGGAAGTTCTCCAAAATGGAGCATCTGGCCCATATTCAGATGGAACAGGGTTGTCGGTATGACCTTCCACATGTGGATGAAAGCAAATATCAGCTATAGGAAGTTGTTGAGCCAAGGGATTTGTATAAGAAGTGAATTAGTCTCCACTTTCTACAATTATATTCTCCTCCACTTGGGAAGTAGTTGCAACTCCTTGGACAGTAGCTTCCATTCAACCTTTTCCTGTAATGGGAGGAAAGTCGGGTGGTAAGCTCTGTGTTCTTCTGGATCGTCTCACAGCCATATTGCATAGTTCCTAATCTAACCTAGGGTTTCAAATCTAAGAAAAAACACACCAAAACTTTCTCCTACTCAAGCTACATGCCAACAAGCAAATTCGAACGATAGGATGAGCTCAAATGGTCAGTCCTCACTAGGATTGTCAAGTAGGTTTAACTCATGATATACCACAAGGGTACGTGCATAGTAATCTCCCTGAATGTTTTTTTTAGTGTATTTCTCCACATAAGACAGCTAAAGGGATTTTCTCAAATAGATAGGGTATCCTAGTGGGGTCTCCCAAAATACGCAAGGTACGTGGGAGCTCAAATCGGTAGTAGTGTTGTATAATGCACAACCATTCACAAGGGGCCTTTCGATATACAATCAAGTATGTGAAGTACCTTTCTATATACTTCAAGGGTACGTGAAAGGCCGTTCGATATACCGATGGTACGTGGAAGAACCGCGAGAGTCCCGGGATGTAGTACAGACAAGTAACGATAGCTCCTACACTTTATGACGCCTGAACATGTCTCTAACCTAGCACTCAAATTTCTATACAAATTTTAAGCCTATAACTACCGTTAATTTTAAAGTGGATGGTTAGGTGAATGCATGAGGTTTTGACAGAAAAGTAAAACCATGCAGATATGAGGTGCAAGTTCATTCACTTTACCATTCAGTATGCCTAATTATGGGACGGAGAGAGGTTGTTTTTCTTTTCAATTTTTCTTTAAAACCAAACAATTATCCAAACAACTAAACTAAAAAAATCCTTTTTCTGAGCATACAATCAGACAACACTGTCTTCAAATCAACTCTTTTGAAAACACACAGGTAGGGTAAGATATCTTTTCAAATTAAGAAGAAAGACAAACAACACTCAAATATGCATATGCAAGCTATGTTTTCAATTTTCTCTGAAGCATGGAAAGATCTAACTTAAACTATTAATACTTTTTCCTTTTTGATTTGATAATGATGCAAAAGAGACAAAAGAACAGAGGAATCCTGAAATCCTGTGAGGCTAATCAGAGATCCAATGGCTTAGGCTCAATGAAAAAATGACCTAATCTCAACAAATTTTCTTTTTAAAGTGAAAAGAAGACTTTCTCACACTTAACGAGAAATTGAAACAAGGAAAATGA
Source organism: Pseudotsuga menziesii (assembly GCA_001517045.1). Lineage (NCBI taxonomy): Eukaryota > Viridiplantae > Streptophyta > Pinopsida > Pinales > Pinaceae > Pseudotsuga > Pseudotsuga menziesii. The sequence goes on from LPNX011196034.1 coordinate 83,424, forward strand.
TCTAAGGGAGTCTTTCTTTTTAGTGTTATTCTATAACAAGTAGAGATCTAATCTGACTTATAGTTTCCAACTAACTCCTTTCAAGAAAATCCAAAATTACAAGCAATAATGAATGATGAATCTAACCTAGCTTTTTGATTTGAACAAATAAGCAATTTCCACATAAAAATTCTAGATTTCAATCACTCAAGCAAGTTCAAACAAGTTTGGATAGGACCAATTAAACACACCAAATCCAAAAAATCACAAATGTTTTACAAAAACTTGAAAAAATCAAAGCTTGGGATAGGCCTACCTGGCACCATGCAGATGAAGTTGTTGACATGCAGTTTTGAGACAGAACCACTCCTTGCTCACTAGATTCAAGTGGTGGCACCACCTATTGCTAACTGGACTTAGGCGGTGGGACCACTTCTTGCCAAAGGCACATGCACAGTTCTCTATAATCACCCAGAACAGTCAGAGAGAGAAAAATCAAGTTAGAAATACCAAAAATATCATAAAAACTGATGAATCAACCATAATACAGAGCACAAAAAGTTAAGGTGGCTCAAATCTGAAGAGATTTGAAGATTTCAAACCAAAACTTTCAGTAGATCAGATGTAAATCTGACTGCAAAGATAGGAGGATGGAGCTCGGATTCAGACAAGAGTATTTCAGAAACTGAGGAAGAACAAGACGGATCTATTCCCTAGCAGAGTCACCAATTTTTTTATCAGGAATATATCACCTTCTGTGGACAGAAGTTGTTCCTTTGGTTTGAATGGTTCAGATCCAGAACAAATGAGTGAATAACTCAGTTGAAGACCTTCCCTAAACGTTATAGACACCTGGAATGTAACTCTGATGAAAGGCATGTATACCTGTAAGACATATCAAACATACAAAGACATCAAAACTACCAGAAAATCATCTACACATCCATATTAGTGACTACGGAATCCAATAACATATATGTGAGATTTACAGAACAAACATGTGGGAAGGAAATCAACTTTTCATTAGAAAATAAGTGAAATATATTACAACCATGTGCCTTAGTGCTGATACACTCCTTCACAAGACTAGCACCTTATCCCTAATAGCTCCAACTTGCTCCATAATTTCTCTCTAATGGATTAGGCCAGGGTATCAATTCAACATCATAACTCTACTATTCTTCTCTCCCCCTCAACCATGGAGTATGAGCTTGTATTTATAGGGCTCAAATGGATAGGATAGTTGAGAGATTGGTGGGTGAGGTGGCTACAAGATCCTATAAATAGGGATCTCAACCTTAACCATCCCAGGTGAGTAGGGATAAGGTTAGACACGAGGCTCTTGATCTAGAATCCTTGAGAAAACTCCTTTTTTCACCTTTTACCAAGGGCACCGCTTATACCCCTTCATGACAGAGTGGTGATGGGTAGGAACCATGCCAAAAACATAGGTCAAAGGTGGTGTCACTGCCTAGTTCTCACACAACTAGTGCGATACTAAACAAGGTACCTCTTATCTGCTTGAGGGTAGAAGCGGTGCTGCAAATTTATATGTTGGAATCAACATCTGTAGCAGGATTCTCTTCAAGTTTGGATTTGAGGGAAAATGTCTTATGTTAGGGATCCTATCACATGTTGGTAATAGATTTTGAGTGTAATAGGTGAAATCCACAACTGGTGTAGGTTCTGCCCATTGTTTCAAGTAGTCTATTGCTGTGATTATGTACCGTGCACCAATTTGCTTCCCTAGTGGGTTGATTGGTCCCATAAAATCCACAGCCCATTTATCAAAAGGTTGCAAAGTTACCTGGGGTACTAGCGGAATCTCATCCTGCCACAATGGTTTTCCAGTGTGTTGATAGATGTCGCAGCTCCACGCATAATATTCCGCATCATTATGTAAGAAGCACCTTTCTTGCAATAGCAAGGCCGCCATAGTGTCCCCCAGTAAATACTGCATGTGCTTCCTCCAAAATCTTCTCTTGTTTATGTGGTAGGACACATCGTTGTAAAATTTCATCTCATCCAAGATTATACAAGTGTCCAGTAATCAACTGAAAATCATAAGCTTTAACCACCAACTGCTTATATTGGCTTGTTGAAAATTATTTTGGTGAGACTCCTGTCGTCAAAAACTGGATGATTCGAGCATAATAGTCATCTGCCATGTCAATTATGAATAGTTGTGCATTGATAAATATTTCTTCAATATTGGTAGGGTCCTCGCCTATCTCAATTCTAGACAAATGATCAGGGCTAGCATTCAAACAACCCGAATTCACAATTATTTCAAAATCAAACTCCTGAAAGAGAAGTAGTCAGCAACATATCTTCCCCCCCAACACAGGCTTATTGACCAGATACTTCAATGCACAATGGTCAGTAAATATCTTGAAATGACCACCTAAAGGTAATTCCTAGATTTTTGCAATGCATAGACCATCACCAAACATTCTCACTCTATGGTCGTGTAGTTTTTCTCAGCAAATGACAACTTTCGACTAGCGAAAGCGATCGGGTGATCCAAATCTCCTTCACCCGGCTGCGCAAGCACTACTCCTATTGTGACAGAAGATGCATCAACATGGACATGGAACTCTTTGTTCTAATATGGGAATACAAGTATTGGTGCCAAAGCCATCTTGGCCTTCAGTGTGTCGAAGCTACCTTGACATTCTAGACTCCATACAAAGACAACATATTTCTTCAATAGTTTCTCCATAGGGGCCGTAATTGTAGCATACCCTATAATGAATTTGTGGTAATACCTAGTGTGCCTCAACATCTCCCTAAGCATATTCACATTTCTCGGTGGTGGAAAACTCAAAATGAGCGCTATCTTTGTAGAATCAACCAATAATCCTTGCTTGCACACAATGTGATGCAACAGTTTCCCAAATGGTGCACAAAAAATGCACTTCTTGGAGTTTAGCGTGATCTGTTGTTGTTGACACCTTTCTAGCATCAGTCAAAGGTTTTCCAAATGATCCTTGATTAGACCATACAATGTCCAATCATCCATATATACCTGTAGTAACTTTTGAATGAAATATTTAAATACCACGACAATAACTTAGGAGAATACTGCAGGTGCATTCTTCAACCCAAAATGCATCATTGTGTATTGGAAGCAACCCCATTCAGTGACGAATGCCATTTTATGTCTCTCTTCCTTTTGGATTCTTATCTGGTGATAACCAAAAAATCCATCTGTAAAGGAGTACATTTCCTGACCACCTACTCCTTCAAGTACTTCATCTGTGAATGGTGTGGGAAATGGGTCATGCATAAAGGCATCATTTAGTTTTCTTAAGTCGACACAGATCCGAACTTCACTAGTTTTCTTTTCCTAGACCACCATAGGACCAATCCATTATGATTATTCCACTGGCTCAATGATTCCAGCATCCAACATCTGGTCGAGCTCATCCTTGACTCTCTCTTTGTATTTCGGATTCAGGCGATACGGCCTTTGTCTTACTAGTTTTTCAATTGGGTTTAATGGAATCTTCATCTCTCCTAGATCACCCAGTATCCCCTTCATTTCCGAGAACTTTGTTGGAAAGAGATATTAGAATTCATGTAGCAAATCCATGATCTTTTCCATGGTCTCTTCATCCCAGTAGGCCCCAACACTTTCAAATTTTGGATTCTCCTCCATCTCAATGTTAACTTTTCTAATATTCAGTGGCTGATTCGTTGGATCAGTTGGTATATATGGTGCTGCGACATCCCCACTTCCTTCCATCTCTGGAATATTGATATTATGTATCTCATCATCATCTTTAGGTTCTCCATATACATTATATCATTCCATCATCGACTGCATGTGGCAATGTGCATGTGGGTCCATGGGATATACGACTGGCACAAATTTTAAAACCACATCTCGGATGATCTGAAGTGCATTGTTGACATCGAGATTAGCATCTAAGAAACTAAAGGTATGCACAAAGAAAACAGTCAGCTCTTCCCAAGTGGTTATTTCTCTGCGCAGCTCTACTAATACATACCAGGATCTTGGCATTTCATCCAAGGAGTGAATAAAGGCATCGACCCATTCATCCTTTGGTCACAATGCCCACAATTTTTGGCATTCTATCAAATGGCCACTAGGGTCAGTTTGTCCATCATACTTCCCAACGTGATACACCTCTATGTCACCAAAGCAAATTGTCATCAACCTTCAACACTACGCCCATCCCGTAATTGTATTTTTATGAGTCGCCCACCAGCAGGCTGGAGTAGCCTTTAGTGCTTCCTCCATTTCCAACAATCGTTGCAGTTCCGAGACCTTTTCTTCAAACTCAATTAAGAATGCTGAAATTTCTGGTAGCCCTTCATAAACTAGTAATTCAACAATATCATTTATGACATGGCATAACGACTGCGTGATCAGAACACATTTCCTGAATGACACCTCATGCATATGGTTTTGCCATTTTTTTAACGCATTGTCAGAATAAGAGGATGCAGAACTAGTGCTGCGCCGACCGAGTTATCTGTCACCAGTTGGGTGGATATAATATTCAAATATGTTGTAAGCATTATTCCATTCCTTGACAACCTCATCCTTTAGCAGTTCAGTACATCGTTGTCCTTCATTAGGATCCATAGGTGTGATGACTCTAATGTCTTGGTTCTCAAATGTCATCATCCACTTCTTAAAGTTAATCACCACCATACTATCATTAGCCCATCCAATACTCAGTAGTATAGGATAGGATCCTTCACTATTAACAACTTCAATCACATCAAAATCAACATAGGTCTTCATACCTTCAACATCTACGACCAGGTTAGACACCCGTCCGATTGGTTGTACCTTAGCCTGATTAGCCAAGCGCAACTACAAAGGGTACCAACCCAATGTCGACCTCCCCATCTTTTTCCATGTCTGCTTTGTTAGGATATCTACATCGAAACCCAGGTCTAGAATGACTGAATCGACTTCATAGTCCCTAATTTGAATATTCATGCACATCTCTTTACCCATATTTTTCTTATATAATGAGTTTACCGCGGAATCCTTCCATTCCTTACCCAAGTAGTGTAACAAATTTTTGATCTCGACTTAAGCATCGGGATCTATTTCTAGTGATAAACAAATTTCAAAGAAGTGTTGCAAGGTACCATGCTTCCGTAATGGTCCTGCCTCTAGTGAAGAATGAAAAGCAGAAGGCATTTCATAGACAAGTGTCTTAGCAATATTTCTTCTGATCTCATCCCGGGATACAAAAAATGTCTCTTTTTCAGTTGCGATATCAAACAATAATTTCTTCTTCCCATCCAATCGAACTTGTCGGTGGGGCCCATCCTCTCCAGTCATTGCACCTCCACGGGTGACAATGGAAATGTCAATATCCTCTGTTTTGGGCTCCGCTGAAATCGCCGCAATCGTCGGCCCTTGATTCTGTTTCATCGGTGGATTCTAAGTCAGTGGTGGATTCTGGTTCAATGGAGGGTTCATAGGTTGATTCACAGTCTAATTCTAAAGTGGAACTTGATTCTAATCTTGGTTCTGCAACTAATTCTATTTTTGTAGCTGATTCTGAGCCTGTAACTGGTTATGATTCTGCAACTGAGGAACGTTCCCGGCTTTCCATCTTGCGATTAGCTGTGGGAAGTTTTCAACAGTATGATCGATCATCGTGTAGTATGTACATGATCACTACAAGTATGGTAATTCCCTCTGGTAATGCCCAAATAGCCCACAATTGTTACACTGGACAGATTTGTGACCTCATCATCCTCCTCTTCCTCGTAATCCTACACAAAATCCTCCTTGTTGTTGATACTGCGGCTGAGCCATCTGTTGTGGTGGGGGATTTGACTGCTACTAACCATAGTGCACTAATTGAACATACTGTGACTGGGCCTAAGGTGTCGTCAGTTGATTGTACTGCGGCTATGGTGCAAACTGAGGCTGCAATACAAACTGTGGTTGTGGCTATGATTGTATAAATTGCATCTGCGGTGGTGGTGTATACTGCGGTTGTGGTCAAGAGCTTACCATCTGAGGCTATGACTATGGTTTTTGTACTACACAATGATATTCTCCCTTGACAAAGTATGAATCATATGTTCTTTCCTAAAGTAGATCACATGAATGACTATCTTTATCTTCATGCCCCACCAATAGACAAAATGAACAATATAGGTTGGCTAGCTTTGACACTATCTTCTGCATGTAGTTACATTCTTCATGTCGGTGTCCATAGACTTGAGATATGTGACACCAGGGTATGCTACCACAACTCGGTGGGTTCGGCGCCCCTGATAGAAGATATTTACAAAAGTCAGGGAAAGTGTCTTTGCTGTGTCCATATTTGTAAAAACAAGTGCACCAAATATCTTCATGATTCTCTTTCCCTTTCTTAATGTCTTGCAATTGCAGCATCAATTTCTCTAGTTATGCCTGAATTTGGTTCATACCAGTTGCATTCCCCCCCATAGGTGAAGCTTCTAACTTCATTGCAATCTCCAGAGCCTCTCTCTATGTCGCGATCTTGTATTGCATCAGGGGTTGTTCGAAATGAGGTACCAATGACACAATAAACCATTATTTGTGTTGAACATCACTCATATCAAAACTGATTCTCGCCATCAATGTCTTAAATATTTGATCAAAGTCCCAAATAGTCTCATTGGGGAATTGTTTAATCTCTTTTAACTCGGTAATTTATTTCGCCTCAAATTTAGGTTTTCAAAATTATTCGATCAGCCCCCATGAACCTGTATAAATTTCATGTACCAATCTAGAGCACAACCCCGCAAAGTAGTCTCCAATTGTACTTTCTTGACATCATCATCTGTGGCCTATATGACAGTCCATACTGCTTCACAGAGAAACCAATACTTCTCAGGATCGTCAGTCCCATTTCCATGAAACAAAGGTAACTTTGTCTCATCACCCACCATCCTGGGCCTTCTTCCTGCAGATGTTGACCTACTACTAGAATTTTGTTGAGACATCGGGCAAGTCGACGTGGAATTTTTGTTTCTCCCTGATTTTAAAGTAGTGCACAAAGGCATGGGTATGTTGCTTCTAGGGTTTGATCTTACCACTTTCCTAGGCATAGTCTGGGTCTAGTTTTCCTATTTGTCATTGTAGGTTCACTTCATCCCATGTGGTCATCCTTCGTTGTCTTGTGTTTCAATCGTAGCAGTACCTTCCCCTATCCTCTGCCTCTTCTCTTGTTGGAACCTTGCTCCTCCCCTTGTACAGCCACTTTCTTCCTCGACTTACCTCACACTATCGTCGAAACTTGCACCCATATACCCCTTATCTTCCCATTCGTCTCTCCCCTTTATTTGCGGTATCCACCACCTTCACATGCTAGGGTTATACTATTCTAGATGCATATTCAATATACCCTTTTCGCAGAAAATAATTTTAATTTACAATTGTAGGGACAATAAGAGCCTACCTGTGGGTATGTTGAAAAATTCCCTTTCTTTTTTGTTGTAGGACTTGGTAGTGTCGACTGCAAACTCAGTGATATATATTTCTAGGATACTGCCCAGCTAGACCTCAACAACTTATGACACTCTGTTGTCATTTTCTTGTAGCTCCTGGATCAATTCAAGGGTCCAGGATGTTGGTTCTAATCCTTGTAAATTTGTCTTCTTGTATGTGAATTGCACCAACTACTCATACAATATGATGGGAAACTCATAGAAAAAATACTCGTGAGGACCGTTGTGTATGTATCTCACCAACAACTTGTCTTTTGTCAGTCCAAGGTTCTGATTTTCTGCTTTAGCAAATTCTCACAGCTTCTGATCAAAACAATCTTGAATTTATGGTCATGTCGAATGACACATATCCTCCTCTCAGTCGCAACAAGTTCCCGAAAATGAAACCATTTGTTGGTAGAAACCCAACCAACAAAACCCAGTTGATAGGGGTTCCCACTCTGTTGACACTCAACTCACCGCGATCTCCCTGAGCATCGACCTAGATAGGTTTTACCCTATCCAACAACACCTGTAGAGCAGATGAAGTCTCACCTGATATGTTCAAGGGAGGGCTAATGGAACCAAGTTTCGGCAGAAAAGAAGAGGACTATTGGCATCAACAATTAATTTGTATGTCTATCAGATCTAGTCGTTCGCATAACCATTCATAATTTAGATTGCATAATTCATTTATCACAGGAATAACCATGCTTATTGCACAAACATATCTAAACAAAAAACATCATTTATAAGCATTAAACATCACATCATAGATCCATGTCGCATACATTCACCATAGGTTTGCAGGAACAAAAAGATAATAGTATGACAGTTCAGATCAACATCTCTCTCATCATATTAACTTCTATGCAATCAATCACAGATTGAAATATACAATAATTCAACTGAGCCTTGAATTCTCAATTCTTACCCATCACTTGATACTTTACATTTGCAATTATTCTTTTATTTATAGCCTTGCGCCTTTACATTCATGGTCCACTTCTAACTAACTCCTAACTGATTTATCAACTAGTGACCAATATCTGCAAAATATGGTCCAAAAGAACAAAAAGTGACACAAGATATTCAAAAGTAGTCTATCTTCCACCTTGTGCATTGTCTTCGTCTTGCGTGGTGTCTTCCAAGTTGGCGCAACATCTGCGATGTTGCACAACTTACCCCAAAACCCTGCCAACATCATGTATCTCAATCGACATTTCAATTAGTGTTTCTATTGGTGTTTCAGCTGGTATTTCAGCATCCTCAATGATGGGGATCAATGAATTGAATGAATTTCCAAATGGTGGATTCATTCCTTCATCAGTCACAGAGGAGGGAACATCCTCAATGACTATTGGTTCCACTACCCTCCCTGATCGTAGGTGTAAATTATTGCAAGGGAGAGGGGAAATGGAGTAAGCTGGCATGGTAGAAATTTTGAATTGTTGCACTACCTTATTGGTCAAATTGGGGTTAGGTTGAGCATGAAATTGAGGACGGAGTGGTGTGCCCATTGGCACAGCATTATTTGGGAGTTCTAGCTGAGGCTACTGATACTGCGGATAGGATGGTTGGCTATGCAGAAACTGGTTATGAGGAAATTGGTTTCCTGGATACATATTTCTCCATCCCAGAGACCAAGGAGATTTTTTGTTTGGCTATGGTCCCCATGAATTCCACGGGTTTGGATATGGTGTTGCAAGTTGAGAAGGTTGGTGCCATTGTGTGTGAGGATATGTGTATGGTGGAGGAAATTTATTTTCAGAATTATTCCAAGAATTTAAAGGAGTAGGCTCAAAATGCATACCTAGATCGTGGTTTTCATGACTTCTTCTGCAAAATGAAATAGGCATGTTTTGTGTCTACAGTGGATTCATGAAAGACTGCTTTGGCTTTCATAAGTGAGGGACAATCTTTGGTATCATGCTCCAATTCGCATAGACCACACACTTATGCCTTATCAAGTGGAAATTATTTCAGTGGGTGCTTCTTCCTACACTTAGGGTAGAACACCCCAAGTACCAGATCTCCAGCCTCTTGTTTTTTTTTGTTCTCATAACATCTAGTTGTGAAGAGATGGAACCCATCATGTCAGTTTTGAAATTCTCAAGGATATTTCCAATATCTACTCGAGTAGCTCCTCCCCTAGCTGACTTCTAGGACCATGAGAAAACGTCTCAATCCTTTGTGTTGGTTTAGGTAGATCCCCTGGAATATCATCGACATAAGTCCACAATGTGGTCAAAGGGTTACTTGGAGACATCTCCCTTCCCTAACAAGTTAATCATGTCCAGACAATCGTCTCTTATTCCCCGCAAAAAAATGATCATGAGGAAATCCCTTCCAATAGTGGTTTCTCCTACCCTCTGTACATTATATAGAATCCTTTCCACAAAATCCTCCAAACTCTCTTCATCTTTTTACACCATATTAAATAAATCTTCTCTCTTATCCTTCCTCCTACAATATTCTTGGTACTTCCTGAGAAACACCTGTTTCATCTGCTCTCAAGTTGCGACAATTTCGCTACCCAAGCTCATAAACCAGTGTAGGGAATTATATTTTAAGGTAGCAGGAAATAATTTCATCTTCTTCTCACTGAAGGTGTAGTCATAACTTCAACAAAAAAATGTCGAACTCAAAGAGGAACTCATCTGGATCTTCTGTGGCCTTCCCATGAAAGCAAGGTAACACTGAGGGTGAAATATTCTTCATGGGGGCATGTCCAGTTAGTTTTCAAATGCGGAACTGGAGTGTGACAGTTATCTCCTCATGTTGGAGGTCACCATCATCATTATTATTTTCCCCTACTTATTCCTCATGATTGTCGTGGTGACGTTCGTTATTCATTTTTAACTCCTCCTCTTCCTATTTTTGATTCTTATAATCTTCAAACTTCTGCTGAAACTATAACCACTCCTATTTTGTAACTTCATTTCTACCTATATGGTAAACCTCCTCTGGTCCACCTATTCCCACAGAACTACCACTATCTCCTGTATTTTCTTCCACAGGGACACCAGATGGTGTCAGAACTCCTACTGTTATCTCCACCATTGACACTAATGCGTCTATCCTAGAAGAAACAGGGCTTCTTCTCATAGATGATGGTCCTTGATTTCGAGCTCCAATAGATTAAGTATCCCTGGAAACTAGTTCATCAATGAATGTCTTTCTCCCTAATTCTAGGCTACAACCACGACCTCTACCACATGCCAAGTTAGTATTTTGGGGAGTTCCGAGAATATCATGTTGAGTTCTTCTTGTATTCATGCAACCCTGAAAATCATGCAAGCTTAAAATCATACCTACTAAAGAAAATGAATCAATTCAACGACTAACTATGCCTATTAATTACCTTCCCTGACAATGTTGCCAAAATGTTGGTCACTCTATATACTCATTAATTTCTTAATAAGAAGAGTGTTCAATATTTAATTGTCAACCTAGGGAAGTCTTTTATTTCAAAGGAAATTAGCAAAAAATATGCATAAACATGTTCAATAGTTGATAATTAAAATGAAATCCACTCAATTCTAATTACTTCTCAACCAAATCAGCTCCCTGTAAGAAATCAAAGTAACATCACCCATGTAAGAATTGAAAAGAACTTCTATTTCATATCATACTAATATGAAAGTTTATGATCTCAAGATAAATCCACCTAGAATTACTTTTGCAGGAACTAAAAATCTAATTTACCAAATCAGAAAGACCTCTACTCACTAATCAAACATCAAATTCATCAAAGAAAAATACTTATCTAATCAGGAAAAATATAGAAAGATAAATAGCACACACAACACAAGAGCTGAGTAAGTCTGTAACATCTACTAACACACCTCTACATAACAGGAAATATTGACTACACAATTTCCTGCCACACCAAATCACCTGCAACAAACCAAAGGAAAACCAACAGATGCAATCACTAAACAAATACAGTTGCAGCTAACCATGAATATATATCAAACTGAAATTCCACACTGAAACATAAATAAAATACTAAAGCATCTAAACTACTAGCAACTTTGTTAGAAGGCGGGCCCTAACCTTAAAAAAGAGATGCTTCTGAAAGCTCAAAAAGGATGCAACAGAAAAACACTGAGAATTGTCACTCTTTTATTAATTTGATAAAAATTACAGTTACAGTTACAGTCACTCTATTATCTCTTACAATCTATGAATGAAGCAAACCCTTGGCTCTCCATGCCTGCGTATACTTATACAAGAACAAAGCTTTTCTGTTACATCAATTTTGGGCAGCCATGAAGATATTTGATCTTCAAGATGCTGAATCATCAATACAATTACAACTAACAATTACTTGCATAAAATCATCTCAAGAATAAATATACTTTTACTTCGAGTTTTTCCGCGAACTGACATGCCTAGCAAACTACAGAAGATTCTTGGGGAGTTTCAGTTGCAAACGTGAAGGAAGATCTGAGATTCCTTCTGCATTAATGTTGACCACATCATTTGAGCAGGTAGTTGATGCTAAGCGATACTAGCTTCTCGATATGACGAGCTGTTGGAGTTGCACCACCTGGATATGACAAGATGTTGTAGTTGCGCCACCTGTGATTTTGAATGTTTCTTCCAAGTGATGGACAAATTAGCACAACGAAAGGTAAAATCCATGATTATAAATAAAACCAAGAATAAAATGAAATAATAAATAATTATTTATACCTGGGATATTTATTCTTGTTTGTATGAGAAGGATAAGGATTCAGCTGCAAAATAGGGGTGAAAATAGGGAAAAAGGATGAAGCAAAGTAGGGAAAAAAGGGAAAAATTCAGGATCCAACAACATTGGCAGCAAGGATTTGATGCGTTGTTCTTATTTTTAACTTGGCTTTGTCCTGTAATGATGACATCCTACCTTGCTTTTTTTTCTTCCTAATACAGCCCATTTTGCAACCTCCTGAATGTAGCCTCCTCATCGCCCACTGTCCATTTTCCTTTTAAGAAATTAAGAAAATCGTAACAACTTTAAGTTCCCCAAAACTGTCTTCCTTCAATTGTTTGTGGGTGACTTCTTGTTAACGTGGCATGAATGCTCACATGGTATTTTTTTCCACTTCTTAATAATTATTTCCCATTATATTGTAGATATGACTACATATCAAGTTTAATAAAATTTTAAGTTGACACAACAAGTATTTTATATTTTTGGTGGGGGGTTTTCAACCATCCCAAACATATTAGAAGCATGGGAGATGAAAATAAAGGTTTAGAAATTAAATTGAGAAGACATCAAAAGTTGGGGGGGAAGAATGAAAAAGGTAAGAACATGAAAATTACTTAAGTGGTGATGCTGAGGTTCAAAACTTCAGATGCATATTTCAGATCAGATTTGTGTCACATAGAGCCCTGATTCTTCACTTCTGCATGTTGGAATACTTTTAATAGGTCTCAACTATTAAGGGTTTTTTATACATTTTGAGTGTCACAAACTTTATTAGGATTGCCAAGTTTGAGGGGTAAAAATTTTGGTAAGTGTCCAACCTTATTCCTTTGAAACTCATGCCATTCAAGTGGGATAGACCACATCAAGAATGGAACCCTAGTGGACAAATTAACACTCTGTGAATCTTCCCATTGAACTAATTCCTTATTGGAAAACAACAAATTATTAATATGTCTAATAGTGATGAACTAAATTCCAACTCATGGGAAAATAACTTAATGCTGAAGCAAATTATTTTTTATCTTAGCCTTATGCCTGATAATAGTCCTAGAAAATAGTGACAAAATTCCATCTCATACTATCAGTAATCTATCGATACAGATAACAATTCTCAAATCTGACGCAAAATATGGGATAGGAATTCAAGGTGTTTGAACTCTGGGTGTTTGGGAGATTTATTCACAATAGAAATTTAATAAATAGGAGTCTTATTGCTGAACTACAATTAAACATGTTCAAGCACAGGCTTTCATCATCATTAGTAGCTTTCTGTATAACACAACCCTTGCAAATAACTGCTTTGAGCTCTCTAATAGTATATCTCTATAAAGGAATTTGATGCATATGATGTTTAAAGGGGGTTGATAGAAGTAACAAGATTGTATCTATGTCCACTGATGACCAAGTAAAAGCTCTCTACTCTCCAGGATAAATATAAACACGATGACTATAGTATATAACAATGAACTTTAATATGATTGTAAGAGAGAGCATTCTGATCAAGGATGATCTATGGATAATGGTATATTATATATGGCTATGAGGGTATCCTTAGAAGGATGGGATGGGAGGAAACTAGCATATTGTAGGGAATATTTGACTCTCGAAAAATATCTTTTCAGAATCCTATTTCCAGGTGCAAAGAAAGTGTTCTCCTGTAGGATCCCTAAAGAATCTCACAATGGCCCTAGAAATTCACCAATGAATGCCGCATCTGGGTCAATTATCTAATGAAAACCTTTTGGTTGGTTTCTTTAATAGTTCTAATATGTCTTTTTATTTTCATTGCTAGGAGTTTTTTGTTGTAAGGCAATTTATAACAACACTATTCTCTAAGATTAATTTAAACACAATGACTACAGTATAGAAAAAAGAAAGTTAATATGATTGTAAGATAGATGCCGTGAAATAAGATGCAGCCACAAAGTTTAAATATTCAAGGATTCCCTATGGATAAGGATATGTGGCTTTGAGGGTATCCTCAAAAGCCTGAGATGGGAGTCGAGTAGCTTCTTGTAGGGAATATGTGACTCTCTTAAAATATGATTTATGAATCCTATCTGTAGGTGCAAAGAAACTTTTAAAGTGATCTCCTTGTAGGATCCTTGAAGTGTGTCATAATGGTCCTAGAAATTCACCAATGAATATCTTGTCTGGGTTAATTGTCTGATGGAAACCTGTCCATCAGTTTCTTTAATAGTTCTACTAGTGTAGTTTTTTATTGCTAGCTGTGTTTTTTTAGTTATAATTCAATTGTTTCGAGGCATTTTCTTAGCAGAATATAAATAATAAAGATACAACAACACAAGGATCACTTTCAAACACGAGTCAACATATGATTTTTTTTCTTTAGAGTTTATATCCTTTTGGCTTTCCTCCACAAAAAGGAACGCAATTTAACTATTCAAGGATGTTCTATGGAGAGTATGTTGATATGGGGTATCATTATAAGCTTGTGATGGGACTCAAGTATCTTCTCATAGGGAAGATGTGTCTCTCCTAAAATCTGGTGTTAGAATCCTATCTGCATGTGCAAGGAAACGTTTAAATTGGTCTCCTGGAAGATCCCTGAAATGTATCACAATGGCCCTAGAAATTCACCGATGAATCTCTCATCTGGGTCAATTGTATAATGGAAACATTTTGGTTGGTTTCTTTAAAAGTTATACTAGCTCAGTTTATTTTATTGCTAGCATTGTTTTTTTCTAGTTATAATTTTTGTTGTAAGACAATTTTCTTAGCAGAATATAGAAAATTGAAAAGTACAATGTGGGGATGCCATGGGAAAATGCAAGCGACTCCCTTACAAACCTAATGATAGGTACACTCATCCGAGTCTTCATGCTATGCTCTCTTAATGCTGATAATTATTAAGAGGTGTTATTCATTCGACTTGGTCTACTAGGAAGAAGACTTTAAACCACATAAATCAATATCACAGACTTTACAGGACTTTACAGGGAAAAGGTAGGATTTGCAAGTGCTTAAAAATTAATTGCTAGTGGGGGGGAACGTCCCTGCTGATACACCAACACACCGATTAATTTCAAACAAGAGTCAACATAAGAATTTGTTTTCCTCAGAGTTTACATCATTTTTTTCTTTCCTCCACAGAAAGGAGTAGCTCTTAAAATTTAACTATTGAAGGATGCTCTATGGAGAAGGGTATGTGTCTATGAGGGTATCCTTAGAAGCCTAGAATGAGATTCAAGTAGCTTCTTGTTGGGAATATGTGACTCTCCTAAAATTTGATGTCATGGTCCTATATTCAGGTGCAAAGAAACTTTTAAAGTGGTCTCCTGTAGGATCCCTGAAGCATGTCATAATGGCTCTATAAATTTACCAATGGATGTCTCATGTAGGTCAATTGTATGATGGAAACCTTTTGGTTGGTTTCTTTAAAAGTTCTACTAATTCGGTTTATTTTTATTGCTAGCAATGATTTATGTTTTGTTTATAATTTATTGTTGTAAGGAAATTTTCTTAGCACAAAATAAATAACAAAGATATACCAGCAAAAGGATAAATTTTGAACAAGTGACAACATAAGAATTTGACTAACATGCCAATGTAGAGCCAGCAGTGTTCATTCCTAATCCCATCACAGCAACATGGTCATTGTTAATTCCTTTGCAAACTCAATGGAAATAAAATAAGAGCTAACAGTTGAAAAGTTGAAAACTATTTATTCACATTCAAGATCAAAAAGTTCAAATTACATTTTCTGATATTGTCATATTACTTATGGTTAGATGATCTAACTCCTGGCATGCAATGTATTTTAGGATGACACAAAATTTTTGTGATCTATAAACAATTTTGATTGATATGAATTTTAAAGGGTGTCATAGAAAGAGCAAAATTTTATTGTTGTCCACAAGCAATCAGGTAAAACCTCTCGAGACCAAAGACAAGACACAAAGAGTATAGTATTAAATTTAAATAAACAATGTGGAGTATGGCAGAAAGATAGAAGATGTCATTAAATGAGATGCAACCATAAAACTTCACTTCTTAAGGATGTCATTTGCAAAAGAGTATTTATCTACGATGATATCCTCAGCAATCTGGGATGGTATTTAGGAATCAAGTAGCCTCTTGTAAAGAATATGCAACTCACCTAAAATATGATGTTGGCCTCCCATATCCATGTTCAAGTAAGATTGTAATGTGGTCTCACGTAGAGTCCCTGGAGTCTGTCAAAATGATCCTAGAAATTCACCAAATAATATTTCTCATCTATGCCTATTGTCTGATAGAAACCTTAGATATGTTTCTTTAATAGTTCTACTAGCCCAGTTTTCTTTTATTGATTTTTCCTAAGCAACATCGAGAGCCATTCTCTGGGAGAATGGATGAACCTGGTCAGTTACCAGGAACTTGACCTAGTTTGGGATTGGGGGACTCAGCCTGTGGCCGAGGGCCATTATTTGAATGGAGGCACTTGGTCAGTTACCAGGATTTTGAACCAGTCTTGGACTGGGGTACTCAGTTTGGAGCTGGGGGCCATTATTTGGGAGAATGGAGGCACCTAATCAGTTACCAGGAAAATGACCCAGTCTGGGACTGGGGGTCTCAGGATGGGGGTATACAGGGGAAATTATATACTTTGAAATTTTCCCCTACATTGTCACTCTAATATTTATGCTGATGAAAAAATTTATGTTAAATATGTTAAGTTGGTGCTTAGACAAAGGCTGCCTTGATTTTCACTTACTAGCAGTTCTTGAGGTTTAATTGTTGTTTCTACTTTTGTTTGTTCCATGCTAGTCTATTTGCTTATCTACACACAAGAAAAAGATGAATATTTCATATTAGTTCTCTCAAATATAGTCTTGAAATACAGGGAAATCATCAAGTCTTATCCGTGGTTCAAGTCTTGAGAGCTCTGGTGTGTCAAACTCTAAAACCCTGCAGATAAAGGTATGTAGAATTATTATTGCGGCATGTGTTGTTGACAAGTTATCATTGAGAAACCTCAGGATATGCTGATTGAGTATATAAATGTAACACCCCATTTTTTACCCCATTTACAATTAAATAAAATGATGTAAATAATTAGGGTGTGGAGCTAAGAAAAAGCCCTGCCATCGATTTAGTATTTATGATTCAGTGATTAAAGTTGGGTCGATGGTATTTTTTTGCTAGCCGACACATTATTATTTTGGACATAATGATAAATTTGCAATTTATTAATTAAAAATATACATCCAACTATGTCAACGCAACTAAACTGAGATGGGGGCATGATTTTCCTAAGGATAAGGTAGGGGGAATTGAAAGAACAGGCATAAATTCGAATTGGACAAATCCCACTTGGGGAAAAACGTTTTTTAACTTTTCTTGGGAAAAAACGTCCACATTTTCCCTCATGCATGAGGGTTTCATATTCCCTCATGATTTGGAATGGGAAAAAAATGTTCTAGGAAATCCCATTCTGCATTAATGTAGCAAGCAAAAAAAACCTCTGAGTCTAAACCCTAGACAATTTTCTCTCTCGTTCGATGATTTTTTCCCTCCTTCACAATTTTCTCCCATTTGACAATCTGTTTCCTTTCACATTTTTGGTTTTCCTGGGTGGATTTGTCCCCTCTCACGTATTCTCTTAATTGCCAGTCATTTTCCTGAATCTGATTGCCCGGAATCCAATTTTTGTGTCTTGGATTTTATTAACCAGCAAACATTTTCATTTGGTAAATTTGCAACAGTTGTTTGGCATTGGCAATGCTCAGAAATTCATAAATTACCGTATGCATGTGTTTCCCTTGGCTTCTGTTACGTTTGTCATTTCCAGTACTAAGAGAACTATGTGTACATTCTTGCTTTGGCATCTACACTGATTGAGGAATGGAAATGGGCCTAGACTTTCTTGATAAACCTAGTGTGTGAAGGCACCACTTAGACCAATCTAGAAGGCTGGGTTCCTTCTTTGCATGCCTTAGATAGCACTGCAAAGGAATGCATGGCCTGAGGAACTGTGTAGCAAATAAGGGGATGCTTGATTTTGTTGGGTGTGTAAGTGTTTAGAGGTTAGGCTAGATCCAGTGTGGGTTATCATAGCTTTGGATTGAGCTCACTATCTTAGCAGTCAGTTTTTCCACTTCCTTGGAAGCCTGATAAACCCAACTGTGATTGGATTGGCTGAAGTTTATTATATCCTCGACTATGGGTGAAGTCTGCTAGTGTTCCTTATTCCTTGGGGAAATCATTCCCAGCTCGGGGGTGGTCATGCTACTGAGAGATTAAAGAGTGCACTGGCCTATGACTGGGTGGAATGTTGCAGTGGCATAACTGGTTGCGGGACAAGCTCTTTCAAAGACACGTATTCTTGTGTATTTAAATTCTGCAACTATATATTGTTATGAATTTATATGAACATGTTAAATGCTTGAATGTATTGAATGAACAAATTATGCTTCTGCTGTATATTGTATTATGCATCTGTTTATACTTAGGTATGTTTTATTTCAAATTATTTATNGACAGGAAATTGTTTTTGAAATTTTCTCTAAGTATGATTTTTTTCTGAGTAGTGGAGAAAATACTTCTTTGTGTGGAAGCTAAGAAACCTGAAGAGAGCCACAACGACAGCTATAATTGTTTTTCCTTTTCGACACAGCGGGCGATTTTTGTTGATTGAGTTGCAGTGGTGGCAGAAAATAAAAGAGTGAGTCGTTGTAGCCGTTGAGCCGCCCAGAAGGAGCCGGCAGGTGTCAGGTGAGATGAGATGACAAAAAATTTCAGAAAAATTTTCCAAGTATAAAATTCTCTCTTTGTCAGCTGAGAAGCCCCAATTCAAAGCGAGCAGAATTCATACTTTGAGCCGCAGTAGTGGGATAAACATGGGCTTCAAGCCACAATGGTGGGTGAAAGTCAGACTTCAATCTGCAGCAGCAGGTGAAAGTTGGGCTTCGAGCCACAATGGCAGGCGGAAGTTGGGGCTTGAATTACAACAGTGGGTAGAAAAAAAATTTGTTTCCACCGAAATAAAGAAAATTGACTAAGTTTTGGAGGTAGAAAGCAAAAGAATATCGGGGCCGCATTTGTGGATGGAATTTGAAGAAAGAGCCGCTATGGCGAATGGAAGATAGGGAAGGAGCTGCTACGACGGATGAACTTGGAAAGTATTCCGATGCGGTAGTGAAAGGAAAAATAATATGGAGCCTATATGATGGATGGAGTATGAATATCAAGATGCTATAGTGGGTGAAATTCGAAAAAATTTCTGATGCAGCGGATGAAAAATTTTGAAATTTGCTCTAAAACAGGGATTTTTAGCAGGTTTTCAATGGGAATTTCAGGGGTCTGAAAAGTGAAAAATGGCAGACTGTTTATGCACCAGATTGCATGAAATCAAAGTATTTACAAGGGGGCGATCCCCCTTGACTCCTGTCGTCCCCTTGAGACTGTTGTTCTTTGTGAAAGAAAATTCTTTGTTTTGGGAAAAGTTTTCAATGTATGCTTTTTCCAAGTGAAGGTAAGTAATGTATGATTCATGTGAATGTTATGCAGCTAAAAACTATGTTATTAACACATTTTGTAGAATCCTAGTTACCTCGAAAAGCAACATTCTAGATAGTGAAGTTGGGTAAAGTGAGTTTTGGTTCAGCGATGAGAACCGACAACATGCATGATAACGTACAGAACCCCAGTGAGTATGAGGAAGATGCTATGGGGGAAAATGTCCAAGTTGGAAATGCTGAGACATATTCTAATGGGAGAAGATTGCAAGAGGATCCCCCAGATTTTCCAACCACCATGAGAAGCCTAATGAAAGAGATGCAGAGTTACAAGGCAGATAATGAAATATTGGTTAAGGGTCAGGAGGAGCAGAATTAGATGAATGCATCCATGCTGTAAAGTTTGATAGACATTCAGAGAAAGATGAACTCTAAGGACCGAATAGAAAATCTAGACAGGAGTAAGAACACTACTAGAAGAAGAAAGAGATCACCTAGTGAGTCATATGACTCTAAAGGATCTACTGGAGATTCAAGTTATTCTTCTCATGAGAATTAGAGAAGTAGGCGCTACCAGAACCACTCACAAGATGAATTTAAGAAGGCAAGGCCTCCTACCCTTAATGGTGAGGTAAAGACTAGTCAAGAAGCTAAAGCTTGGATTTTTGGAATGAGGAAATATTTCTAAGTCCAAGACTATTCTGGGAATATGAAAGCTAGAGTAGCCATTTTTAGTTTGATCGGAAGACCATCGATATGGTGGGAGAATTTCACGCAAGTAAATAAGATCAATGAAAGGAAGATTGTGTAGAAGCGGTTCCAGAAGTATTTCAAGGAGAAGTACCTCTCTGACAAGTACTATGATGACAAGATCAAAAAGTTCCATGAGCTAAGATTGGGACAGAAGACCATGGAAGAGTATGCCAATAAGTTTTTGGAGCTGTTGAGGTATGTCAGGTACATAAAAGATGAGAAGGTAAACATCCATTGTTTTCTGAGTGGACTGCCTCAATCCTACAAAGACTGAATTGAGTTCTATGAACCTAGGACTCTGGAAGAAGCAAAAATAAAATCTAAGTATTTCTACAAGCAAAGCAAGAACAAACCGGATTACCAGAAAACATGGAAGGACAAAAGGAGTAAGAATTCTGACCAAAGGAAGAAAGGTTACAAACCTTCTAAATTCAAGAATCAAAAGAAGCAACCAGCACAAGTTGAGAAGTAGACGGATAGAGTGATGGGAGAGAATACAAAAGATCCATAGCAGAACAGAGAACCAATCCAATGTTGGAAATGTGGAGGACCCCCACATGCGCAAGTACTGTCCACTTGAGAATGAAAATGCAAGGCCAACACACAATGTTCAAAAGGAAGAAATAGTGGGACAAGTAGCAAGGGCCGCCCCTAGAATTTACGTAGCACTGGAAGGCCATCAAGAAGATCACCTGTCAATGATGGTTTAAGTTGCAGGTAATATTATTAAGCAATCTATTTCTATTTTGATTGACCCTGGTTCTACTCACAGTTATATTTATCCTAGATTAGTGGAGGTTTGTGCTCTTAGGAAGGTAAAGCATAGCAAGTCTTGGTTAGTTCAGCTAGCCACTGGAACTAAGAGAAAAGTTAATGAAGTAGTGGAAAAATTCCCATTGGTCACTGAATGGGTTGATCACTTGTGCAGATCTGAATATTCTACCACTTGGTTCCTATGATGTTCTCATTGGAATGGATTGGTTAGAAGCTCACAGAGTGAATCTTGACTGTTATAATAAGAATTTTGAATGCATGGATGAAGAAGGGAACCCAGTAGTGGTAAGAGGCATTCCAAAGGTAATATCGGTGAGGTAGATTTCATCAATGTAGTTAAAGAAGTTCTGTAGAAAATGTTGTCAGTTGCATGTAACCCATATTGAGGAGGCAGTAGAGAATGAAACTCCTAGGTTGGAAGACTATCCTATGTTGCAATACATCAAGGATGTTTTTCCTAATGAGGTTCCAGGACTTCCTCCAAAGAGGGACATATTCTTCACAATTGAACTTGTGCCAGGAGCAGCACCAGTGTCAAGAGCACCCTATAGAATGGGTACACCAGAAATTTTAGAATTGAAGATGCAGCTACAAGAATTGTTGGATAAAAAGTATATCAAGTCGAGTGTGTCTCCTTGGGGAGCACCAGTTCTGTTTGTAAAGAAGAAAGATGGTACACTTAGGTTGTGTATTGATTACAGGAAGCTAAATAATTCAAGGTGAAGAACACATATCCCTTGCTAGGAATTGATTACCTCTTTGATGAAATGAAAGGAGCAAAGGTATTTTCCAATATTGACTTGAGGCCTGGTTACCATCAGGTGAGAATCAAGGATGAAGACATTCATAAGATAGCCTTTAGAACAAGGTATGGACACTATGAGTTTGTAGTGGTACCATTTCGACTCACTAATGCACCAACAACATTTATTTGCCTTATGAATAGTGTCTTTAGCAGGTATTTGGATAAATTCATTCTTGTTTTCCTTGATGACATTCTTGTTTATTCTAAGAATGAAGAAGAGCATGAAGAACATTTGAGACTAACATTGCAATTGCTTAGAGAACATCAGCTGTATGCAAAGTTGAGCAAGTGTGACTTCTATAGGGATAGAATTCAGTACTTGGGTCACATTATTTCAGAGGAGGGTATATCTGTAGACCCTGAAAAGATTTAATCTATTAAGAATTGGCCTACTCCAAAGAATGTGACAGAGGTAAGATATTTTATGGGGCTTGCGGGATACTATAGGAGATTCATTGAAGGATTCTCCAAGGTTGCACATGCTAACACTTCTTTGAAAAGGAAGGGGATAAAGTTCAAATTGACCTCGAAGTGTGAAGAAATTTTCCAGCGGTTGAATTATCTTCTCACAAGTGCACCGGTCTTAAAAGTTGCAGACATAGAGAAAGATTTTGTGGTATGTACAGATGCATGTGGTCAAGGACTTGGAGGAGTTCTTATGCAAGACAACCACATGATATGCTATGAGTCAAGAAAATTAAAGGAGCATGAAAATAACTATGACACTCATGATATAGAACTTGCAGCCATAGTACATGCTCTCAATATGTGGAGACATTACTTGATGGGTAGAATATTTGAGCTAAGGATAGACCATTGTGGTCTGAAGTATTTGTTTGATCAGCCTTCTCTGAATGCTAGGAAAGCAAGATGGTTGGAGTTTTTATGTGAGTTTGATTTTGAAATCAAGCACATAAAAGGAAACGAGAATAAGGTAGTTGATGCACTCAGTAGGAAGGTACAGGAAATGCATGTGGAATCCATTAGTATTTTCCAATCAGATTTGAGGCAACAAATTGCTAATCATGTTGCTAAAGATGAATTGTATGCACAGGTCAAGGACAAGTTGCAACAACAAAGCCTTGAAAAGAAGTATGACGGATATAAATTGGAATAATATGGACTTCTTACCTATAAGAACAGAATTTATATTCCAAATGTAGCATATTTGAGGAGGGCTATTATGGATGAGATTTGCCAAGCTCCATATTCTGGTCACCTAGGATATCAGAAGACGATTGCTATAGCTAGAAAGCAATACTTTTGGCTAGGAATGAAAAAGGACATGGCTGAATATATATCAAGGTGCATGAAGTGTTAGTAGGTGAAGGTTGAACATCAACACCCAACAGGTTTGTTGCAGCCTTTGCTGATACCAGAATGGAAATGGGAAGTTATTTCCATGTATTTTATTATAGGATTGCCGATGACTTGGAGACAACATGATTCCATCATGGTTGTGGTGGACAAGTTGACAAAGGCAGCACATTTTATACCAGTTAATTCTATGCATAATAATGATGACATTGCAAAGATATTCATGAGGAATATTTTCAAATTGCATGGATTTCCTAAGGTAATAGTCTCTGACAGAGATGTCAAGTTCACTTCCAATTTTGGAAGGGGTTGTTTGTAAATTTGGGTACAAAATTGAATTTCAGCACTTCCTACCATCCGCAAACCAATGGACAAACTAAGAGAGTTAACCATGTACTGGAAGACATGCTTTGCATGTATGTGATGGAAAAACCAACCAAGTGGGAAGATTATTTACACCTAGTAGAGTTTTCTTATAACAATGGACAGAAGGAATCCTTGGGGATGATTCCATATGAAGCCTTGTATGGCAAAAGGTGTAGGACACCAGTGACTTGAGATAATCTAGTGAACAAGGTTGTGCTTGGTCCAGAATTGCTCAAAGAGATGGAGCAAGAGGTTGTAAAGATCAGGCAGAATTTGAAAGAAGCCCAAGATAGATAGAAAAGCTATGCAGATAAGCATAGGGTGAACAGAGAGTTAATTTTTGGGGATCATGTTTACCTCAGAGTGAGGGAAAATAAGAGTTCCTTGAAGCTTGGAAGTTGTGCCAACTTGTCACCTAGATACTATGGGTTGTTTGAATTGCTTGAAAGAATAGGTCCAGTTGCATATAGACTTGCATTGCCTAGTACTAGAGCTCATAATGTTTTTCATGTTTCTTTTCTTAATAAACATGTACATGATTCTAACCATGTAATAAAATGGGATGTGATTCAGGTGAAACCAAAGGGAGAGTTCCAAATCAAACCTATGCACATCCTCGCCAGGAAGGTCACAATGCTCCGGAACCGAGCAATAGGACAGGTTAAGGTGCAATGGGAGCACTACGGTCCTGAAGAATCTACATCAGAGCTAGAGGATTCCATGCGACTAGCACATCCATTTTTGTTTGAATCTGCAGATTGTTGAGGGCAGTTCCAGAAAACATTTTTGTTCAATGTTTTAAAGCACTGAGGACAATGCTGTTGAAGGGGGAGGGGAATGTAACACCCCATTTTTCACCTCATTTGCAATTAAATAAAATGATGTAAATAATCAGGATGTGGATCTAGGAAAAATCACCACCATTGATTTAGTATTTATGATTCGGCAATTAAAGTTGGGTCGATGGTATTTTTGTGCTAGAAGGCACATTATTATTTTGGACATCATGATAAATTTGCAATTTATTAATAAAAAACCTACAGCCAGCTATATCAACACAACCAAATTGAGATGGGGGCATGATTTTCCTAAGGACAAGGGGAAGGGGGGAATTGAAAGAACATGCAGAAATTTGAATTGGACAAAGCCCACTTAGGGAAAAACGTTTTTTAACTTTTCTTGGGCAAAAACATCCACCTTTTCCCTCACGCATGGGCGTTTCATCTTCCCTCATGATTTGGAATGGGAAAAATATGTTCCAGGGAATCCCATTGTGCATTCACACAGCAAGCAAAAAAAACCTCTGAGTCTGAACCCTGGATAATTTTCTCTCCCGTTCGGCTATTTTTTTCCTCCTTCACAATTTTCTCCCGTTCGACAATCTGTTTCCTTTCACATTTTTGGTTTTCCTGTGTCGATTTTTCCCCTCCCACTTCTTCTCTTAATTGTCAATCGTTTTACTGAATCTGATTGCCCGAAATCCAATTTTTGTGTCTTGGATTTTCTTAACCAGCAAACGTTTTCATTTGGTAAATTTGCGGCAGTCGTTTAGCATTGGCAAAGCTCAAAAATTCATAAATTACTATGTGCATGCATTTCCCTTGGCTTCTGTTATGTTTGTTATTTCCAGTACTGAGAGAACTGTGTGTACATCCTTGCTTTGGAATCTACACTGATTGAGGAATGTAAATGGGCCTAGAATTGCTTGATAAACCTAGTGTGTGAAGGCATCGCACAAACCGATCTAGAAGGTTGGGTTCCTTCTTTGCATGTCCTAAATAGCACTGGAAGGGAATGCATGGCCTGAGGGAATGTGTAGCAGAGAAGGGGATGCTTCCTTGTGTTGGGTGTGTAAGTGTTTATAGGTCAGGCTAGATCCGGTGTGGGTGATCATAGCTCTGGATTGAGCTCACTAGCTTAGCAGTCAGTTTTTCCACTTCCTTGGCAGCCTGATAAACCCAACTTTGATTGGATTGGATGAATTTTAGTGTATCCTAAACTGTGGGTGAAGTATGCTAGTGTTCCTTATTCCTTGGGTAAATCATTCCTAGCTCGAGGGTGGCCATGCTGCTGAGAGATTAAAGAGTGCACTGGCCTATGGTTCAGATTAAATGCTTGAATGTATTGAATGAACGAGTTATGCTTCCGCTGTAGATTGTATTATGCATCTATTTATACTTAGGTATGTTTTATTTCAAAGTATATATATATATATATATATATATATATATATGTTCATGGGGCTTATATTTCTCAGTTTGATAAACGTTGTCGTGTCCTCTCCACCCAGTAGAGGATTGGGGACATGACAATAAAACTGTTGATTTGTCTGTTTCTAGAAAATTATTTTCCAAGTGTATTTTACCATTTATTTTGTTATACTTAGTTTTTCAAGACATGTATGTCTATGTTCATGGTTACCATATTTGGAAATATTGAAATGCATTGGAATAAAAACCTTCATTATGAAAAAAATGTAGGACTCAGGATTTTTTATTTCATAGTGGGTAGCTATAAAAAATAAACCAGAATAGAAGAGAGATAAGATAATTTTATTAATGTCCACTAAACAAACACTAAAGTAGGTCAATGGGACTAGATAATTTTTTTAATGTCACCTGTTTGGGATCTTTTCGTTAGCTCTGATATGTTTTTGGCACTTTTTGTTAATGCCAAGATGTTTGAGCATTTGATTTTTTGCCAATCCTTATTTGGCCTCAAGAATTTCATGTGCAATTAAAGTCTTTATTTTTTTAATATGTGACATTCAAATAATGTATGCATGTTAATGTTTTACTGTTGATTTTTGATATATTGTTTTTATGCAACAACAACTTTCAACTTTGATTGTTTCTTTAGATGCAGATGTAGTAATTGCTAGTCTACATACATTGGTTGCATTTGTAAAGAAACCAGTGGGAAAATGCTCAATTAGAGATAATTATCTGAATGCGAATCTCTTTTCCTTGTCTCAAGGATGGGGTGGTAAAGAATACAGTCTCGGGCTATTAGAATGTTCTAGTGAAAATGACCTTGACGTTGTTGCATATCAACTAGGTTTTTCCCTTCATTTTGAATTTTATGCTGATGAATCTGTTCAAAAGGGAGATTCTGAAGAGGAACCATCAAAAGACTAAAGGATGCAATTACTCATGTACCTAATTTGAGTATGCATTCTGATAGTGATCTCCAGATTTTGAAGCATTTAGTAGATGAATACAAGGTGCCTATTGGCCTTAGATTTTATCCTAACGAGGTTACGCTTTGAAAGAGCCTTTTCACGCTTAGACATCAAGCGGTAATACATCTGGATTCGTCTTCTTTATTTTAAAGTGTTAGTGCAAGAAAGTAATGACACCAATGATTAACAAAAAATTTCACCAATGAACTTGAGTTTGTTAATGGACTTGTAAAATTAGTATGATTTTGATGATGTAGTTCCTGAAGAGATTCTTATTTTGGAAATTCTAGCATTAAGGGATCTGTATTAGGACAGGTCTCATCAATCAACAGTTTTAAATTTCATCACATCAAGATGACATCATGGCATATTACCTAGTCTAATGCAGAAGGTAATAAGTTCCCTTTCTAGTGAATCATCATATTGTTCGATATATTTCCTAGAAGCACTACTTTCTCTTCTAATAGTTTTAGTTTCTTCTTCTTCTGGCTGCACTGCTTTAAGGGATGTGGGTTTAATGCCAAATTTTCTCCCTCTTCTCAAATATTTGGATCCACAACACATACACTTGGTAACAGGTGTTTTGCATGTTCTTGAGTCTTTTATGGACTATAGTAATCTGGCTGCAACCTCATTTAAGGATTTGGGAGGCTTCAATAACACCATAGCATGATTGAAGCATAAAGTCTGCCATTTTGAGGAGGATGCAAGGTAGCAGAGAGGAGAAACACTTTCTAGTTTTAGGGGTAAGTCACCTCATATCAATGATGTTGGGTCAAAGGAAACACAGATAGCTCAATATGGCACATTATTTCCTTATCATAGAAGACTTCTTATGAAGGATTTGCTTTGGTCTATATCTCTTGGCACATATGCTCACAGAATTCTGAGCCTAGATTTTCTCTCATGACGAAAAGAGATATGGATCATCTGGAAGATGGCTATCGCTGGCACAAATATGGCCAAAGGAAGTGAAGAATAGCTCCTTTACTAGGTTAATAACTTTTCTCAAATTTCTACAACATATTTTCCAACTATTATGGAGAGAAACTTCCTATGGCTTGGGGTGTACCACAACAGATAGAGAAACCGCAGAAATCAATCCCTTCCCAATATGCAAGAAAAACAAAACATATAACACTAAAGGATCTTGAATCATACCTTATTCTGGTCAGTTGAAGTAGATCCCCGTTGATCTTTTTCCAATCCCGCTTGCTTTAGTAATTCACTCTCAACAACAGTAAACAAGGAAAGCATGCTATATAGTATAGTGTTAGGCCTAATCTAGCATATATAACCAATAATGCATAAGAAATTAAACACATCCATAGATTAAATATTCATTTAAATGCACATCATTGGACAGGAAAATATATTTCTATTAATAAAATCAGATATTACACAAGTGACAACCTCTGTCGGCACGTCTACGAATCGGATAAACCGAGTCCTCCACCTAGGCCTCCACCACCTCAATCCTCCATCTCCCAATAGAAGGCTCACAAGAAAAGACAAGATTGGGAAGAACACAAAGTCCTCCAAGCAACAAAGGGATGCAAACTCAAGTACAATCAAGATACGGAAACAATGGACTATAGTTTTCTTGCTCTTCAATTCCTCCTCTTCAATGTATCCAAGGGGTTCCTTATATAATACTCCAAAGGGGTAATGGAGGGTCGAACCCGAGCAATCGCAAGGCATATGGAAGTCCTAGAGACATGTGACTCAGACACACATCAAGGAAAAATACAAAAATATTTTTCCTTTTGCACACATCCTGATGTACGCAGGTTTAAGGTCAATATCCGCGTATATAACCGAGAAAGGGATTAAAGTCGCGTAGAACAAATAATAGTTTTTTTTAGGGATGAACTTGGAAACATCAAAGGTACAATATTGATCCATGGGGTCCAAAGAGTCTGTAGAGGGATAGGGAAGGCTATAAATGTGTGATCTACCATGTGTGGTAAAATCAGCTATAAAAGATGCCCCCTAGTGTGTGAGGTTAGAGGAGTAACATGATGGCCGAAATACATTTTAAATCCATCCCATAAGTGGAGTGATGAAGAACCAGGTGGAAAAACCAGCCATCCATTAGTATAGTACAATAATCAATCTTTGCATATGACTACAAATACATAAAGCAATACCAAATACATAAGACTACAATGGCCATGAATAGGCATGATATACAAAATGTGACATGTGTGGTCATCGCCACATACAATATATAATAGATTAGGATCTCCATTATGAAGATATAAAAAGGATCAAGATCTCCATGGAAGCTGAAGATATACAATGGATCAAGATCTCCATAATGGCTAAAGATATCTGACATACACTGGAATCAAGTCACGATAGCTGAAATCTCATGAACACTGGCACGATCAAGGAGGTAGTATATATGGAATGCCACCAATATGGAAAGTCTTCTACACAAACTTCTATGAGTACATGTTCTAATATGTGAATATAGGTGTCGAGGTCGAACATAGTAGTCCATCGTCTGATTACTGGTCATTGATGTATACTGTTAACAAACACGAGATCACCCACCGATAATGAAAATGGGAATCAAGGTGCTAGAGTACAATCTAACAAATGTGAATAGATGTGTTGAGGTCGAACACTTGAAAGAATCCATTGATCAGGGGACATTGATGTATTTCCAAAACTGTTGATGGAAAGATAATCTACCACTGATGACTGTAAGTCTCAAGGCACTCAAATGACTCTAGACTCATATCCCATTATAAATGATCTAAAGTTGATGGGATGGAATCCGCTGGAAGGAGGGCATTAAGGAATCCCCCATCAACCAACACAAGGTACTCAACAACATTGTATAATTTGGAAGGAATCAGACAATATGTGCATGAACCAGTAATAGTATCAGTAATGGCCAACATGCAAAGTCAAGACAACTGAGCAATGGCTGACTCAGGCTTCAACTTCCTTCGAACAAGAGCATAAAGGTGAATGGTGACTAAATGTAGGAAGCATAGACTTGATATACAAAACTGGGACATCTCTGTGACATAGGAGGCATCAAGAGAGGATCCATAGGGACTGGAAGCTTAACCAGTCAGTGGAGATAAACTCAAAGAAATGAGTACAGCTCCTAAAGTCAAACTATTAACCCAACCAACAGATGTGATATACAATGCTCTGTTCAAAGGTGACACAACTCGACTGCTGCCAAAGATAACATCTTTTCCTGTCTGGACTTTTGGTTTTTTTATTTTTTTGGAATTTTTCAGATATTTTGAAAAGCTTGAAAAAGAATAAAATTTCTTTATAGTTACAAATCCAGGAGGAGACGAGTGTCATGGGGAAAACAAGCTAGTTCCAAGAAGCGGAACATACCTATGCTCAATGCAAGGAAACATGTGTAGGATAACAACACTTGGGGGAAAGTCCCCTCCCGGTAAAAAATGGGAAATCAAGCTGCAAAAGATGTATAAAAAGGCTCTTCTTGGCTAGACATGAGACAATCTCGGGCTATATGGCTGATACTCAAAGTTAGGGAAGCTGACATAAGGCTCAATAAGGAAAGCAAAAATCATGATAATGCAATTACAACTTGACATATACAAGGGAGTCCCAAGGAAATGGCCAACATAAAGGTCAAGAGGAGCATGAATCTCTTGCTCAAAGTCATGGCGGTTCTACACAAAGAACTCCCACACCCTAAAGGAGAAATGTCAACATGGGCACCAAATACAAAACAAGATCTAACTAGGGTACCCATGTATGGGAAATATCTACCATTCACAACATGTCACTTCTAAAAGCAGCAAGAGGGTTCCATGACAAGATGGAATGGGTTCATACCTAAGGTTAAGATGAAACGGTCATAAGGTTATGCAAAGTGCAAATGTATGGGAAACCTAACCTAAATGCCAGTTGAGACATAATACCTAAAATAGGCATGAACAGGTCAAAGCCATGGTCAAACCGCACTCAAAATGAGTTCCTACAACATCAAATTAGTTCAAATGGTCCAAAACGGTCAAAAACTATAGAAAGTGTGTAAAAATTTCAAATTTTTTCTATAAATAGTGAAAAATTTTAAAAATTTCATACCATTTGAATTTTTAACCCAACATAGTGCATTTGAGCTTAGAACTTCAGAAGCAAATTTCGAGAGCATCATCTAGCGGAATCCGTCCCTGTTTGATCCAGGTAGATTCTCATGCTCTTCTCTTTCAATTTGATGCAAATTTTTTAAAATTTCATGGTCTATTTAATTTTTTGAGCCTTCCAAACTTATGCATTTCGGCCCATGTAGAAATTGGTCCTTTTTCTGCCTATAGGGCTCACCATACACAGAAAATGCACCAAAATCCATGTACATACGTGGCTATTTTGAAAACAGTCACATACAGGGCTGCAAACAAGGTTTTAATAGGCAAATACTAATCAAAAACTTGGTTTTTTGTGCAGGATGGTGCTAGAGTGGAGAGAAAGAGAGCATGGTGATGTTGAGGAATCTGTGCAAGGTGATCTTATGGCTCAACAAGCATTATAGGCATGTGGCTTGTACATTTTTTGGTGTCTTGGAAGCCTAAGGGATAAACCAAGACTACTCCAGCTACTAGTAGACTATTGGGATCTAGAGTCTGAAACATTTCAGATAGATGGGATGTCATTCAACATTGAGGTTGAGGACATATACTTCATCACAGGTTTGTCCCGACGAGGGGAGATGGTGAACCTTTGATCCCGTGGGCCAAGAGGTGGGCTAACCATAGATGAGTGCATTGGTGTGTACTACTTTTCGGATAAGAAAAAGGTTGGGAGTCAAATATTGACAAAATCTATTCAAATTCTGGGGCTGGAAGCCATACTTTTGGCACTGGGAAGGATTGTAGGGTTATCTTCACTCCACCGGGCCTCACAGCCAATGATGTTCTATGCGGTAGAGTGCATGGGAACTACAGTATATGACTGGAGTACTATGCTACTGAGTAACATGAAACAACAGCTCAGTGACTGCAAGATTGGTAGAGTGCTGAACTTTGGTTTTGGTAGTATATTGAGCACTTTTTTATTTAAGTGAGTGTCAAGGATAAGCCCTAGAGTGGGAAATTCTCCACATGCAGTTTAGGATACATCCCAGCGACGCTAGGTGAATGTCATGCGTAGACTGGGAGGTGGCAGGGTGGCTAACCCCTACCCAACAAAGTTCTTTTCATGGTTGTGGAGATAGATCGTCTCCATAGACGACTACCCCTATGCAGGGATAGACTTCCACGGAGACCCAAATATGCCCCTACCACCAAGAGCGGCTTATGGAGACATAGGTATAGAATCCCAAACCCACTTTTTAAATTTTGAATTATTTAATTTTTTGTGTTCTTTGATATATGGAACTCAAAAGACATGTTTTTGGTGTGACAACACATAGTGACAATCCGTCATGTATATGCAGATGTAGGACCACGACGGCTAGATGGATTTCCTCATCATAGATGAAGGGGAAGAGGAGATGATATTATGGGTGCGGATGTTGAGCAGACATTCCAAAGCATCCACATGAACTTTTTTTGTTTGAAACATAGAGTGCCCATGGCGCAAGTTGAGGACTTTTCGGAGGCCATGCAGCACCGGGTGGTGGGAGTACCACGAGCATGGGTTTGACTATTTCTCCAGCTATCTAGATCCGTAGTGTGCTATCATGATCAGCACCCTCCTCCACCTCAGGCTTAGAGGCCTGGGTGTATACATTTTGTATAACCATGTAGTATATTTTGGTGGCTCGGAAGGCCCAATTTTGTTAATGAAACTTATATATTATGACGTCACTTTTTGAAGTTAATGAAAAAAACATTTATGGTGATCAATTTTATTTTATTTACATGTGTGTAAAATGTGTTTGTGATATGCCTATGGTCTATGAAACAAATTCCAATCTAACACATAGTTAGCATATGAGTCAGCAACTTGATTAAAAATTCTTGGAACATGAATGTATGTCATCCTCTCAAATTGTCGTTCTAGCAATCTAACACGTAAGAATCTTCGTAATAATGTCATATCCCTAATACAATACAAGCCATTAAGTTATGAAACCACTAACTACGAATCAGGACATACCTCAAGAGAATAAACACCATGTGAAATGGCATCATGCAATAACTCAATGACAGCACTATATTCAACAACATTGTTTGAAGAAGGCCATAAACATACGCCTCCTGAAGACAATACTTGACCCGTACGAGTATAGATCACCCAAGTAGCCGAAGTTGATTTTTGAGTGTGGTAGCTAGCACCATCAGCAAATCCTATGAAAACATAAGACTTCATCGACATCTACCATAAGAAACGAAAGCTAATCAATAAGCCCGATCACCATAAGAAAATCTAACTATGCAATGAAAAAATGTACAATAATATACAAAACTTGGCCCTAGATGAAGATCATGCATAATATTTTTTAAGATAGAGCCCATTTCTAGGCTTTTCCAAGGCTATCCCTTCATAATAAACCAGCTCATAGGTTCCTTTCTCTAATACTGGTTTAACCACGTAAGGACCATGCCACATGGGATTGAATTTCTCTACCCTCAAGGATTATTTAGCTTGATCCCATAAAAGGACCAAGTCACTAAACTTCCTCGGATGGACAAACTTATCATATTGGACCTTAACGCAATACTTGTTAACCTTTAGAGGAACTAAGGCATCTCGGTGCTGCTCATCAAGTTGCTCTAAGTGGAGAAAACACTCTTCCAATATGGAAGTGTCTGGTAATAGCTCCATAGCTAGCTTCATAGAAGGGCTTTCGTATTCATTAAGACAGAATCCACCCCAGAAATAAGCTAGTAGGGAGAAAAACCCGTGGCAGTCTTAACCGCGATTCTATAGGCCCACAAAGCAGGATACAACATGATATGCCAATTATTCTTGCTTTGTGTGATGGTTCATTGGAGAATAGACTTAAGTGATTTGTTCACTACTTCAACTTTTCCATTCGCTTGAGGGTAATAATAAGATGAGTGATCTTGCTTATACCCTAACTTGGAAGCAAACTCTTCCATCAATTTGTTATGAAAGTGCCTACCATGGTCAGTGACAAGCTCTTTTAGAATGTTGAACCGGGTGATAATCTTGTTGAAAATGAAATGCGTGGCTGTCTCACCATCATAGTTAACTATGGGCATAGCCTCTTCCCATTTCATGAAGTAATAAATAGCCACAATAATATGATGATGCCCCCTAGCTGAAGCTGGGTTGCAATCCATAAAATCAAACCCCCACTTGGTGAAGGGAGCGATGGTGAAAATAGGATGCAACAGGGCAGGACGCGAGCACATATTACATGCAAACACCTGGAAATGGTGGCACTTCTTGACCGCATTAACGCAATATTTAAAGATGGATGGCCAAAAATATCCTGCTCTCAATATTTTTTGGGCTGTAGAAAGCCCAGATAAATGACCGCCACATGCCCCTCCATGGAAATCATTAAGCACAACCTCGGCCTCATCATGGGTTAAACAACGATGTAAAATGGAATCTACCCCATGGTGGTACAAAGTGTTATCAACTATGAGTTAATTCTTAGATACATGACGTAATCGTCTCCGCTCATCCTGTGAGAGGTGAATAGGGACCTTAAATGTTTGAAAATACATGATGATAGCCCCATACCAAGGGTCCACAGTTGAGATGAGGAATATATGCTCATCAACAAAAGAATCCTCATAAACCTCCTCCTCCTCCAAATTTGGAAAATCAGAAATAAGCTCCGCAAATATTAACGATTTTTTCAATTTTGACAAAATGAATTCGAGATCAAACTCTTGTAAAATGACAATCCATTTATTATATTTTCCCCCAATCATCCTTCTAGTGAGGATGAACTGAAATGGATTGATATGAGCTACGACCAAAGTTTGGCGAAGGAGAATGTAATGTCTCAAACACTAAACCACATGAATGGTGGCTAAGGCTAGCTTCTCCACATGGGAATAGAGAAGTTTCACATCTATAAGGTTTTGGCTCAAATAATATATGACATGCTCATGGAGCTCCTCATCCTCCTGAACCAAAACCATACCAACCATCTCCTGATACGTAGCCACATAAATCAAGAAGTCACGGCTATAGTCTAGTGGACTAAGCATGGGGGCCATTGCTAAGGCTCACTTAAGAGCATCGAAATACTCCTGGGCTCGCTCATCCCAGTAAAAATGGGTGTCCTTCTTCAAAAGACACATAAATCCTTTAGTCAAGTTGGAAAAATTAACCACGAATATCCACAAGAAGTTCACCATGCCTTGTAAACATTGAAGGTGTATAATATTACATGGGGGGATACAATTGAAGTATTTCCTCAACCTTTAAGGGGTCGAATCTAATACCCTCCTTGGATATGATGAATCCTAGTAAATGACCAACAATCACGCAAAATATGCACTTATGAGGATTTAAACAAACTTGATAATGATGACATATTTCTAACACTAATATCAAATGATATGGATGACGCACTCTCAAACGAGAGTGAGTAGTAATATCATCCAAATATACTTCAATAATATTTTTAAGATCGTGAAATATTAAGGCCATAGCCCGTTTAAATGTAGCTCCATCATTTTCAAGGCCAAAGGGCATTTTTTGATATGCAAAAGTACCCCAAGGACAATGAATGCGGTCTTGTGTTGATCCTCGGGCTTAATTTGAATTCGATTATATCTAGAAAAATCATCCATAAAGGAAAATACCTCACTTCCTGCACATTCATCCAAAATTTGGTCAATAAATGGTGTGGAGAAATTATCCTTAGGACAGGCTTCATTTAAGTCATGGAAATCAATACATATTCAGATTGATCCCTGCTTCTTATCCACTGGAATGGGATTTGAAACCCACTCCATCAAGGGAACGGGATAAATAGAACTAGCTTTAAGTAGTTTCTCTATATCATCTTTAATGGTCGGTGCTTTTCTAGGATTCACAACACACAAACGTTTTCGAACCGGTTTTGCATCCGAATAGGTCTTGATCTCGTGTTTGACAATACGAGGGTCTATACCTAGAATTTCTTCGTATGGCCAAGAAAAAATGTCACGAAACTCTTTAAACAACTTGGTATACTCCTTGATCTCATCAAGGGAACAATCCACCCCAATGTAGACATTCTCAACCTTGCCATGATCATGAGAAATATTGATAGGAATTGTTGGTGACAAGTTAGCCATGTTCCCATCATCCATCTGACCAGGAGATCTTAATGGGACCACAAGGCTACCAATATTATCACTAAGAATATCCCTAAAGTCATCACACTCCATATGATCGATCTTAGGAAGCAAATAAGATCGATGATGAAACTCTTCCTAAGGTTTCTCAACCCCAAATATGACCTCAATAAAATCTTCATCCGATGGAAAAACATCATCGAGTAAATCATGTCAGTGATATGACTCTACTACCCATGCAGGCAGCACATACAGGTCCTCCTCCTTCATCCATGAAGAGGAAGGACTAGGCTCTACAACCTAATCAAGATTCGCTTGATACGCTGCCATCATTGCAGGAAACGGCACGTCTGTCTCGACAATCACACTCGAAGTACTCAGTGAAGGTAGAATCCAAGGATATTCCATATGGGTAGTTCAAAAAGATACCGAATTCAATGAGGATGAAGCCCCACCAAAACTAGACCCAGTCATAAGAATGGGCACAGGACAACTAAAGGTTCCCATAAGAGAAGGATACATACCCATGCCCACACTCCCAGTTTTCGTTTGAGAATGATCGATAATCGAGATAGAAGCTCCCAATGATGCATTGACACTCGGATTATGGAATGATTTTTTATCAATCGTAACAATATTCCCATTAAATGGAAATCATATCACTCGAAAGAGGGAATAAGCTACGGCTTGCATACTATACATCCAATTCCTACCCAGCAAAAGGTTGAAGTCAAGGGGTGCATCAACCACCTTGACCTCAATCGCAACGATCTTCCCTCCCAATTGGACCTCTAGAGAAGGAAGAATTTCATGTGGCTGAAACGATCTACCATCGAAAGCTATCAACATGTTGGTAGATCGCGACAACGCGGTAGAACCTAAGCCCTTCCAACAAGACAAAGACATCATAGAAGCAACAATGCTTTCATTAATGACAGTAAGCATGACGGTGTTGTTAAAACACTCTACATGAATCGAAAGAGACACACAGTAAGGCAAGTGAGGCTATACTCCCATGGTTTCAAATTTGATAATGGAAGAAGAGCTATCGTCACTAACCCTAAGAGTAGATAACAAGGATTTCCTCTGCGGAGGACAAGCCTAAAGCACTTCTAACATGAACATTGCACAAGGAGTCTGGCCCAAATCCTCAACAACTGAATAGTTCTAGGTGGCTCGGGAATTAGGGTTGTGCCCCGAACACTTTAAGACTCCCTTAGGAATGTGAGGTGGTGCTTCAGGTTTATCCGTAGGATTTTCGATTCGCAAAGTGCTCTCGGATGGGCAAGGTTCTTTCCCAAGGTCTGGTTGTGATGAACCATAATCTTTCGCATGAGTCACAACTTTAGCAGCACACACCATGTTGATACAACTATGAAAACTAGTGGCCTCTGGCTGATTTTGATTTCCACCTGATGCACAACCAGGATCAACGGTCCTCAAATTCATATTTTGATTATTGGGTAAAGAATTAGTAAACATAGTTGGGCCATGTTCCATGAACTTCGAGGCATCCTCCATATGAGGGAATAAGTGAGTGAGGTGTTCGTCCTTACAAAAATTACAAGGAGAATTCACCTTACGTTTATACTGCTTGTGCCCCCCAGCATTAGTGTTCTTATCATTATTATTAGCATTTTCGTTCTTAGTCCCACCCTTACATTATTTTTTCCTTTTTTCTTATTCCTTCCAAGTTGTTGGTTTCCTTTCGGGTTTGACGATTGCACAGAGAGTACACTCGCCGATTGGGTAGGTTGAGACGAAGCAGTAGCTTGTCCCGAAGTAGACTGGTTAATCGATAACTGGATCACTTGTTTCATAACCAAGTCCATATGTTAGGTACTTGTAGAGCCAACAATACTATCAGCATGTGTCCCAGGCTTGACCTTGGGGTCAAAATTGGATCTTGGAGCATTTGGTAGAATCTCATACAAAAGTCCAGATTGAGCATAGATCAAATCCAACTCTTGAGCCCTAAATATAGCTTGCTCCTATTTTTGAACTCTAGATGTAGAAACATCCTTCGCGATGTAAGGTAACAACGATTTGAGGAACCATTCAAGAAGAAACTCTGGTGGTATAAAGTCTTTGATCAATCATTTTCATCTACACCACTCTTGAATATGATCCAAAATGTTTGTGGCTTTGTCTTACCAGAAGGTCGACAAGATTTCGGTACCGACATCGTAACGTACGGGTAGCTGGAATGATTAAGAAAGGTCATGGCAATGTCATCAAACATAGTATAAACCCCCCCTAGTAACTCTATGTACCATTTCACCATAGGACCCGTGAGGGTGCATTGAAACAACCTCAAACGGATAGAATCATTGCGTAAGGAATTGGAAGAGCACCAAAGGTGGAAATTGGTGACATGCTCACTGGGATCTTGACCAGTCTTACCTTCAAACTTGGGAATATCTGAAGGAAGCTTGGTAGGGACTCTCAACCATGCCAGATCATGAGCCACAGGATCATTCATCAATATTGACAAATCAGATAAGTTCAATGTTGCAAGGAAAGGGAGCCTAGGTTGAGTCAGTCAATGCCACACTCCCTAGTAGTGCTGATTCATATAAGGTTGATTGTTATACCCACCATGGCCTTGGCCAGTGGGATGATAACCTCCTCCCATTTGACCCATGAAGGGTTGCATGGAAGCATTGTGATGTGGGGTACCTTGATTAGGAGGTGCTACAAAGCCATAATTAGAAGAGTAAGCGGGTTTTTGATACCCGTACCCATATGGTTGATAGTTTTGTCCATACTGTGGTTCATAAGAATGTCCATGAGAAGATCCATAAGGTGTTACATGGGATGTACCATGATATGCTCCATAGTTAGGGATATGGGGAGCTCCATGAGATGGAACATGAGATGATCCAGAAATAGGTACATGACCTGCTGACACAATAGGAGGTACTCAGCTCTGGGATACTACCATGTTAACAGTCGTAGAACGAACATGGCTAGTAGCAACATTTCATCTTGAAGGCCCACATGAGTTAGGGGGAAGATGGGTCATTAAAACTGCACTTGAAGGAATGGGGTTCAAAGACGAAGGGACATGTGAAGGAATGTAAGTGGTGTTCCCAATGTTCACTCATCTCGGTCCTGGTATCTGAATAGGATTACTAACACTAGGCCTAGGAGGAGCATGTGAAGATGCCTCCACCACATGGATGGAAGGTGCAATGTAACTAGTGCCCCCAAACCTCTCTGCATGGAAAGGAATGGGAGTTCCCCCAGGCATAGTGCCAGGGTCAACTTCTGACTCGGCACGATATGCTGGATCGAACTCAAGGATATCATGCATGCCATATCTAACATTACTAGTGCTTGTGGGTTCATAGTGAGTCTCGTCACCCAGAAACAAATACCGGCGACCCGTGAATGAGGGATCATAACCATATCGTGAAGGTTTTCCATGTGGTGGATCATATGTGCTAGTAGGATCTTCCTCTCCAACCTCGTGAGGTGGAGAGGAAATCTCTGGAATATAATCATCGTGATATCCCATGGTGTGTGAATCAAAGTGAGATGTAGTTTTCCCTAAGTATCTGGTTTCCTCTCCCAAAGGAGGAGGAGACATGAAAGGCGGAAGTCCTGCTAAATGACAAGAACGACAAGGTGTCGCGCCTGAAACCACAATGGCTTAAAAAATAAAAAGACTCAATCTAATTACACAAACCCTAGGAAAACTAGCGTGCACAGAGCATACACCTAAAAATGTAAAGCCAAATCACAAGAAAACCAAGGGTAGGATATGTGAGCTCCCGAATGAAGCAGGTATGTCTCTCATATACAACAAGAAGAGGTTCATAACCAATTATAGTGGCACTCAGCTTCAACGCATATAGCGACTGTCTTGTCCGACCCCTACCTGGCCAAGACACCTATAGAATAACCTCTGCAAATACCCCCTCGATGACCTAGGTAAGGAAACTAAGGTCACCTCAATATAATCAATGCTCAGGAAGATAGTCGCAAGAGGGATTGACCGTATGGGAAGGGTAACAAAGCCTGAATCCTGAAAGCACAACTAGTACCCCAAGGGTGCACTAGCCAATACCTCAAAGGCCCCCAGATACGAATACAATCCTGGAAATATCTCTGGTGCTAATAAATCACAATCAGGGGTCATCCCATTCATAATTTCTCACACTGTCTCGTTCTTAACTCCCTTGTAAGAGGAGGATCCTGAGAAACACTAATTATATAAAGGATTTCACACTCTCACTTGGACAAAAACATGATTGTTTTGTTTAGTGGTCTTGGAGAATTAACTTACAATGAACTATTCCAAGACCCTAAAACCTAATCTTGTTTATGTACCCTAGAAAACAAAAGAGTGTAATTTGTTTTATTATGCGTTGATTTTAATTTTCTTTATTACTC
Source organism: Pseudotsuga menziesii (assembly GCA_001517045.1). Lineage (NCBI taxonomy): Eukaryota > Viridiplantae > Streptophyta > Pinopsida > Pinales > Pinaceae > Pseudotsuga > Pseudotsuga menziesii. The sequence continues at coordinate 123,832 of LPNX011196034.1, forward strand.
AAAGGGTAAATGGGTGTGCAACTAATGAAGTTATGATGCAACAAAAAGTACAATGCACACCTAACAATCAATGCAAATGCACTATGTCGAATGAAACATAGGGTATGCTACTACGTGAATGGAAATTTTTTTCCTTCAAATGTATATGCAATCATTCCTATATGAAAATATGACTAAGATTCACTAAGAAAACCTAATGCAAGTACCATGCTAATGCAAAATGCAAACAATGCATAACTATGCAAAAAAACAAAATGTTTTTGTATTTTTGAATTAAATGAGATAAAAAGAAAAAATATTATTCTACAACCCTCAGACTCTGTAACCACTCACAAACAGCATCCAAGCAAAGCACCAAGGTAAAAGAGACCTAATGCACTAATCTCAAAAGAAAAAAGTCGAAAATGAAATGACAAGAACATTTTCAAAAATCAAATTAAAAAGAGTCTCTGGTCAGAAACAAAGGGTAGATACAGACTCCAGAAGCATCCAAGAAGACTCAAAAATCATCCAAACTCACCCAGCAACACTTAATATTCCCAAAAAAGAAAAAAAACAGGGCATATGTGACTGTTCTTAGTAAATCTACATACATATGCGACTATTCCAGGAAAACCCATGTGTACATGCGATTGTGAAAGCAAAACCCATGTACAAGAAGAAAAAAGAGAGAAAAATAAGGTAAATAGACAAGTTGAGACAAAATTTACTCCTACAATACACTACTAGGAAAACATGCCCCCAAACTTGACACAGAAACAGAGAAATCAGAGCAATTCAAGCATGTTGAATGCCGAAAAAACCCCAAATAAAAACAACTAGGAACCTCCCCAGTATGGTTTCCAATTCTGTTATGGAGAGAAAATTCCTCTGGCTTCGGGTGTACCAGAACAGATAGAGAAACAGTATAAATCAATCCCTTCCCAATATGCAAGATAAATAAAACATCTAACACTAAAGGATCTCAAATCATACCTTATTCCGGACGGTTGAAGTAGATCCCCATTTAGCGTTTTCCAATCCCACTTACTTTAGCAATTCACTCTCAACAACAGTAAAAAAGGAAAGCATGCTATATAGTATAGTGTTAGGCCTACTCTAGCATATATATAATCAATAATGCATAATCAATTAAACACATCCATGGATTCAATATTCATTTAAATGCACGTCATTGGACAGGAAAAGATATTTCTATTAATAAGATCAGAGATTACACAAGTGACCACATATGTCGGCACATCTGCGAATTGGAGAAACCGAGTCCTCCACATGGGCCTCCACCACCTCAATCCTTCGTCTCTCGATAGAAATATCACAAGAAAAGGAAAGCTTGGGAAGAACACAAAGTGCTCCAAGGGACAAAGGGATGCAGACTCAAGTACAAGCAAGCTACGACAACAATGGACTATAGTTTTCTTGCTCTTCAATTCCTCCTCTTCAATGTATCCAAGGTGTTCCTTATATAATACTCCAAAGGGGTAATGGAGGGTCAAAACCGAGCGATATCGAGGCATATGGAAGGCCAAGACACAAGTGACTTGGGCACACATCAAGGAAAACTCCAAAAATATTTGGCCTTTTGCACACATCTCGATGTACGCAGGTTTAAGGTCAATATCCACTTATATACCCAAGAAAGGGATTAAAAGTCATACACAACAAATAATAGGTGTTTTTAGGGATTATCTTGGAAACATCAAAGGTACAATATTGGTCCATCGGGTCCAAAGAGTCTGCAGAGGGACAGGGAAGGCCATAAATGTGTGATCTACCATGTGTGGTAAAATCAGCTGTAACACCGCTACGAGTACATGTCCCTACTATGTGAATAAAGGTGTCGAGGTCAAACATAGTAGTCCATTGTATGATTATCGGTTTGTGTAGAATACTTTCCATATTGGTGGCATTCCACATATGCTACCTCCTTGATCATGCTAGTGTTCATGAGATTTCAGCTCTCGTGACTTGATTCCAGTGTATGTCAGATATCTTCAGCTTTTATTGAGATCTTGATCCATTGTATATCTTCAGCTTCTATGGAGATATTGATCCTTCGTATATATTCATCATGGAGATTCTGATATATTATATATTGTACATGGTGGTGACCAAATATGTCACATTTTGTATATCATGCCTATTCATTTCCATTGTACTCTTATGTATCTAGGACTGCTATATGTATTTGCAGTCATATGCAGAGATTGATTATTGTACTATACCAATGGATGGTTGGCTCTTGCACCTGGTTCTTCATCACTCCACTTCTGGGATAGATTTATAATGTATTTCGACCATCATGTTACCCATCTGACCTCACATATTAGGGGCATCTGTTACAGCTGATTTTACCACACATGGTAGATCACACATTTATGGCCTTCCCGGTCCCTCTGCAGACTCTTTAGACCTCATGGACCAATATTGTACATTTGATGTTTCCAATATCATCCCTAAAAACACTTATTATTTGTTGTACGTGACTTTTAATCCCTTTCTTGCGTATATACGCGGATATTGACCTTAAACCCGTGTACATCGGGATGTGTGCAAAAGGACAAATGTTTTTGGAGTTTTTCTTGATGTGTGTCTGAGTCACTTGTATCTTTCCTTCCATATGCCTCGATATCGGTCAGTTTTGACCCTCCATTACCCCTTTGGAGTATTATATAAGGAACCCCTTGAATACATTGAAGAGGAGGAATTAAAGAGCAAGAAAACTATAGTCCATTGTTGCCATAGCTTGCTTGTACTTGAGTCTGAATCCCTTTGTCCCTTGGAGCACTTTGTGTTCTTCCCAATATTTCCTTTTCTTATGATCTTACTATCGAGAGATGGAGGATTGAGGAGGTGGAGACCTAGGTGGAGGACTCAGTTTCTCCAGTTCGCAGACGTGCCGACAGAGGTTGTCACTTTTGTAATCTTTGATTTTATTAATAGAAATATATTTTCCTATCCAATGATGTGCATTTAAATGAATATTCAATCCATGGATGCATTATTGATTGTATATGCTAGAGTTGGCCTAACACTATATTATATAGCATGCTTTCTTTGTGCACTGTTGGTGAGAGTGAATTGATAAAGCAAGTGGGATTGGAAAAAGCTCAACGAGGATCTACTTCAACCATCTGGAATAATGTATGATTCAAGATCCTTTAGTGTTAGATTTTTTATTTCTATTGCATATTGGGAAGGGATTGATTTCTATGTATGTTGTGGTACACCCCAAGCCATAGGAAGTTTCTCGCCGTAACAGTATGGTTTCCAATTCTATTATGGAGAGAAACTTCCTATGGCTTGGGGTGTACCACAACAGACAAAAACATCATAGAAATAAATCCCTTCCCAATATGCAATAGAAATAAAACATCTAACACTAAAGGATCTCAAATCATAACTTATTTCAGACGGTTGAAGTAGATCCCCATTGAGCTTTTTCCAATCCCTCTTGCTTTAGCAATTCACTCTCAACAACAGTAAACAAGGCAACCGTGCTATATAGTATAGTGTTAGGCCTACTCTAGCATATATAATTGATAATGCATAAGAAATTAAAAATATCCATGGATTCAATATTCATTTAAATGCACATAATTGGACAGGAAAATATATTTCTATTAATAAAATTAGAGATTACAAAAGTGACAACCTCTACCGAAACGTCTGCGAACCAGAGAAACTCAGTCCTCCACCTGGGCCTCCACCACCTCAATCCTCCATCTCTCGATAGCAAGCTCACAAGCAAAGGCAAGCTTGGGAATAACACAAAGTGCTCCAAGGGACAAAGGGATACAAATTCAAGTACAAGCAAGCTATGGCAACAATGGATTATAGTTTTCTTACTCTTCAATTCCTCCTCTTCAATGTATCCAAGGGGTTCCTTATATAATACTCCAAATGGGTAATGGAAGGTCAAACCCGAGCGACTCGAGGCATATGGAAGGCCAAGAGATAAGTGACTCGGACACACATCAAGGAAAACTACAAAAATATTTGGCCTTTTGCACACATCCCGATGTACGCAGGTATAAGGTCAATATCTGTGTATATACGCAAGAAAGGGATTAAAAGTAGCATGCAACAAATAATAGGTGTTTTTAGGGATGATTTTGGAAACATGAAAGGTACAATATTGGTCCATGGGGTCCAAAGAGTCTGCAGAGAGACAAGGAAGGCCATAAATGTGTGATCTACCATGTGTGGTAAAATAAACTGTAACAGATGCCCCCTAATGTGTGAGGTCAGAGGGGTAACATGATGGCTGAAATACATTATAAATCCATCCCATAAGTGGAGTGATGAAGAACCAGGTGGAAGAACCATCCATCCATCAGTATAGTACAATAATCAATCTCTGCATATGACTGCAAATACATATAGAAGTCCCGGATACATAAGAATACAATGGCCATGAATAGGCATGATATACAAAATGTGACATGTGTGGTCATCGCCACATACAATATATAATGTATCATAATATTCATGATCAAGATATAAAAAGGATCAAGATCTCCATGGAAGCTGAAGATATATAATGGATCAAGATCTCCATAATGGATGAATATATCTGACATACACTGGAATCAAGTCACGAGAGTTGAAATCTCATGAACACTGGCATGATCAAGGAGGTAGCATATATGGAATGCCACCAATATGGAAATTCTTCTATACAAACCACTATGAGTACATGTCCTACTATGTGAATAAAGGTGTCGAGGTTGAACATAGTAGTCCATCATTTGATTATCGGTCATTGATGTATACCGTTAACAGATGTGAGATCACTCACTGATAATGAAAATGGGAATCAAGGTACTAGAGTGAAATATAATAAGTGTGAATAGATGAGTTAAGGTCAAACACTTGAAAGAATCCATCGATCAGGGTACATTGATGTATTCTCAAAACTGTCAATGGTGAGAGAACCTACCACTAATGAATGTAAGTCTCAAGGCACTCAAATGACTCTAGACTCCTATCCCAGAATAAATGATCTGAAGTCGATGGGATGGAATCTGCTGGAAGGAGGGAATTAAGGCATCCTCCATCAACCAACACAAGGTACTCAGCAATTTTGTATAATGTCTAAGGACACGAACAAGATGTGCATGAACCAGTAACAGTACCGAGAATGGTTGACATGCAAAGTCAATAAAACTGAGGAATGGGAAACTTAGGCTTCAACTTCCTTCGAACAAGATCATAAATGTGAATGGTGACTGAATCGAGGCAGCATAGACTCGATATAAAAAACTAGGTCATCTCTACGATAAAAGAGGCATCAACAGAGGCTCCATAGGGACTGGAAGCTTAACCAGTCGGTGGAGATAAGCTTAGAGAAATGAGTACAACTCCTAAAGTCAAACTATTAACCCAACCAACAGATGTGATATATAGTTCTCTATTTGAAGGTGACATGACTCGACTGCTGCCAAAGATAACATCTTTTCCTATCTAGATTTTTGGTTTTTATTTTTATTTTTTTGTACTTTTTCAGATATTTTGAAAAGATTGAAAAAGAATAAAAGTGATTTATAGTTACAAATATAGGAGGAGACGAATGTCAAGGGGAAAACAAACTAGTTCCAAGCAGCGGAACATACCTATGCTCAAAGCAAGGAAACATGTGTAGGATAACGACACTCAGGGGAAAGTCCCCTCCCAGTAAAAAATGGGAATTCAAGCTACAAAAGATGTATAAAAAGGCATGTTGACATATTTATAATAGATTCACATGACATAAAAAGATACAGTGAATTGTATTTTTAATTACTTGTCCAACCATGGTAATGAAACCAAATAAAGACACTCATGACATAAATAGGAAATAGACCAACAGATAATAAGAATCCACTCCATGAGAAAGGATAAATAGATTTATCAAGCTTGCTGTTGGAGAAAAAGAAACCCAAATTCAAAAAAATGGATTGTGCTCCATCCACTATGGAAAGACGAGAAAATAATGTTAGGGCTTTCTTAGAGTGATATAAATTTCAAATCTTTATCTCTTAAAGATTCATGTTTTTCAGTTCTTCCCTTAAGCTTTGACTACACCTCTGAATCCCTGTCTAGTTATACTCCCACTCAAGTTTTGCAGTTCTCTTCCTTCTTCTACCTCCCATTGATTCAACTCTTCCTCTTGGGGTGTTAGGTGCCTCACTCTGCATTTTACAAGTGTCAAGTTTAAAACCCATGCCAGTATGTATTGCATGCTCTAATTCCTATATACATGAGTCCCTTGTTATCTTAATAAATGGAGCGCTTCTAGTCATGTTACAGAAAACTACTGAAATAATATTAGACAAGATTTTCAGTAATCAAATTTCTTATTAGGTTTCATCATTGAAATAAGGATGAACCATCCACATAGAAACAAATCACAGCAACATAGAAATAATGAGAAACAAGATTTATGTATTAGGTATATTTGTGAATAAATCCATCTTATACAATAGATAACTGCAACGATAAACAAACCATAGCTGATTGCACCAGTCCCCCTATTCTTCCCAGCTTAATCCCACTACACGAAAGGTAAAATTCTATACAATTTTTTTATCATAAAACAACATAAGATTCAAATCTACAGGTCTCCAAAATGCATTTATTGTATGTTACTTTGTGTGTTGTATAGTGGCATGATCATAATCAAGCAAATTGTGTGTCTTCCTAGGTGGCATAATATTCTTCTTTTTAAATTCCAACTTGAGGTCAATTGGATGCATAATTATATGTCTCAAAGTCTAAATGTGAATTTCCTAACATACATCCACATTATCTTGATTACATCATAGGATTTGAAGTGGTTAGTGTATATCTAGAATAGGTCAGAGCCATACAATTTGAAGTGGTTAGCATATGATTTGAAGTGGTTAACATATATCTAAATAAGGTCATAGCCATTCAAACTACTTTCTTAGGTATCTCGAGTCAGAAACAATGTTGGGATTATTATTCTTTTCTTAGAATTACAAATGATGTAGTCTTGGTGTTGATATTTCCCATTTCTCCAATTCTTAAAGGGTTCTAGCTCAATGGAAGAGCGCATGCTTTACAAGAAGGAGGTTGAAGGTTCAATTCCTTCATTCCCTAATGATATTGCAATATTGATATTTTAAATAAAATATATTTTATTATGATTTATTGTGGCTACGAGGGGGGTTCTAAACTAACTTCATATGTCACTACGAGGGGGGTTCAAAAAATCCCTTGTATTTACAATGAGGGGGGTTCATAACCCCCCCTGTAATTTTATATGAGGGGGGTTCATAGCTGCCCCAAAGGTTTGTAAAGAGTTTTAGGGGGGGTTTCTAACTGTTAGATTTTTATCATTTAAGAAATATGATCTTAGGATCTTATCTGAGAGAATAAAATGCATATCAATCAATCACAATAGACAATAGACACAAAGATTTTCCTCAGGGAAACCATAAAGGAGAGAACCCTGAAACTTCCTCAGATATAGAATGAGCACCAATGGCAACAGTAAAACCCAAAGACAGAAATATGATCTCCAACAGTTGTTCTCTACCTCACTTGTGTGAGCTCCTCCTCTCTCACCTATGATCTATATCTAGGTGATTTTGTGATACAAATAGAGAGGCTCACTCTCTATTCATACTAGTTTTTGAATTGAAAATTAATTACCAGGGCCTACTTCTCCAGGAGAGTCTAATAACCCTAGTTCCCCACAACTGTGGGGACTTTGCACCCTAATAAACAAGGAGGTTTAACCTCTATGACTTTATATGACTTGATTACATTAATGATTCTCCCAATAGGAACATCGAGGACCAATGAAATACAATATATGAAATATACAAGTGAAAACATTCTGAAGTTACAAATACATCAACACTCCCTCTTAACTAGGAAGGTATTCTTTTGACACAATTCTTCAGCACAAGTCTTCATCACTAGATCATAATCAAATCTGGATCATCACTAGATCGTCATCAAAGTTGGATCATAACTAGATCATCATCACTAGATCATCATCAAATATGGATCATTATTGGATCATCATCATCACTGCTTCTGCTATCTCGATAAAATGGTGCTATATCTCAATTCTACTCATGACAGGAAGTTCTACAGAGCCATCCCTTTTTCATGTTGGTTGTAGGCCTATCCTCCATGTAGGTCTTGATCTTCTTCAGCACTTATATCTGACCATGGGAGGAACACATCCATCATCCATGTCAGAAAGGCCCTCCTATCACTTATATCTGACCATGGGAGGAACACATCCAACATCCATGTCAGAAAGGCCCAACACTCACATCTGACCATGGGAGGAACACATCCATCATCCATGTCAAAAAGGATCACTCAGCACTTACATCCACCAACATTGTAGGAAACACCTAGTACCATCTTGGAAAGGTTGTGCACTTATATCTAACCATGGGAGGAACACATCCAACATCCATGTCAGAAGGGCTCTGCAATTACATCTGACCATGGGAGGAACACATCCAGAATCCATGTCAGAAGAGATCTGCAGTTGCATCTGACCATGGGAGGAACACATCCAGCATCTATGTCATAAGAGATCTACACTTACATCTGACCATGGGAGGAACACATCTAGGATCCATGTCATAAGGGATCTGCACTTACATCTGACCATGGGAGGAACACATACAGCATCCATGTTAGAAGGGATCTGCACTTACATCTAACCATGGGAGGAACACATACTTCATCCATGTCAGAAGGGCTCTACACTTACATCTAACCATGGGAGGAGCACATCCAGCATCCATGTCAGAAGGGCTCTGCACTTACATCTAACCATGGGAGGAACACATCCAAAATCCATGTTAGAAGGGCACAACACTTACATCTGGCCATGGGAGGAACCAATGCTACCTCCATGTCAGAAGGGATCTTAGACTCATCACTTCTCCTTGGAAGGAACTTCTATATGGAGAACACCAAGCTTCTTCCCAAAGTACTAAAACTATACTCTAGCCATTTCTAGCATAGAATCACATTAGGGTTGATTATGTCCAAGGATAACCTATGAGCTTCGCTAGGACTGATTACATTTGAGGACAACCTACAGTACCGTTTACATCTGAGCATCCTACGTGCTTCACCAAGGATTTTATGCTTATACAACCTGTCTAACCGGCTATGCTAGAACTCCCTCTTTTAAGAGATCTCGATCTGGATCACAAACTAGAGCTTCATTGCTCCTCTCTCCCAAGTAGTCGAGAAAGTGGCAACATATTTTTCCTCGGCTATACTCAGTGGCATGTAGGACTCCTTCCTACTAAACCAAGAGATCACGCCTAATCCCATACTGAAGCAGAACCCCGAAGTGCTCTTCCTCTCAATGGCACTGCCCAATATGAATCCACATAACCCTCTAGGTTAATCTTTTGATTCGCTTCATACTTGAGCCCATAATCAACTGTACTCTTCAGGTACCTCAGAATATGCTTTACAGCAATCATGTGAACATGTGTCGTATCCATCATGAACTAGCTCAATGTGTTCACAGCAAAGCAAATATCGGGTCTTGTATTTATCAAGTACATCAAGGACCCAATCATCTGATGATACATTGTAGCATCAACCGACTATGGTGAACCATCACTTAATAGCTTCAGGTTCGATGCCATAGGTGTGGTCATGGCCTTGCATTCCATCATCCCAAACCTCTTCAGGATCTCTATTGCATACTTCCCCTGTACCACGAATATTCCATTTGCATTCTGCCACACCTCCATGCCTAGAAAGTAGTGCATCATACCCAAGTCCTTCATCTCGAACTCAGCAGCAAGCTTCCTTCTTCGTATTAGCAATCAACCCATCCTCACCTGTTACAAATAGGTCATCTACATACAGTAGGAGTATCACAGGGTTCCCTTCCTCAACCTTATAATAAAGGTTTGAATCCTCTTTACTCTTGGTAAATCCTAATCCAATCAGGAAGTTGTCAATTTTGTTGTACCATGTTGAAGACTCGAACCTTGGGATCTTTTTCAATCACTCCCTCTGAAGCGGAGCATCATTCTCCTTCTGCCTTTTGTAATCTATGTATTGAAACATTTTGTACTGGAGTGACAAGTAGCTTCCTCTACTACTAATATTCTATGTATCCATCTAGAGTCATTGGATACCAAGATCCTAAACCTTTTCAAAATTTCTTCTCGCACCCATTTGTGAGCTTGTCATCCTCTATAGGATTTCATCTTCAACCTTGTAGCAAAGGTTAATATATTCATCACTCTAGGTCATCTTCAAGATCATCATGTATCTATCATCCCATGGGTGCCTTCTGAGCTTGTACAAGGCCTTCTTTAATTTGCACATATGAGTCTGATTGTCATGTGTCTCAAGTTCCAATGGATGCAAATGTCTCTTTGTATTCTATACCTTCTTTCTGTGAGAATCCTCGTGCTACAAATCATGCAATTTTTTTAGCCAATAAAAAATTCATCCATATCTCATAGAAACTTTCTAGATTCCTTCCATCTCTACCAAGACATCATTGAGTTTGTGCACTAATCCAATATGTCAAAAAAGAGGTTTCATTCTAGATAATTAGAAATGGAGATTTGTATAGGACCATGAGTTGCTTACCCATCACATGCATATTAGTAGTATATTGTCATTAACGCAAACATTCTATCATGCATAACACATCAACTGAATATAAACAAATGCATAACAAAATAATATCATGAAATGACAATTGAATACTTATCTTTATTTGTTTCATGGGTATACTCCTTCTTTCAGCTTCATCATCTTCTTCATTCATAACAGCACCATTTCTTATCCAAATGCTAAGATGGATAAGAGGTTCTTCAAGAACTTAGTTCTTCATATTCCTCATCACTTGAGGGATATTCTTTGAATTGTGAGCACTTAATATTCAGTTTCTCCCATCTTCTCTTATCTTATTATGAGTCGATATTCTTATTGTGTGCACTCTTCCCAGAGTCTGTTGAAGGTAATCACTTCCTTCTGGAACACATTCCTTGAATGAATGAGTCCCATGATCCTGGGAGGCCATAACAGTATCTTATTCTTATTTGACTGCTTCGTCAAAGCATTGAACACTTCCTTTTGGTGTCTTTATGGATGACACATGATGGATGAGAAGACCTTTAATAGAATCTGGAATGATTCTCTTGGCTCTAGCCTTAGCCTCATCTCCCTATGTATCCTAGACCTTTCTTACTGAAATACTGATCCAAGTCAATTTCTTCAAGGATCATGAAGTTCCTATACTTCTTCTGATTTATATTCTTCCTTTCAAATAGCTTGGTCAAGGAATAAAAAATCTCTTTAGGTGTCTTTAGGGAAGACACTTGTTTTGATAGAATCAACAATAATCCTCTTGGCCTTGACCAAGTTCTTCTTTTGCAAGCCCTTAGCCTCATCTCCATCTGGAACTGGAACCTCTCCACTTATGTAGGTGTCCAATTCATTTTCTTCAAGAACCAATGAAATACTATACTTCCATCCTCAGAAGTTTTCAGCTTCACCGAGCTTGTCATCAAGCTGGTGTGATAGGTCATTTTGAAAAGAGAACCTCAAATCTAAATAGCAAAAGATTAGATCTTACCGATTTGAGGTGTCCGTCCTGGTTCCGGATCTGGCTGATCTAGGGTTTGTCAGAGAAACCATAATTTTCAAAACATGGAATCTTTTAGATTTGATTGGATAAAAATATGTGCCTCCTAAAGGTGAGCTGAGAAGCATACTCATTTTCCCAAAACTATGATCAGAACTATAAAATATCTTATGCCCTAGTTTTCTTCAATTTCTTCTGCAGAAATGTCCGATATGGTTTCTGTGGTATCTCTGAAAGTAATTCTCCCATGTGTCCAGAATTTCGTACTAAGGTATCCTCTTCTATCCTATTTCCAACACCACAAGTGTGATTAGAATTGGTTTCACCAATTGGGACTTATGAGAGTTTTCCCAAGGTGACTTCTTTCAGGAATGTTCATCACAGCGAACTTATACAGACTTCCAGATGTCACCATTTCATCATCAAGGTCTGAAACTTTAACCAAAGAAGGTAGCTTCCATGACCTATATGGAACCTCTTGTGAAATTTCATTGGGATGTTTGTAGCCTAAGATAAAGCAATTCTCCCTAGGTGTCCTATTTATGGATGAATCTTGGGAGAGGCTCGAACCCTGATTTCGAGGAATCATATCTCCCATAATATAGCGAATATGAGGCTAAAATTTTGACACAGTGCTTAGCAACAAAGTTTATTTGTCCTATAACAATTTTTTCTTTTGACCCTTCTCCAATATCAAGATAGAGTGAATGTACAAAAACTACTAGTTTTAGTAATTTAGGGTTTTCAGGTCCGGGGTCAAATTAGGGTTTGACTTTCCCAAAGTTTTACCCAACCAAAAATTTCGATATTGGTCTCTAAATTTTGATTTTGAGGAGGAGATAAATCCTATGCTTGGCTCACTAAAATATTCCTCTTCTGTGAAAATCCCTAATTTCCCGCAGCAGTGATAGGTCAAAAACTTAAAATGCCCAGAATTAAATTCTACTTCAACAAAAAGATGCACCCTTCAATGGAGAGTTAGACTAGCCTCATTTTGCTAATGATCTGTGGAGAGAGACCCAAAAAATAAGAAGCCATAGCTTCTATAGCTGCATAGTTTCTTCTTCTCAGGTTAGCTCTGGTACCATGTTATATTTTTATCATTTAAGCAATATGATCTTAGGATATTATCTAAGAGAATAACATGTACAGCAATCAATCAAAAGAGACAATAGACACACAGATTTTCCTTAGGGAAACCATAAAGGAGAAAACTCCGCAACTTCCTTAGAGATAGAATGAGCACCAATGGCAGCAGTAAAACCCAAAGACAAAAATATTATCTCCAATAGTTGTTCTCTCTCTCACTTGTGTGAGCTCCTCCTCTCTCACCTATGCGCTATAGCTGGGTGACTATGTGTTACAAATCGAGAGGCTCACTCTCTATTTATACTATTTTCCAACTTGACAATTGCTTACTAGGACCGAATTCTCTAGGGGATTCTAATAACCCTAGTGCCCCACAACTATGGGGACTTTTCCCCCCAATCAACAAGGAGGGTTAACCTCTATGACTTTACATGACTTGATTACATTAATGATTCTCCCAATACAAACATTGGGGGCCAATGAAATACAATATATGAAATATACAAGTGAATACATTTCGAAGTTACAAAACCATCAACACTAACTACCTCTATGCATACCTACGAGGGGGGTTTATAACCGCCCCCAAATTTTTGTAATAAATACTTTGAAGGGGGGTTTTGAACCGCCCCCATAGGTACCTACGAGGGGGGTTTATAACCACCCCCAAAGGTTTGTAAATATTTTTAGTGGGGTTTTTGAACTGTCTCCATAGGTACCTATGAGGGGGGTTTACAACCACCCCCAAAGGTTTGTAATAAAGAATTTTAGAGGGGGGGTTTGAACCTCCTTTGTGAGTACCTACGAGGGGGGTTTGAAATCGCCCCCGTAGGTAAAAAAAAATTTAAGACCTATACGGTATTTCAAATTTAAAGCAATTTCATTGGCTGACACATGATGACATGGAATTTGAATTATGTTTAAAAGGCCCATTTTGAGTTGAAATTTTATCCTGATCCTGGACATAAATCCTGATGGTGAAAGGAAATTTCCTAAGGGACCTAGGAGGTGAAGGGATTACCATTTCATCTGGTAGTGGGGTGGAGGAGTAAGTAGGTGGTGAGGGATTGAGTTGTGGCTTGTCAAACTGATATTTTCTTCAGTATGGTACAGTTCTGTGGTGTCTACCACTCGTCTTTATCCTGAACTTGCACATAAATATTGATGGTGAATGGATATGTCTTGAGGGACCTAAAAGGTGAAGGGATTACCATTTTGGTGATTTTCTAAGGGACATAGAAGGTGAAGGGATTACCATTTCACCTAGTAGTGGGCTAGAGGAGTAAGTGGGTGGAGGGGGAAAACCTTATGAAATAAATTCATATGTCTATGTCCGATAGGTTGTGGGCCTGAATTTCATCCTTAAAGATAGAGTTAGAAGAGTCCTTTAAAATGTGCATTCCAATATATCATCTTTGGGGTGAACTACACAAATATATTGGCTTGACAATGTCTAATGATGGGAGGAACGTTGTTTGAATGATGCTAGTTGCACCCCTATAAAAGATAAGTATTTTATGATATTTATAATTTGTATGTATGTTGTTGTACATTTTTCCATGGAGCATGATAGATCTCTTTCATTATATGTTTTTAAATTGTATATATTCTCATGGTGAATGGTTTACCCAGTGTTGATAAACTGACAACTCATGGAAGAGGTTTTTTGATGTGTTAGGCTAGTAGTTTGTAGCTAATTTGTTTACAAAATTTATGATCATTAGGAGGTCTAATTTTAAGACATATATATGGATTTGTATGAATGTTCTAGATCATATCATCCATGGGATTTATGTTTTTCATTTAGTGAGGAAAATATGATCTAAAGTAGGGTTATAAATCTGGTATTTGAGGTAGAGAATATTGTTGAATTAATGGATGTTTTTAGGAGGTTATTTGCTTATGGATTATGAACATTTATAGGTATGATATCTGGATAATCCATATGTTCATATATGAATGTACTATATCAGGTCCTACATGGGTTTATAGACTGGTAATTTCATGTATTAAATTTGATATGAATTAATGTATAAATCATCTTTAAGATAGTAATGTTGATCTTATTGTGATGCTAGAAGCTGGTATTTTGTGGAATTATGTTCATGGGATGGATTGGTATTTAGTGAAGGACATATGGATGAGTATGTATATATCAGATCATATCCGAGTGGGCATTGGAAGTTTGAATTTATTGCTATAAGACCTGCTATGTTTAGGATTTTAAACTTTGCCTCCTTAGAATGTTGAAATGTTGAATGTTTACTATTGCAAATTGAGTTCCATGAAAGAATATAAGTCTTATTTATTGATTAGATTAGATGGCTATGGGAGTCTTCCCATATGTTTATGATAGTTATTTAACATGTGAAGAGGTCTGAATTGAATATATTCTTGGAACTAGGTTGCATTGGAAGGGAAATCTTCCTTAATGGTTGAATGTTTTAAAAAAATTTAAATTGTTTGGAATATTATCTTGACCTTAATGAATATTATTATACTGTTCTTAGCTTATATTCATACTTCTTAATAGGAACCTTGAATACCTGAACTCAGTGTTGTGTTCCATGGTTTGGTATGTTACAAATGAATAATACTTTGACCAATATTAGCTCATTATCTCAATAAATAAATCAAATGAATAAGAAAATTATGGAACATTAAACAATGCCAAGATATTATTTAAATCAAACATGCATTGGATTTTAGGAAGAATGTCATGAATTTAAAGTTATATTGTGCATTTTAATTCCTTATTCCTCCTCATAAGCCTTTCATGTTCAATTAGATGCGCCAATAATGTTCCTTTTTAGGGGACCATTAAGCACCATAGTCCATCTCCATTATTTAGTTTCTTATAATTGAGGAATAACAAAGACATCGAGTAAGGTTGTTGGCCATAGGAAAGTGTTGTTGATGTATTTTTGACTTCGAAATGTATTCACTTGTAACTTTTATATATTGTATTTCATTGGTCCTCGTTGTTCCTATCCGTATAATAATTAATGTAATCAAGTCATGTAAAGTCATAGAGGTTAACCCTCCTTGTTGATCAGGGGGAAAATTCCCCACAGTTGTGGGGAACTAGGGTTATTAGACTCTCTTAGAGCAGTCAGCCCTAGTAAGTTATTCTCAAGTCAAAAACTAGTATAAATAGACAATGAGCCTCTCTATTTAACACACACACTCACACTGCTGCCATTGGTGCTCATTCTATATTTGAGGAAGTTGTGGGGTTTTCTCCTTTATGGTTTCCTTGAGGAAAATCTTTGTGTCTATTTTCTCTTGTGATTGATTGTTGTGCATATTTATTCTCTCAGATAAGATCCTAATATAATACTGTCTAATTGATAAAAATCTAACATGGTATCAGAGCTAACCTGAGAAGGAGACACTATGCAACTGTAGAAGCTAGGGATTCTTACTTTTTGGGTATCTCTCCATAATCCATCAGCAAAAGGAGGCTAGGTTGAATCTCCATTGAAGGGTGCATCTTTCTATCAAAGCAGAATCCGATTCCAAGCACTTTCAATTTTTGAGCTGCCACTACATCGGGAAATTAGGGCTTTTCACTGAAGAGGAATTTTTGAGTGATCCCAGCACAAGATTTCTCTCCTCTTGAAAATCAAAGTTTAGAGATCGATATTGAATTTTTTGGAGAAGAACTCCGAGAAAGTCAAACCCTAATTTTCCCTAGAACCAGAAAATCAGCAGTGCAAAAGATCAGCTCCAGATCCAATTTCAGCTTCTCAAATTGGTAAGATATAAATCTTTTGTATTTCCATTTGAGGTTATCAATTAATATGTCTCATCACACCAAGCTTGATGAAAATCTTGAGGGAGCTGATAAATTCCGAGCATGGAAGTATAGGATCTCCCTAGTTCTTGAAGAAAATGAATTAGACTCCGACATCAGTGGAGAGGTTCCAGTTCCAGAGGGAGATGAGGCTAAGGCCTTACACAAGAAGAAATTGATCAAGGCCAAGAGGATTATTGCTGATTCAATCAAGGATCAACTCATACCATAGGTGTCCTCCCTAAAGACACCTAAAGAGGTGTTTGATTCCTTGACCAAACTATTTGAAGGGAAGAACATAAACATGAAGATGACTTTGAGAAATCAATTGAAGAATGTGAAGATCCAGAATGCAGAGACCATACAATATTACTTTACAAGGGTATCCTAGATTAAAGAACAGCTTGAAGTAGTTAATGAAGAAGTAGAGAATGCAGAAATTGTGATGACCACCTTGAATGGTCTCCCTAGGTCATGGGACTCTTTCATTCAAGGTATTTGTGCTAGAAGAAAGCTAGTCACCTTCAGTAGACTATGGGAGGAATTCTCACAAGAAGAAGCTCGAATAGTAGCTCGAGAAGAAAATATGGGAAGTGAAGATCAAGCTCTCACAGTACACTCCAAGAAAAGCATAATGGACTATCATCATCACAAAGGTAAGAATTATCACCAGAAAGATAACCCTAGAAGATATAGCAGAGATCTATCTAAATATAGGTGTTATACATGTGATGAAAGAAGACACTTTGCCAAATTTTGTCCTAGAAATAAGAGTAACTCTCACAAGAAGAAGGACAACAAAAGAAGACATCATGCTCATGTTGCAGAGGATGATGAACCTTCCAAGAAGAGAGTCAAACGAGAAAGTGAATATTCTTCAAGTGATGAAGAATATGTTTTGATTTCTTCCCTAATGGGAGCTGTCACAAATGGAAGAAATGATTGGCTCATCGATAGTGGAGCTTCCAATCACATGGAAGGATTCAAGGAATCTTTTGTGAACCTATCCGAACATGAATCACCCCACAAAGTAAAACTTGGGGATGACTACCAGTATCCCATAAAAGGTAGTGGTGAATCCTCCTATAAGCTAGACTCTGGAAAGTCTATGAAGATGAAGGATGTCTTGTTTGTACCAGTACTAAAGAAGAACCTCCTCTCCATATTTGCATTAGATGAAAAAGGCATGATGGTTGCATTTGTAGATGGAAAAGTCCTTATGTGGCCAAAGGGAAAGACTATAAATGATGTAGTAGTGATTAGAGAGTAAGAGGGAGGCTTATACAAGCTAAAGGGCCAACCAAAACAAGCCTTGGTCCATGACGCAGTAGAGCCAAATGAACTTTGGCATAGAAGGCTTGCACATGTGCACTATAGGGCACTACCACTTGCAAGCAAATTTGTTGAAGGTATTCCAGAAATATAGGAAAAGAATGAAGGTGTTTTCAAAGGATGTGTGAAAGGAAAGAACACAAAGAATACATTTCCAAGTAGTGAGAGAAAGGAAAAAGGAATCTTGGAAATAATCCACTTCGATGTATGCGGTCCGATTTCATCTAGTTCATTGAGTGGGTATGTATACTATGTTTCTTTCATTAATGATTTTTCTAGGAAGACATGGATATACTTCTTGAATAACAAACATGAATTATTCAGCAAGTTCAAATAATTCAAAGCCTTAATCTTGAACCACAAAGAAAATAAAATCAAGACCTTTCAATCAAACAATGGCGGAGAATTCACATCAAATGAATTCAAAGAATTATGCAGAGATTCAGGGATTAAGAGGGAGTTGACTACTCCATATAATCCACAACATAATGGGGTTGCATAAAGTAAGAATAGAATGGTCATGGAAGCTGCAAGGGAAATGCTTCATGATCAAGATATTCCCATGCATCTATGGGAAGAAGCTTCCAGGACAACTATGTATGTACAGAACCGTACTCCACACAGAGTACTCAAGAACAAGACACCTAAAGATGTTTTTTCCAGAAAGAAACCAGAAGTCAACCATCTCAAAATATTTGGTTGTCCAGTGTACATACACATTCCAAAATAAAACAGGACGAATTTAGATCCTTCAAGGAAGAAAGGTATATTTGTGGGATATAGTGAAATCTCTAAGGCTTACAAAATATACTTCCCAAGATTCAAGAAGATCAACATCAACAAAGACGTCACCTTTGACGAAGACTCAGCTTACAACAAATCCAGAAAGAGACCTGCTCAATACCCTGAAGAAGCAAAAGTACCCAGAATTCAAGATACAACTATGAACAATGAAAATCAAGATGAATATCAAGAAATAGAAGAACCCCAGGAACCTGTAGATCCACCTCAGGAGAAGAATCCTCATAAGAGGAAACCTGCATGGGTATGAGAGGCTATCCAAGGTGTAGAAAGCTATGGGGATCCAGAAGAAATGCACAGAGAAAGGAAGAGAACTAGGTCCTACTCTGGATATGTATCCCTATTATGTGACATCATTGATAAAGAACCTTCCAACTATGAAGAAGCGACAGAGAAGAAAGAATGGAAGGATTCTATGATCAAGGAGTACCAGTCGATCATGAAGAATGATGTCTGTGATGTTGTCCCAAGACTAGAAGGGAAGTATATTGCGACTTCCAAGTGGATCTACAAGATCAAGCATGCTGTAGATGGTAGAATAGATAAATATAAAGCAATATTTGTGGCTCGTGGCTTCTACCGGAAAGAAGGGGGAGATTATGAAGATAATTTTGCACCTGTAGCCAAATACACCTCAATTAGATCAGTACTTGCTCTGGCTGTAGTAATGAATTGGAAGATACAACAGATGGATTTCNGAAAGAAGGGGTAGATTATGAAGATAATTTTGCACCTGTAGCCAAATACACCTCAATTAGATCAGTACTTGCTCTGGCTGTAGTAATGAATTGGAAGATACAACAGATGGATTTCAAGATTGCTTTCTTGAGTGGTGTATTAGAAGAGGAAGTGTATGTGGATCAGCCACTCATTTTTGAGACACATGACAGGGATACTAATGTGTGTAAATTGAAGAAATCCCTATACGGTTTGAAATGGGCACCTAGGACATGGTATGGAAGGATTGACAGCTTCTTGACTAGTTTGCGCTTTACCAAGAGTAAAGACGATTCCAACCTTTACTACAAGGTTGAAGAAGGGAACCCAGTGATACTCCTACTATATGTAGATGACCTATTTGTAATAGGTGAGGATGGGTTGATTGCTGACATGAAGAGGAATATTGCTGCTGAGTTCGAGATGAAAGACTTGGGCATGATGCACTACTTTCTAGGCATGGAGGTGTGGCAGAATGCAGATTGAATCTCCCTAGGATAAGGGAAGTATGTAGTAGAGATCCTGAAGAGGTCCGGGATGATGGACTACAAGGCCATAACCACACCTATGGCATCGAACCTGAAGCTATTGAGTGATGCTTCATCAAATTCGTTTGATGCTACGATGTATCATTAGATGATTGGGTCCTTGATGTACTTGACGAACATGAGACCAGATATTTTCTTTCCTGTGAACACATTGAGCCAGTTCCTGATAGATCCAAGACATGTTCACTTAATTGCTGCAAAGCATACTCTAAGGTACCTAAAGGGTAAAGTTTATTATGGGCTCAAGTATGAGGCGAATCAGAAGATTAACCTAGAGGTTTATGTGGATTCGGATTGGGCAGGCAGTACCATTTATAGGAAGAGAAATTCTGGGTGTTGCTTCAGTATGGGATCATGTGTGATATCTTGGTTTAGAATAAATCAGTCCTATGTTGCACTGAGTACAGCCAAAGCAGAGTGTGTCATAGCTTGTTTGGCTAGTTGTGAGGTAGTATGGTTGAGTAAGCTACTATTTGATTTCTTTGATCTCTAATTGGATGCTACTTGTATATATTGCAACAACCAGAGTTGTGTGAAATTTTCAGAGAACCTAGTGTTCCATGACAACTTGAAGCATATCAAGATCAAATGTAACTATATCAGGGATATGGTGCAGAGAGGAGTAGTGAAGCTCCAGTATGTTGTGACGAACAAACATATAGTTGATGTGTTAACCAAGCCATTAGCCAGATTGAAGTTTGAGTACTTCCAGGAGAAACTTAGTGTTCTCTATATAGAGGTTCCTTCCAAGGGGAAGTCATGAGTATGTGAACCCTTCTGAGATGGATGCGAGATGTGTTCCCCACATGGTCAGATGTAAGTAAAGATCCCTTCTTACATGGATGCGGGATGTGTTCCCCACATGGTCAAATGTAAGTGCAGATCCCTTCTGATATGGTTGTAGGATATTTTCCCCACATGTTCATATATAAGTGTCGAATAAGATGAATACCTACATGGAGGCTAGGCCTACAACCAACATGAAAAAGGGCTGACTCTGTATAAATTCCTATGACAAGTAGAATTGAAAGATAGCACCATTTTTTCAAGATAGCGGAAGCAGTGATGATGATGATGATCCATTGATGATGATCCAATGATGATGATCCAGAGATGATCCAATGACAAATACTTGTGCTGATGAATTGTTTCTAGAGAATACCTTCCTAGTTAAGAGGGAGTGTTGATGTATTTGTGACTTCGGAATGTATTCACTTGTATAATTTATATATTTTATTTCAATGGTCCCTGATGTTCCTATTAGGAGAATCATTAATTTAATCAATTTATGTAAATTCATAGAGGTTAACCCTCCTTATTGATCAGGGGGGAATTCCCCGCAGTTGTGGGGCACTAGGGTTATTAGACTCTCCTAGAGAAGTCAGCCCTGGTAAGTTATTGTAAAGTCAGAAAATAGTATAAATAGAGAGTGAGCCTCTCTATTTAACACACACACTCACCCAACTATAGCACATAGGTGAGAGAAGAGGAGCTCACACAAGTGAGATAGAGAACAATTTTTGGAGATCATCTTTATGTCTTTGGGTTTTACTACTGCCATTGGTGCTCATTCTATCTCTGAGGAAGTTGTAGGGTTTTCTCCTTTATGGTTTCCCCGAGGAAAATCTTTGTGTCTATTGTCTCTTGTGATTGATTGTTGTTCATGTTATTCTCTCAAATAAGATCCTAAGATAATACTGTCTAATTGATAAAAATCTAACAAGTGCATACCAATTTTGGTCGGAATTGTGAAGAATCTAGGCGTAAGGCGAGGAAGCCTGCAACGGGAAAAGTAGAAGAGTAATTCAAATATGGGAATTCAACATGTTGTGAGGAAACAAAAAATGTAACAATGAGTTAAGTTATACTAATAGTGTATTTTGGGAATGGGAATGAACATAACCTGGGCCATTAGCACCTTTATTAATGTAACATGATTTATTGGGGTAGTTAGAACATCCTACCGACTTTTAGTTGATAACTAATCGACGGTTGGAACAAGAATTGTAAGATGTGTATAGGGTCGATCCATGCTGAGTGAAGATGACCAGGACTCTTGATCCATGACTATGATATTTCACACCTCTAATTGGATATAGAGGTCGACAAAAATATGATTATGAGTGGGAGCTAGATTGAGAGGTCGACGAAAGAAGAAAGAAAGCATGAGAGCATGAGAAAGAAAAAGAAAACTCATCCATTGTAAAGAATATTCTGAGATATGTCTACAAGATGTGTGCCCAGAACAAAATTGTTCCAAATATTACTCATGCCAAATAAAGAGCGCTTTTGTGGTTTTTCCCATATGGGTTTCCACATTAAATATCTACTTCTTTGATGTCTGCATGTCTTGTGTTTGAATCTTTATGGGTTTGTCACACTTATATTGTCACAATGTTGACAATAACTATGGTTAGATGTGTATGCTTTATATATCCTGCATGTGTCAATGATTCTGTATATTTGTATATGCCATGAATGTGTCAAAGGATTGACCTTCTTTCTTGTTGTGCCAACTACAATCCATCCCTCTTTTTCGGTCGAACAACTTGTTACTGTTGAGATGAAGAAATCCCCTTCCATAGCTACAAAAATTTGGTTTTGGAAGTCCTTATAGATATCTCAGGTGAGACCACACTTGCGTTGCAGGTGTTTTCGACAGAGTTACACTCTGTCAGGAAAACATCTCGGGCTTTGTTGGATAAATAGGGAAATCTTAACCTAGGCTAGTGGAATTGAAGCTAACAACTGGGACCTGGACCATTGTGAAGGGGACATGTTTTGGAACCCAATGAAACCAAATATTCAATATTGGGTTTATTACAGAGAAAGAGGGATTTCACAGGAATAAAGTGAAGGATCACAACTGAATCCAACATAATGGTTAGAAATATATGTTTACTCATATATTCACAAAATTTTCTTTAGTGAATTTCCCATTATGTTGTATGAATGGTTGTCAAAGCTAGCAACTTAGAGGAAAAAATTTCAAGGCAGAGAACCCACTGAATGGAATCCTCAACAAATCCAATGGTTGGAAAGAGTCACTAATCCTATATCTAGGGTTTTCAACTTCTAGGTTGATAGCATATTGGAGGGATATATTACTGAGATTGTATTCGACACGATAAGATCATACAATAATACATAAAGAGATTTCTTCTAAGAACCTCGAATCCATTACTTGATATATTTAAAGCTATGGATAAAGATGATGGTATGCGAAAAAGGGATCTTGAGGATGGATTCCAATGAGTAAATCATTATGCATGGAGGACCTAGGTGATGTCGCAAGAAAGGATTGAAGAAGATGGAACAAAGTGACCTGAGATGTTCTCCATTGATAGTGAGAATGAGTAAGAGGGTGGATACCTAAGGAGTGGAAGAATATTTTGGTCATGTAAGAGAAGAAGGTATGTGACAAGAAGAGGGATTTTCAGTGTCACCAAAGGAAGGGACAAGGATTTGGAACCACACCTCAACGGAGAATCTTACAACGAAGAGGAAGAATATTGTCTTATCTCTGAAGAAGGAGAGGGGAAGTCACATCCAGACTAAGACTATGACATAACCACGATCGTTCATACATCTCCAGCAACTGAGGTAAGACCTATAAGTGCATTAAAGTGTGGTTTTGTACATCATAGTAATAGTAATAGTCAAGATAGTATTCAAGGAGTTCCTACTGGTGGGACATTTAATTCAAATTTAGAAATATTCCTAGTAAATAAAATGTCAACAAATGACATAAAGTTACCTATATTAAATGAGAATGGGTTGGAAGACCCTAAGAAACATTGGTTCTTGTGTGAATTTTTTTAGGCAATGTGAAAGGTCCGGGATGAGGCTATAAAAAGAGCCCAGATGATCACAACCTTTAGGGGTCATGCTCTTGAGTGGTATATGAATTTGTTTGTGTTTCCCGTAGGGGTTCCTTAGAATTCATTGGATCGAATTTGGATTGTACTGATCGAAGAATTCAAGAAACCTAAGTATGAGTCACAATGTATCACATGTTTAAAAGAAGTCAAGCAATTGCTAACTGAGTCTGTTTGGGAATTCAATCAAATATTTAAGACTCTGATGGCTTATTACAGCGATGCTACCACATATCCGTCTTCCATTGATGCAATAGAAGATTGTATCCTAGAGAAAATCTCTTGAGCTTTCTATGAAATTGGAAGCTTCACCGACTGGATAAACTAGCACGAGAATGATGCAAATATAGGCACATCTTGCCAATATAACATTGCAATTACAACATATCAAGAAAGGAAAATAAATTCAAGAAGAAGTTTGGTGTACAAGATGTAGAACTGAAGGCCATCATAAATATTCATGTCCATCTTTCTTGAATTATCTTGCATCAGGAGCGTTGAACCCGATAAATTCACAAGGAATTCCATGGTGTTAAATTTGTTAGATAAGAGGTCATTGGTCAAAGGAATGATTGTATCTATAGAATATAGTAGGTGCACCTACTAGCTTATATTGTAAATTCTATCAATCTGTGGGTCACAACGAGAAATATTGCAGAGCATACTAGTTGTTGCAAGAAAATAAGATTGGCACATATATGACAAAAAATGATGAGCATATACAATACGAGCAAGCTCAAGCACAATACCCTCAACCAATGGGGGCGGTGGTCCTTTTAGGGGACAAGTATAAGGAGGAGGATTTGTTCACGGAATGGGCCAAGCTATTTGTTATAATTGTGGAAAGATGGGATATTTTTATAGATACTATTTTATTCCCACGTCGACATGTTCATATTGTAAAACGTTAGAAAAAAATGTCGAAGAATGTATGTAGCTACTTGCTAAATGGTAGGTTAGAAACATGGGAAACAAGAACCAGCCTCAGAATGCAAATCAAAATATTCATAATATTTATGTCAAACCTCAAGAACCTAATATTGTTGTTGTAATAAGAGGAGGTGTTGCAACTAGAGGAGATCAAGACACACCATGCGTAAGTCCCATAGTTCAACTAACAACGCAAAAAAAAGCGTCGTTTGATGCCCATAAATCATAAAGGGAGTCTTCTTTAATGCACATAATGAGTTCTTCATGAAAAAATTGGGCATCGGTATATGATACTGTCCCATTGTTGGATGATGGACCAATCCTTGAGATGCCTCAAATATTTGAACAATTATTCCAAAGAAGGTTGACATAGAAGGTAAGAAAATTGGATAATTTCTTTAAAAGTTGTTTAGCACTTAAGGAATATAAGGATGTTGTGGAAGAAATATTGCCTTTAGTTGAAGAACCTCAACTAAGTGTGTGACCAGAGAGAAAATTTAACCGCATTGGTAAGAGATTAAAATTGGTCATGAGTTAAGAATGAATACCTAGATAGGTGATTATGATATGGATTTTATCATACTGGACTTGGGGTCAAACATTAATAGTATAACAAGACAAACCTAGGAAATCATGGGAAAGCCGATACTTGTATGGTCTCTTGTTTAGTTTAATTTATCCAATCAATCAAAGGTATTTCCTATCAATTGATTGACATATGTACTTATCGAAGTGGAAGGGATCCAAAACTATGCAGATTTTGAATTCATAGCCCATGTTGATGATATGAACCCATATCATGCACTTCTGGGGATTGAATTGGCTATTTACAATCAAAAAATCATCAATTTCAAAAAAATAATATTGTCATTTGAAGATACAGAGCTATGGGTGGTCACTCCAATTGATCCTCTGGAAGGACAGAGATATGTTGAGAAAGTGAATAGTGAAGGATAAGAAGGATATTTGGATAATATTTATAATATCTCCTTTGCAATGGATGACTATGTCAAGCCAAAAATTAATGTCAATATGAGTTGGTGAAGTATTAGTTCCTGTACATTAGACTCAGGAAAGGCTCTAGAGAACTGGCAGAATCGACTAGATGAAGTGACGATGCGAAAGTGCACAATAATCACAAAATCTATGCAATGGGTAGGTACTAAGGTATGTGATATACCCATATATGAATGATTACCTAACTTGGATACATTCCTTACTGAGTTTGAAAAAAAAGTGTTGGAACCTCAACACTTGTTACCACTGGATGTTGTATTGTAGGCTACGCTCGCTAGGTGGTGGGTTTCTAATAAGCAATCTATTTCAAATTGGCGTCAATACCGACAGTTGCTAGAAATTAGATTTGTCAATAATATGTCTTATAATGGAAACAAATATACAGGATTAACAAATCATGTTGAGCATATTGAAAATTGTCGCATGAGATGTTCCGCGACTGGAATGGGTTCACCAGTTTATACATACTTTGGATATGATACCGAGAAACTAGTACATGTCGGTTGAGCTACAACGAGAGACTATAGAATGGGAAGATCTAGATACCAGCTTTACATATACTTTTGTAACACCCCATTTTTGACCCTGTTTGCATGATGTATATATTGTAATTAATCACGGTGTGGAGCTAAGGGAAAAAGCCCCACCATCGATTTGGTTGTGTATGTTTCGGCACGGGGATAGTTGCCGATGGTATATCATGCTATTTGGCACATTATAGTTTGGCATCATGTAAACACGCACATCAAATAAAATAAACCACAACCAACTACGACAGTGCAATGTTGAAATGAAAAGGGCATGATTCCAAAGGATAAGGGGTGGGGAATGTCAAACCTTGGTCTATGGGGGGAAAGCCTTGTTTGATTTACCATCTTCCCTTGTCTCATTCAACCTCTTGAATGTCTTGTTGTGGCTAGTTGAGGTAGTTATTGCTGAGTAGTGGTGGTTGTGGCAGGACTGTCAGTCCTTTCCCACGTTCCCACTCCACCAGCGGATTCTTCCTCTTCACATCGCATGGGGGCAGAGGAAGCATTCACTCTCCACTCCCTCCACTACTAGGCATTCTTGCTGTGTCTGTTGATCTTCCTCATGCAGAGGGGAAGTATGTTCCTCCGCGTGTGCTTAGGCTGGGTCTATTCATCCCCACGCAGGGATCCTTGATCTGTTCGTTTTCCCTCACACACCAGTCGGGGTTCTTCTGTGGTTTTGTTCATGCAGCGAGCAGGTAGAATGGCCTCAAGGGCTCGATTTCTGTTGGTATGTGTCATAGTCGTGGTTTTATTCCGCGATTTCTGCTTGCTATTGATTTCACCCACGTTTTGGGTTGCTGCGGTTCTTCCACGATTTTGGATGTTGTTGAGAGTCTGATTCTTCTTCCATTCGGACGGTGTGTGTTTCCTTCTTCCATTTTGGAATATGTCTTTTCCTTTGTGCATAGGTGGAGAGTTTGTCCTCCTTCCTTCTCCATTCCTATCTGTGCAGTTTTCTTTAGTGACTGCGTTAAGTAATTGTGTGTTATGGGTGGTTAGTTGTTGGGTTGGATGTTGATTGCCACAACTGTTGGCTGAGTTTCCCATGGCTATACTGGGAGTTCTGTTTATTATCCATTATTGGCTGTGGATTGTTTCCATCATTCATTTGGAGTTTGTGGCTGTTGATGCACCCTAGTTTTGGGTTGCTGTTGAGTTGTTTTGGCCACGCAAGGGACAATAACAACTATGAGTTGCCTTGTGGGCTTGAGTTGTGTTTCATCTTTTGTTTGGGACTGTCCCCGGTTGTCTTTGCCTTCATCACAGAGCCGTGAGTGGTTGTTTTGCTGCAGTGTGCAGTGGTTGGTCTTCGAACTACTGAGAGTAGGATTAGAGGCTGGGTATGCATGGGAAGGCTGGTGTTGAGGCCACCAGCTTATCATTAGCCTATCCTAGCTCCTTGACAACCTGGTGAACCCTATGGTGTGGTTTTGGCTGTGTGTTAGTAAACCTTAGCTATGTGTAAGCCTGCATTGACCCTTATTCCTTGAGGAATCATGCCCAGATCGGGGGTGTAAGTGTTGCTGACAGATTGATGAGCATGCTGGCCTATGGTTGGGTGGAACATTGCAGTGACATAGATGGTTACGGGCAGGTTCTTCTTCAAAAGATAAGTAATCCTGATTGTTTCATCTCTGCAATATATCTACTGTATTATGTGAAATGATGAACATGTTAAATGCTGGAATGTATATGTTTGCTTCCGCTGTATGTTGATGAATGATTATGGATTATGCATCTTAGCATTCATGTTATGTACCATGTTGAGCTTTTAATTTCAGCATTTATCCCTGTTTATGTTCATGGGGCTGTATGCCCGGTTGTTTGTTTGGTGTTTGTCGCGTCCTCTTCCCCGGTCGGAGGGTTGGGGACGTGACAACGTGGTATCAAAGCTCATGTTGCAGCATGGGCCTAAATGGACCACCAAGGTGTAGTGACAGAAGCAGAATTGCCTTCTTCCCAGCAAAGATCAAAATTTGATGACAGCAAAACTTCCAAAAAAATTTCAAAGTGTTGGAACGGTCGGATCGTCGAAACACTTAGTGGGAAGGAATTCCAACGTAGCGAAAGAGTTAGTGGAATGGACTTCCAACGTAGCGAAAGAATTAGGTGAAAGCGCGTCTGACGGAGAGCAGTTTGAAAGAAAATCACGAAAAATTGTCTAAGTGTCTGTCGAAAGAAAATAGCTGTTCGAACGTCCGCCGTTGCGGATGTCTAAGTGACTACGCATCCGACGGGTAAGTCATCCGACGGCCGACGCTGCAAGAAAGTTAAGTTTAAGATTTTTCTAAGTATAGAAATTATCGGCCATCGGAAGCGAAAAGTTGTTCGTGTGCCCGCCGTTGCAGAAGCCAAAAGCACTATACTTCCGATGTAAAAATACTACCGATGCCGATCAGGTCATGCCATAGCAGATTGGGCCGCCGATCAAGAGAAGATCCAGGATTGTGTTCCGCCATTGTGGCTGCGGAAGGAACTGAGTCGCCGACAGAAATAAGAAAGTTGAGCTGATCAAGAGGCGAAGAGGGAAAATTTTGAAAATTTTCTAAGTGTTCAGTGTCCGTCGGCAGAAAATAGGTGTTGGGTTCATCGACACCATGGAAGAATTTAGTTGTTGTCGATCCACTGTTGCGGCTGCCGTAAGGACTAAAACGCCGATGCGGCAGTGGATCCGGTTTCCGACAGTAGGAGAATTCAAAAATTTTCTTAGTGTTGTGATCATCGAAAGAGGTTAGCTATTTGAGCAGCTGATACGTCGGCTCAGTTAGTGGTTTGGACTTCCAATGCCGTCGGCGGAAGAAAGATGTTGAGGGTGCCGATGCAGCAGAAGAAGAAAGATGAAATTTTGAAAATTCATCTAAGTATGGAAACCGTCGAAAAAGGTTAGTTGTTCAAGCAGCCGATGCGGTGGCAGGCATCGAAAGAAAATAGAAGATAAATTTGTCGATGCAACGGAGGAAGAGAAGAGAAGTTTCGGCGGAAACTAGTTGAAGTCGGAGCCGCAGTTTCGGCAGAGATCTTCCAAAGATCACCGAAAATTCAGAAGAGGATAGTTGATCGAGCATCCGATGTGGTGACAGAAAGGAGAAGAAAAAGTGAAAATTTTTCTAAGTATAGAAAATGTCGGGAAACTTTAGAGGATCGGTCCGCCGATACGCCAGAAGCCAAAGAAAGATCGGCCCGACACGTCGGAAAGATTTAGTTGATTGGACCGTTGATGAAGTCAGATGAAAGATGAATATCGAACTGCCAGAGTGTCGAAATCTTAGAGAACTTGCCGTCCAACAGGTTAGAAGATCCGAATTCCAATGAACAGTGGAGAAGCTAGTGGTTTGGGGATCCGAAACAGCGGAAGATGTTAGCTGTTTGGGGATCTGAAAGGGTGGAAAAAAACCCAAGATGAGAGCCGATTCTGCACAAGTAAATTTTGAGTTTTTCAAGTGGGATTTTCTAGCAGATTTCGACTGTTTTCAATGGGATTTTCAGTAGTTTTTCAGTAGGTTTTCAGGTGGCTGAAGTTGGCACCCAGTCCAGATGCAGTTGTGTGTAAAAATGTAGAGATTTGGTGAAAATATTCATTTTTAGAAGTGGTGTAGTTTCCACACCCGAGGTCAGAATGAAGCATGTGGATAGGCGTTGAAAAGCTTATCCAGTAGGGAACAAGGAAAGGTCACCAGAATCTGAGCATGGAGTAGAAAATTGCTAAGGACGGCCGCTGCTATCAGATGGACAAATCTGGAAAGTTGCATGCCCAGAGGTAGCAAGACTATGAAGTCAAACCAGCTATTGTGTGGAAGAGGAGTTCCATGCAAGGATGAAAGACTTGGAAAGGGAAATGTCCTTAAACTCTATCTTGCTGATTATAACTACATTTCCTAAGTTTTATAGCTGAAATGCATGAGGATATGCTTTGCATACATAGGATACTAATGATTATACATCTATAATAAACCACTAATGATAATCATTGCTTTGATGTTGGCATTAGTGGAAAAACCAACGATGACATGGACCCGGATGAATATGTTGCTGATGCTGACAATTGTGATCAGCAACCCTATGAAGAAAGGGATAAGGCAACAAGTCCATAACAAAAGTTGGTGAGCAAATTCTGCAATCTCCTGCAAAGGACCAACCAAATTGGTCATGTCAAGGATGTAAGTATGACCCATGCAAGTAAGAGTTGCTTACGACAAATTCCATGGATTGGTAAAGGTAAGAGACCTCATACAGTGTGGATATTTGAATATAGAAAGGTGTCATGCCTATATGTGCTGATGATCTTGATTACAGTAATGCATCCTATATAAAGTAGTCATGGTTAGGCTATGCATGGTATGTTGAATGCATAGTATTCCTGAATCAATGCAAGGTAGCATTGAATGGGTATGCATTACAAATATTTTATGAATCTTGTAGTTATGCATTAAATGCATGCATATGAAGGGTGTGAGTGACTGATTGCATAAGTATAGGTGCAAATGTTGTGATGCATTGCATGAATGCATTGAGATGAGTGCATGTGATATTATGAATAACTAATGGCTGAAATGATGAATTGATGACAATTCAGAAACCATTTCAAAGGCTGTTATGAATGCAGGATAGTCATGATCAATTGGCTGCCATAAATGCTCTATGGAAGAGCAAGGTGGTATGAATGATACGCTTGTGAAGTAAGGAGTATCTAAACATTTCATTTAATTGCATGAATGATGTGACTATGCCTTGCAAATGTTAGTATGATGATGATTGCGTGAAGTAAATGAGTTTTGGTAAATATTGATGTGACTAACAGCTAGAAGTATTTGAATTTTATAAATTCTGAAAATGCTTCAGTGATGGTTGTAGCAAATGAGAAGGTTATATGCATCCAGACTTACCAAGTGTTTGGTTGATTGAAGCTCATGTTCAGGTAGATTATTTCGAGCATGGAAGTGAGAGGTAAGACCCTGACCAATGCCAAAATCTACCATGTGAAAAAGCCAAAGCTTATGAGAAGAGTCTCATGGTTGTAAAAATAGTTGGTATGCATAATGGGTTGTTAAATTCGAATTGTGAATTTCGGATTTAAGAAATTGCTGACGACTACTAATCACTGTTGGCTTGTATAAGATTGTGTCAGGAGGACACATGGTAAGTGGGTATTCATGTTATGCCAGTAAGAATAAAATTATAATGGGCATAGTAGTGCTACTTATGAGAGACCCACAAATGAGGATCACCTCATTGCCAAGCAAATTTAATTTCTGTAGTAGACAGAGTTGCAAATTCTTATTGAATTTAATTACTAATGTAATTGCTTGGTTGTGTAACAATCAATTTGGATTGTATTATCAGATAATGATTGATTGTTTGGCTATTCAATGAATGTGCCAGGGGTACACACTGTAGGAAGATCATGTGTTATGGCCTGCAGGAGCCAAACTTCATGGGAAGGTTTTCCCTTATCTTGGAAATGGGTTTCAGGTGAAACGCCATTGGACATTTTGGAAATGTCTCATCTACACTACATGTTTGGTAGTAACGTGAGTGAGATGGTATAAATTATGTCGGTAAGACATTTGTGGGTATGAAATGTAAAAAGGAGTTGGGATGGCAAACCGAGGGACTGTTAACTCAGAGAAGGAGCCACCATTCCTGCTTAACAAAGGAATACTACGTCAACAAATGGATAAGTGTTCTGTGACCCTTGCTAAGAATATGCATGTTTAATTGTTAAAAAAAAAATTCCATATGCAGAACATGTTTTGATTTTATTTCCATGATGATCGATTGTTTGAGTATGGATAGGGCCTACATGGCACACACTGGAGAAGAGTGCACACTTTTCCAATGTTGAGTCATGAAAGGGTTTTCAATATTGATTACACCCTAGGGAGTGGACGCACTCCTGGTGTCTCAATACTTGATAGTGAATGGTATGAATATGATTACAAGTGTTAGAGCAATAACGTTGATGAGTTCGCTTATATTGCTTGTGTTGACAGGATATACAGATGGAGTTGGGTGTTGCACTCTAAAGGTAAATGGTTGTTGTGAGGGGTTGCGGAGTAAGGGTTATTGTTGATATAAGTGTGTGTTGGTGTAAGTGTATGTTGGGATGTGATATGCCTGAGGATCCCTAGTAGATCCTAGACCTGGAAATGGTCGTGGTAAAGTTCCAAGCCCAGTTGACATGAGGATGTACTGGCTAGACATTAATTATTTGATGTTGAGGAGAAGCCTGCGTTCTGACCTAACATCTAAGTCCATAGGCGATCCCAAGGCTTGCAAAACAAAGCAGGATCCAGTGGACGAACGAGGAAACGCACAATACAGATAAGTATTGGATTATTTTGCTTATGAATATACATGTGTATATGGTTTGGTTATGATGTTTTAAGCTCTTGTTCTAGAGATAAAACCGATGAGAATAAACTAAACATGTGAATCTATTCAATGTTTGGATATAGGTATCGCTGGAAGCGAGGACTATGAGAGCATCCTAGGGGTGCATGTGGACATGTGAGTGTCCTGGAAAGCTCAGAATGAGCGGCGATGAAAAAGGTGCTAGTGAGACTGTGAGGTTCCTAGCAGTTGAGACAACCATGTGGAGAGACTCCATGGTTTAGAGGTCGGGAATAGACTAGAGACACTAAGTGTCATGACCAAGAAGGATTGGTCCAGCATTCACGGTGAAGTGAAAGAGGCTAAGAGCATGAAAATCCACCGCAGTGGTGTGGGTTCCAGGATGGAACAAAACAAAGAGGGGAAAAACTCTTGTTGCTCTCTCTTGCCATTTTGATTATATATATATTTATGCATTGTTGAAAACAAAAGATTGTTGAATGCATGTATGACTGAAAATGGAATGTGTATATTTGCTTAAAGTAAATTGTGAATGTTGGGATAGTTAATTCCCTGCCCAATAATGGACATGAATGAGCTCATGTGCCTATTGGAAAGGAATGAAAAATATGAAAGTATCCTTGATGAGACTTGGACTGTCATGCCAATTGGGTAATTAACTGACTGGTTTTGATGTCTATATTATGCTTGGTCTGACAGAATTTCAATGGTGCATTTCACAAGTGAGAAAAGTAAAACCCGGTGATGCACATTGATCATGGCAGTAGATCAAAAGTTGTTGGAATTGGCTGGAAGTCTCCTTCAAGTGATTACCAAGACCCAAGAGAATCTTGGGGAGATGCTCAAGATACAGAAAAGGCAAAATGAAATGAACCACCATATTTTGCAAGACTCTATTGGTTTGCAAAGGGAGGTGAAAGGCCTTCTAGGAGCAATCAGCAAAGGAAAGGAAGGTGGATGAGTGATGGGACATTCATCCAAGCGATCTGTTGGGAAATGGTCCAGGCATGAAGACTCAAAGGAAATTGAGCAGGTCAAGATGAAGCATCCAGTGAAATGTTGGGGATGTGAAGGACATCATTTACGCCGGGACTACCCAATGAGGGAACATGATGAGGGAAATAGCTGCAAAGTTCCTAGACTTCGGGATAAGCTGGGAGCTGAGAACCAGCAGGAGAAGTTCATGGAAGCCGAGGGGGCTTGGTCCTGAATGTTCAAAGTGAATAATTGAACGTGGGACAGATCTGCAAAATTTTGAAATTTTGATGTGCAATTGTATATGTATTGTATATGTATTCCTATGTATTGGAACACCAAGGACAGTGTTATTCCAAGGGGGAGGGGAATGTAACACCCCGGTTTTGACCCCATTTGCATGATGTATATATTGTAATTAATCATGGTGTGGAGCTAAGGGAAAAATCCCCACCATCGTTTTGGTTGTGTATGTTTCGGCACGGGGATAGTTGCCGATGGTATATCGTGCTATTTGGCACATTATAGTTTGGCATCATGTAAACACGCACATCAAATAAAATAAACCACAACCAGCTACAACAGTGCAAAGTTGAAATGAAAAGGGCATGATTCCAAAGGATAAGGGGTGGGGAATGTCAAATCTTGGTCTATGGGGGGGAAGCCTTGTTTGATTTACCATCTTCCCTTGTCTCATTCAACCTCTTGAATGTCTTGTTGTGGGTAGTTGAGGTAGTTATTGCTGAGTAGTGGTGGTTGTGGCAGGACTGTCAGTCCTTGCGCACGTTCCCACTCCACCAGCGGATTCTTCCTCTTCACATCGCATGGGGGCAGAGGAAGCATTCACTCTCCACTCCCTCCACTACTAGGCATTCTCATCATGCCTGTTCATCTTCCTCATGCAGAGGGGAATTCTGTTCATCTACGTGCGCTTAGGCCGAGTCTGTTCATCCCCACGCAGGGATCGTTGATCTGTTCGTTTTCCCTCATGCACTAGTCGGGGTTTTTCTGTGGTTTTGTGCATGCAGCGAGCAGGTAGAACGGCCTTAAGGGCCCGATTTCTGCTGGTATGTGTCATAGCCGTGGTTTTATTCCATGATTTATGCTTGCTATTGATTTCACCCACGTTTTGGGTTGCTCCAGTTCTTCCACGATTTTGGATGCTGTTGAGAGTCCGATTCTTCTTCCATTCAGACGGTGTGTGTTTCCTTCTTCCATTTTGGACTATGTCTTTTCCTTTGCGCACAGGTGGAGATTTTTTCCTCCTTCCTTCTCCATTCATGTCTGTGTAGTTTTCTTCAGTGACTACGTTGAGTAATTGTATGTTATGGGTGGTCGATTGTTGGGTTGGATGTTGATTGCCATAGCCGTTGGCTGAGTTTCCCATGGCTATGCTGGGAGTTCTGTTTATTATCCATTGTTGCCTGTGGATTGTTGCCATCATTCATTTGGAGTTTGTGGCTATTGATGCACCCTGGTTTTGGGTTGCTGTTGAGTTGTTTTGGCCATGCAAGGGCCAAGAAAAACTCTAAGTTTCCTTGTGGGCTTGAGCTGTGTTTCATATTTTGTTTGGAACTGTCCCCGGTTGTCTTTTCCTTCATCACAGAGCCATGAGTGATTGTTTTGCTGCGGTGTGCAGTGGTTGGTCTTCGGACTGCTGAGAGTAGGATTAGAGGCTGGGTATGCATGGGAAGGCTGGTGTTGAGGACACCAGCTTAGCATTAGCCTATGCTAGCTCCTTGACAACCTGGTGAACCCTATGGTGTGGATTTGGCTGTGTGTTGTCAAACCTTGGCTATCTGTAAGCCTGCATTGACCCTTATTCCTTGAGGAATCATGCCCAGCTCGGGGGTGGCAGTGTTGCTGAGAGATTGATGAGCACGTTGGCCTATGGTTGGGTGGAATGTTGCAGCGATGTAGCTGGTTGCGGGAAGGTTCTTCTTCAAAAGATAAGTAATCCTGATTATTTCATCTCTGCAATATATCTACTGTATTATATGAAATGATGAACATGTTGAATGCTGGAATGTATATGTTTGCTTTCGCTGTATGTTGATGAATAATGATGGATTATGCATCTTATCATTCCTATTATGTACCATGTTGAGCTTTTAATTTCAGCATTTATCCCTGTTTATGTTCATGGGGCTGTATGCCCAGTTATTTGTTTGGTGTTCGTCGCGTCCTCTTCGCCGATCGGAGGGTTGGGGACGTGACAACTTTGATCTTTGTTGATGAAATTTTTATGATTGATGTTTCTCTACAAGTTATAAGAACCAATATTTTTGAAGACATTCTTGTTTCGATGATGAGCTTCCCTTGTAGCAGCATGCCAGTTTAGAATTGGATGAAATGCTATAACATAGCCGACAAACCTGATGGTGATGATCCATGTGACATAAATATTCTTGAATATGAGGGTAGTCGAGCAGTGGAGGGATCAAGCTTATCAAATGACAAATTTTTGAAGCCCCTCAAAATGAAGGTGAATATTGGTTCTCCAGAAAATCCAAAATTTGCCAATATTGGAGATTATTGGGATGATGAGATAGTAGGGAAAATTACATATTTATTGCATGAATTCCAGGATCTATTCCCTACTAAGTTTTCATAGATAAATGGGATTATTGGTAATCTAAGAGAAATGAAGATTCCCTTGAATCTCGTCGCAAAACTTATCAAGCAGCAACCATATAAACTCAATCGTATATATAAACAGAAGGTCAAGATAGAGTTAGACATAATGCTAGATGCATAAATTATAGAGTCTATTGAGGAATCTGAATGGATTATCCCTATGGTGGTTTAGGTCAATAAAATTGGTGAAATCTACATGTATGTCGATCTGTAGAAATTAAATGATGTCTTCTTGCATGATCCAATCCCGACCTCAATCACAAATGAAGTATTAGAGATTGTTGGAGGATAATAACTGTACTCATTTACTAATGTATTTTCCTCCTACCATCAGATAATAATTGTAAAGGAATATCAGTACAAAAAAACCTTTACGATAGATTGGGGATGCTTCCAATACATAGTAATTCCTTTTCGACTCAAGAATGCCCCTACTATTTTTTCTAGAATAATAGTAGCTTCGTTTAAATATTTCATCCATAAATTTCTTGAAGTATATTTTGATAATTGGACAGTCTATGGGCTAGTGAAAAATCATATTGAAAACCTTAGAATGATACTCAACTAGTGTAGATTGTTCTAGATTTCTCTTAACTTGAAGAAGTGTTATTGTGTGCTCCTTTTGGTATCTTGTTGGGTCATGTGTGTTAACCCGAAAAAACCCTCACTCGGCTCCAGATGGTCTACACCACCCAAGAACACCCATATACGACCCTCATTTCACCCCATTAGACACCAACACCCTCAAAAAGGCTTAAAAATGAGTAAAGGGGCTTAAAACCCACAAAAAGGAGCCTAAATAAATATCCTAGGGGCTAAAGCCTCCAAAAAGTGGCTAAAAAATCGCAAAGGAGCCTAAAACCCTAAAAGGAGCTAAATTTAGGGTGGAAGGGGCTAAAATCCCAAAAAAGGGGCTAAAGCCCTGACCAAGGGCTTAGAACCCTAAAAATGCTATAAATAAAGGGGTGGGGGTCACTCTCAAAATACTTCTCCCCTTGCATACTGTTATGCTACCCTTGGATTCCTTTAGACCCTTTGTCTCTCAAGCCACCCACATCCCCCCTCTCATCCATTCACTCTCCCATTGAGCCACAAGTCTTCCATTGCCAAGAGAGAGAGAGAGGTGCTTCTTCGAGCCAGGGCATGGTGGCCCATTGCACCGAAGAGAAGGTATACCATTGTTTGTTCATGTATTTGATTTAGTAGCTTAGTTTTTTTCTAACCCATATTTGCTTCCAGGTTTGTTTCTTAACTTGTTTTACAGGTCTTTTGTTTCTAATAGTCGTTTGCAGGTAGTTGGAATTAAGCCCTAACATTGTTTGCAGAGGGGTTTCCAATCGTTTCTTGTCTTTCTGTTCTTTCTTGCTTTCTGTCCATTTATTTTCTACATTTCCATACAGGAACCTACCCTTCCATCCTATATATGAAAAGGAGCCATTCCTTTCCTGTAGCAAGGGATAAATCCCTGCTACAGAACTGGCGACCATACTGGGTCGATCCCACAGGATCCCTGGGTCTGTTTTTTAGAAATTTCAAGTTTCAGTTCAGTTTTTCCCCTAGGTCAAATTTGTTGTCAAATCTAGTTTGAATCCTATTTATTTTCAGTTTTTGTTACTGTACGAAGCCTCCACGAGGCAAATCCGAGTCTATTTGGCCACAGTACAGGTTACTGTCGACTGGATCTGACTTAGGATAATAATAAAAAACAATCTGGAGTAGGTCTCACTTATCGGGCCTAAACAAGGGACCATATCACTCATTTAGGCCTCATAGGTGTGACCAGGTCGCACTTTTTCCCTCGAAAGGTGAAACTTCCTTCAGAAAGACAAACCGCTTCTGTCTGTGAAATATGTGCAACCCCCTCACCACATTTGACCCAAAACATGCGACCTGTCACTCAGAAGTTGATTTTTAATAACTAGGAACTGTCAGTGCGGCTCAGCCACCTCTATCCATCCGAATTGTTGATTTCTATTTCTGTTTTATTTTGCTTCAATTTCATTCACAGAACTAAGTGTAAGTTTTAAAAAAAATAGTGGGTTAGTGAATCTAGCCTAACTAAAACTTACCTAAAATCAAGAATCTTTATTACCCTTCCTCCTCTACCCAGTCATCACCCTTAGGGGTATTCTAGGATAAGATGAAGGGTATAGCTCATATAGTAATAGGCCCTTCACCCAATATTGTTCAAAACCATTAAAAACGGATGACTTAGAAGGTAGAGGGGGTAGAGAAGGAGGAGGGATTCTCATAGCACTAAGCATCCTCATTGTTGACCAACCTTGCATTTGGGAGGTGACCTGTGGATATACAGATGAGCTTAGTCCCATTATGTTGAGATCCTAGCACCTTCTCCTGGTTGAAGAAGAATATAGGTGTAAGGTAGTCACCTAGTTAGGCTATCACAATTCAGGGTAAAAAAAAATGGTATCTGTCTACAAAATTTCTATTTATTTATTGCTTTTATTCACAATGATATGAACTCTATGACATATTCATAAACCACTTGCAGCCACCTGATAATAGAAAAATAGAAATACATATATACCATACCATGTAAATCAACCCAACTCAGTTCATGATGCTAAGAGAGCCCCTAAAATTTACAAATTTACACTAAGTCAAAAAATATGCAGTCTTTGAGGACATAAGTCCCTGACTTCCTTAACCATGGGAAGTACTTGGGCTCAGCCCAGAAACTCATTATGAGGAGTACGCCTGTGAGGAAAAATCCCAGCATTGTCTTTTGGCAGTCTTGGTGGCCAAGTGACCACCTGCAGCCAATAGGAAGCCATTTGAAACTGGGGTTCAAAAAATCATTTCTACCAGTTTCATACACAAATATAACACAATTGATCCCTCACGCTCTTCCTCACGCCTAAGAGGAGAACCACCACAATTCAAGACATTGAACCGACATCGTCAAGACCATTCTCGATGACCTCTCACACCATCAAAAGGCCACATAGCCTTTGATTCATATTCAGAACCATATCAGTATGAACTAGATCTGCATACTGCACCATCAAGCCCCATGGCTGGTGCAAACCTGAATCCATTTTTCGGCATAGCAATCGCTAGTGGACCCATGTCCACACCACAAACTATCACCGACAACCCTGCAGGTGGCCCCAACATGGTTATGCAAACTGTGATAAGTTAGCTGCCACCACCCATAGTGACCAGCCAAGCTGTCCCACCCGAAACACATGGGGACAGTGGCCCTTCCACATACACTGCCCCTCCTATCACACAGGGGGGAAGTGGACCTTCCACTTACACTTCCCCCCTTGTCATACATGGGGGAAGTGGCCCTTCCACTCACATTGCCCCCCCCACCACACTTGCAGGCATTGGCCCATCCACAACGGTGCCACCACAAGTACCCCCAGCCATGTAGGTGCATTATGCACCTGCAAACCCCACCACCATCGTTTCCCCATATCACATCAACCTGGGGTCAAACCTCCCTTTCATGGCACATCTTAACTTGCTTGATTTGTCCCAGTTAACAAATGACCTGATCCACCATCAAGTTTTTTGGCTTCCCATGCCAACCAAGCTGCCATCAAACATTCCCAAGTTTGAAGGAAAGGCAAGGGAGTGCCCCCAAAACCACATCATGATGTTCCATCTATGGTGCTCATCAAACAGCATCGTAGATGATTCCATCAGGCTATGGCTATTCCAATGCACCCTCACAGGGGCTACAACCAAATGGTACATTGAGCTACCACAATCCAAGTACCAAAATTTCAACTCCCTGGATTTCATGTTCCTGCAATATTTCCAACTCCCCCTCAGATATGATGAAGGGGTGGAGATCTTGTTATCCTATTGCCAGAACACTATGACCCATATAACCGACAACATCCATGAGTGGTAGCGACACCACAGTTTGTTTAAAATCCAACTTGATGATAGGATCTTCCTAGATTGGTTTCTCAAAACCTTTCTCCCACCCATAGCAAAGGACATCGCATCCGAACGTCCCCAATCTAAAGAGGAGGCCATACTGAAATCCCAATAGTTTGACCTAATCTATGCACAGTCTGGATACCTTTACACCATCATTCCAGATGCTCCTCATGCGATTACCTCCTATCGGGATGCACCGGGGGCATCCCATGCTGTAGATGGCATCATAGGCTCAGTCTCCCAATAGCCACAACACCGTCCGACACCACCTATAGTTCCACCACAACCAAGCAACACTGCCAGTGTTCCCTACCAAAACTAAACTCTAGACTATGCAAGAATGATGTCCCAGTATAGAGAAACAACTTCTTATGCACAACCTACACCACCGTAGCAGGCTCAATCCTTGGTGTGGCAGACACAGCATATGCAGGGCAAATTCCCACATTTGTGGCACCACCACCCACCCAAATTTATTATGCACCACCAGTGCAAGTGGTTTAATCCCCCGCCCCTGCTCCACCTACTCCGTTGGGACAAGTGTTTGCACAAAAAAGCTGTCCCAACCATCTATCCCCCAATAATCAACAAGGGAAGGCTAGGAATAACCGGCCCTGGAACCAAGCCAATAATCAACCACAGGAAGGCAGTCAACAACCAAACCCTCCCAACAATTCCGTGGAAAACCAACCTGCCCAAAATCATCCACAACAAAATGCACCGAGATGCAATGCTCCATTGCATACAAACCAACCATGCACACTCTGTGAGGTCTATGGGCACTACACATTTGAGTGTCCCTTCATGGGTTGCATGAATCAATCCATTCAGAATGAGGTTCAACATGCCACCAACACAACAGACCAAGCCCAACACAACCTGACACCACAAGGACCTCCTCCTATGGTGCTTCAAAACCCATTACCAATCCAAGGATTGGTGGCAACCGTACCCCCTCCCCAACCCAATCCCAACACTCTGGGGGCACCTCCCATGGATGAAACAGGTGTCCACCACCTGCTAGCCATGACGACTGAAGAGGTCAACCTACAAACCAGACGAAATCGGTACAGAACCACCACTGAACTCACTGACACATTAGTGGTATCTACTTACAAATCGGTTAATGCACCTCTCCAATTACCCCCTTTCCCCTGCCCCCCCATACGCTGAATTACCAATAATGCCATGGCTAGAGCTGCAATCAGCTATAGCATCGTGGATGATTTGGCCCAAACACCTACATCCATGTCCGCTCTTGAGGTACTTAAAATGTGCCCAACGCAGTGGAAAGCCTTACTAGCCGCCCTTGGGGCCGTAGACCCCTCTGAATCCAAGTTGATCACATTTGACACGGAGAATGGAGAACTGCACATGCCATCATTAACCATCTCCTTTCAAATCCCGATGTCTATCCGGAATCTGGTTGCGCACCAGTGCATAGTGGATGAAGGGGCATCTACGTGCGTTATGTCTACCCTAGTCTAGTAGAAACTTGGATCCCCAATTCTGCAACCATCCTCCACAACTATGTGGGCTTATGATGGCCATCCCACTAAAGCCCAAGGAATCCTCCCCCATGTCCCCATCACATTATCCAGGAAGATAGTTCTGATTGACATAGAGGTTGTCAATGCTCAATTGGACTATAACCTTCTCCTCGGAAGAAGTTATATGTACGCCATGAGAGTAGTGGCGTCAACTGTCTTTTGTCTCATGATGTTCACCCACGAAGGAAAAATCATGACGGTTGATCAACTAACTTATCACGAACCGCAAAGACTAACGACACCTGCCAACGTTATCCCTACGATCAACACAATTGATCTGCAAGGGACGACCACACATGCCAATGTTGTCCCTGCGATCAACACCATGGTTGGAAACATACCAGCCTCCCCATTATTGAATGTGGAACCTGGGTTGTTTGCTGATACCACCATGACGGCTTCTTTCCCCTTGGTGTCACCACCACCAACACCAAACAAGACTGCAAACTTGTGCATGCTCTCATCCAGCACCACTACACCCAAACAACAATCGCAGCCACATCCCCAACCACAACCACAACACCGCCTGCAACCACAACATCAACAGCGGCCGCAACATCATCCACAACCACAGCATTACGCACAGCTACAACCACAACCTCATCCCCACATACAACCATCAGGTAGTTATCTAGGCTCCTCTCCAGTCCATACAATTCCCTTCCTCTTTCCCCCACCTGGTGTCATGAGCAAGCTAGTAATGGCCACCCTAAACATACCCAACTTTACATTGGGAATTCTCGTGTGGTATCTTGATCCACCAGCTCAACCACCAATGCCCCAGGTAGTCTTAACCCCCATGCAACCCATTGCAGTCGAGTCTCATCCTCCACCTGGCCCACAAAAACCAACCACCGCACCAGCCCACCCAAAAAGGGCCAGGGGAAAGAATGCAAAAGCTACCACATAACCTCGACAGATCCTACCTTGCGCCGTCTGTGAAGAACAGGGCCATCCAACTTAGAACTGCCCCGAGATTCCCATAATCCACGCACATTTGGATGCCATGGATACAACAAAAAACCTCCCCGTGGTTGAACTTCCAAGCGGTCCAATAGTAAGAAACAAGTCATTGAGAACAAACCATGCTTGTGCCCTTTGCATATTTTATGGACACTATTCTCACCATTGCCAAGACTTGTTTGAGTTTTGAATGGATTTAGCCGACCTTCAACAACATTCCCTTGAATCAGAGATCACTCTAATCGAATAATTTCACCCCCCACCTCCTTCTTCAGACACCATGTCCATTTACATGATGTCCAGTTCTACCGACCCTCTTGTCTCCACCACCACCAATGGTCCATCAAACCTGTCTCTTCCGTTGTTTCCACAACTGCAGCTCCATCTGCAGCCGCAACCTCAATCGCAACCTCAACCTCAGTTACCAGGGAAATAGTGGGGTTCATTCCCGATCAACATTTTCCCTTTCCTTTTGCTTTTCCCTTTCCTTTTCCTACCATCCGAGATCGTGAGTAAGTCTGTCTTAGCAACCCGCAATATACAGGATTTCACACTAGGAGATCCTGTGTGGTACCTTGAACCACCTACCATACCTCTGAGGCCCCAAGATGTGTTGAATCATGTCCAGCCAATTGAGATGATGTTGCACCTACCTCTAGGTCCATCAAATACTCCTCCCATCTCCAGGATTTCCCCTCTTCCTCCAACTGAGACTGGGGGCAAGGCAACCATAGCCACAACCAATACCATTTTCATGATATCTAGCACCAGTTTCCCATCGGCTCGGCAGCTATGGAAGATCCACCTGATCTATCTCGACACCACTTACGTGATAACAGAGATATATGTAAGACCACCTTTGGTTTTACCCCATTCCCTTTAAACCATAGTGTGGAATCGGTTCTTCCCATAAAAGACTAGATTTCAT
The DNA here is from genome assembly GCA_001517045.1 of Pseudotsuga menziesii. NCBI lineage: Eukaryota > Viridiplantae > Streptophyta > Pinopsida > Pinales > Pinaceae > Pseudotsuga > Pseudotsuga menziesii. The sequence continues at coordinate 167,403 of LPNX011196034.1, forward strand.
CATCCCTCCTTGCCAATGACCTTCATCTCAGCAAGGGGGCATACCTATTCGCTGACTCAGACAATCGACTCTTGAAGAAGCCACGTAACGGGCTCCACCTCAAGAGATTCTATACCTAATATAACCACTATGAGTCCCTTATAGCGTAGTTTTTTCCCTTTCTTGTTTTTCAACATTTTTTAGCACAAGTCAGGGGTAGCACCATCAGCTACTAATCCAAAGTCACCCGGAACCGGTTCGAGAAACCTCTCACACCTCCGTTCTCAAATTTCCATCTTCTTATGAGATCATCATCTCATGTTTAACAAACAAATTTTGAGACTGCCTCCCGAAAGTCACCTCAATTTATGAGCCACAACATGGTGATGCAAGTGTCTATGGACCTGTACTTGCATCAAACTTTCCTACCGCTACTCATGCAAGTTCTCGAACCACCTCCTGTTAAGGAATATCATTTTTATTTTTTGTAACATATAGCTGTCTAGTCCATCCACCGCACCTTATGCGAATCCTGGACCATTGTCCAGAAAATGATTTATTTCCCTTACATGTATTTGGCATATAACTGCCTTCAAAATTTCACTCACATCACATGTAGTCAAGTCCATCCATCGTAACTCACACACAGATCTCCTGACCTCTATTCGAGAGCCACCTCGGTTTGCATGCCTCTACCACACCGACTCATGTGCCTCTATCACGATCTATCCCGTGCATGTATTGGTATGTTTGAGAGCCACCTGCTCCCTCCATACTACGTGGATGACCTTTGGACCATTTTCCACTGTCCCAACATGGAGAACCTCCTGTGCCACCGCAATTGGTTGGCCACATTGGAGTTTTGTTTAAGCTCTTTTCTAACTCCTAAAAACAATGAAAAGATGGATGAGCGTAGCTACTTCCTTTCCCGCTTTTTAAATTATAGGAAAGGGCGTCTACATCGTCATGTTTATCTCCTTTTACAGACTATGTAGACCATTAAATGAAAAGGACCACCTTGGCATATTCAATCCAAGACCATTCCCCTCTACATACTTTTATGCTTTCTCGGGCAAAAGGGCCGCACTTTATGAAAAAGCTCACTATGGGTTATCGTTAATCTCTTTTCCAGCCTTCTCATCAAGAAAATATTTTTGAGCAAACTTGGTTTCATTCATGCTCGTAAAAGTATTTGAATGACCATCCAGTCAGTATAGGTTTAACCTTTTTCGGCCTGATTGGACTACCAATGGTAAAGAAGTATCTCATGCCCTACAGGATGGGCGAGCTCTCCTATGTATACTTTTATCCTTTTTCGGAAATAGGAGACTACCAACGAAAAATATTCCCCACTGGAGTCTTCTCCGTGCTTTCAAACTCTCTAAAATTGAAAGCACCATCGAGCATTTACTTTCTCAGTCTCACCAAAAATCCACGATATCGTACCACAACGATGTCTCTAGACACCACCCCACAAAAAATAGTTTGGCAGCATTCCCCCTTTGGCTCACCTTTGTTCAAAGTACTTTGCAATGTGTCTTCCTTGTATCCCATCAATATCAAAAGTGTTTACCTCCCCCAAGTATTTCCCATCCGCAGTGACATTCCCGATATTACAGCTATGATCCCATTCCCATGAGTCAATTTCATTTGCTGCCTAGTACGCCCTGCTGTCATACTCTGAACAAAGGAAGTTTGAGTCTACTACATTCCCCCTGCCCCTATTCAATTCTTTCCCTCCCCCCCCATTCAGTGGGTCAGTCTGCAGATTGTCTCACATCTTTCGGTTATCTCCCTCATGCCTCTGGTCAAGGAAACACCATTTCCTTGACCTGGGGTAGGTCTCCCTCTATCAACGACAACACACATATTCCAGAGGATAGGCCCAGAGGTCCCTGTATCTTGGTTTCATTAACCTCATTGATGAGTTCCTTGGAAAATTTGAGAGGAGTCCTTAGTTCCTCTTGGGATGGTTGTTTCTCATGCGCTTGACTCCAACTACATCATCGCACCGTTGAGATTCGTACAGGGTTTGGTCTGTACAGTATTTGGTCGAAGACCCCGGATGTCACCTGACTCTAGCAAATTGATGAGTCTATTCAAGGGACCTAAACAAGTTATGTCCCTTGTGATTTTTGGGTTGCATTGGAGACAGTGTTCAGAAGCCCCAGTAGCGCTTTTATATAGATTTATGATTGATGCAACATACTTGTACCATAGAGACTCTAACTCTCCATCAGTGAGTCCATACAACTATGTACCATTCTAGATCCAGTAGGCCATCAGTCATGAAGATATCGCATTCCATGGGTCCAATGTAGTAGTTCTTCAGATCGGTATTGTATTCATCCTCTCATGGAGGCAACCATTATTGTACCATCAGTTGTATATGATCGACTCTTGTATTCTAGAGCATAGATCACATTATTCTTTTGACATTGTTACGAGCATGGGGATGCCCGCCTCGTCCATATACACGTCACACATTATTTGTATCTCACCCATTGATGGGAACCATATTAATACAAAAACAAAAATCCACCATGCCCTAGCCCCGAAAGCACCACCTCTCTGCAGCAAATCCTATGATGCTTGTCGGCCATATGATGAGCTCCTACCCTTACACATCACGGGGCAATCTGTTAACCCAAAAAAACCCTCACTCAGCTCCACATGGCCTACACCACCCAAGGACACCCATATACGACCCTCATTTCACCCCATTATACCCCCACACCCTTAAAAAGGCTTAAAAATGAGTAAAAGCGCTTAAAATCCCCAAAAAGGAGCCTAAATAACTCTCCTAGGGGCTAAAGCCTCCAAAAAGGGGCTAAAACCTCTCAAAGGAGCCTAAAACCCTCAAAGGAGCTAAAGTTAGGGTGGAAAGGGATAAAATCCCAAAAAAGGGGATAAAGCCCTGACCAACGGCTTAGAACCCTAAAAATGCTATAAATAGAGGGGTGGGGGTCACTCTCAAAATACTTCTCCCCTTGCATACTGTTATGCTTCCCATGGATGCCTTGAGACCCTTTGTCTCTCAAGCCACCCACATCCCCCCTCTCATCCATTCACTCTCCCATTGAGCCACAACTCCTCCATTTCCAAGAGAGAGAGAGAGGTGCTTCTTCTAGCCAGGGCATGGTGGCCCATTGCACCAAAGAGAAGGTATAATATTTTTTATTCATGTATTTGCTTTAGTATCTTATTTGTTTTCTAAACCATATTTTCTTGTAGGTTTGTTTCTTAACTTGTTTTGCATGTCTTTTTCTTCTAATAGTTGTTTGCAGGTAGCTGGAATTAATCCCTAATATTGTTTGCAGAGGGGTTTCCAGCCATTTCTTGTCTTTTTGTTCTTTCTTTCTGTCCATTTATTTTCTGCGTTTCCATACAGGAACCTACCCTTCCGTCCTATAGACGGAAGGGAGCCATTCCTTCCCTGTAGCAAGGGAGAAATCCCTGCTACAATGTGTGTTAGTGGAGTATTATACAACTGAATCTATATCCTACTCTCCTATTTATATGGGGTGGGTGAATCCCAATAAACATAAAACAAACCAGTTAGCACAATAATCCCAAAACCTTAATCTTTCTTTCATGAAGTTTGAGAAGGGGAGGAAGGGAGGAGAATACTTCTTGTATCCTTAAAGTTTGATGGAGTTCCTTGATGGTTGTCCTTGCATCTACTTGGATCCCCTTCACACCTACAAATATCACCACCAAATACTTCCTACTATCCTACCAAACTATCTTGAAGAAATATAAGTTAGATCTAATTTCCTACCAATTCTACATCAACATAAAACTTGAGGGGAAAACATTGAACATGAATTGGCAAGAAAAATGAATTGATTAATAATAGATGAACATGGAGAAATACTTACAACCCTTGAAGGTTTCTTCCTTCTCCATGTCCTAGACCTACTCTTGTACCATCCATGACTTTGATTCCCAAAAACCTATGTAGTAGAAAAGTCGTTTCTAGCCCTCAATTCCTCCAGCATGCCTTTACTCTCCAATGGGTATCCTCTAATTCACCTCATATGCATTCCTTATATATCATTGAGGTTTGTGCACCCAATCACATAACCATGAATGTGGGATTAATATTTTTTATTATTTTATTCAAAAACCCCACTTTACCTAGTGTTTTAGGCATCAAACTTGATTTTCAGTACTTCCATGACAATTAATACCCATGTTAGGCATTTTTCCACTATATGAGTTATAGGAACTGGGTTTTTCCCCTTAAGTGGTCATGGACTTGGCCCCTTTAGAGCCATCTTTGTATTCAAATATTTTTTCCTTTTTGGAAGCATTGGTCAAATTAGAGATTGAAGCTCTCAATTGTTCCAAAATTATGATCTCCATGTTGCGAGGGAAATAGAAATATGTTTTTAGACCAACACTCTCAAGGGTGTTAATTTTATTGTTAACAGATTCCCCCTAATGTATGAGGTCCAAATCTATGCTGAGGGCCAAAATACATTGATTTCATTATGATACTCTTCATATTGATACTCTTTAGTGACAAGGGAAGGATGGTAAAGGAGTAGGATCTTGAACGTAGGAGTTTGAAAAGCACCTGCAAGTCAAACAAGGAAATAACCCAAGTATACAATATATTCCTAAGGCAGGTATACCCATGCGTAGTAATAAAAAGGCATGGCCATGAACAATACAGAGTGGATCCATGTCAAAAATAAAAAATGTATAAAGACACTTTTTGATGAGTGAAAAATATCCAAGTCTTTATGGTGCTTTGACATGGAAGTCTAATCTTGCGCAACTTGGGCAGTGCATCGATGAGTGATACAACTATTTTCCAAAGGTATTCAAACAAACCAATGATATTTCAAGTTTAAATTATGTGAATAAATGAGTTGATGTCAAGAATAATTAAACACCATCTAATTATCGACCATTGATATATACCGTCAACAGATGCAAGGAGGCCCACCGATAATGATGATGGAATGCAAGGTACTTGGGTACAAACTAAAAAGTGTGAATAGATTCTCTAAAGCCTAACACTTGTAGAATAAAACAATCAAGGGTCATTGATGTATACCCACTGTCATTTGTGAGGAAACATGCTACTGATGACTGCAAGATCCAAGGTACTCATTGGGGTTGCTAGATCCATTTCCTAGATTATGATTTGGTGTCTATAGGAACAAATCCATTGGAGAGAGGGAATTAATGCATCCCACATAAATTGGCATGAAACTAAGTTCAATAGGATATTATAATTTGGTAGATTTGTGAGATCCAACACTATATACTGACACAAGGAAGGATGACATGATTGGTCAGGAATATTTTAGGAATGGAAGACATTGGTTTGACTTCCCTTGATCACATAACACGATGCATTGTGACACTTGAAAACATAAGACTTGTAACCAGCCATTGTGAAATTCACCAATTCCAGATGAATTAATGAAAGCTCCATAGATGATAGGAACGATAACCTATCGGTGGAGATCTGTTCAAATTACTGCTACAACTTCCTAAGGAAAATCTAAATGGTGTACTTATAAATTATGTAGGGATATGTTTCATGTTCAAGGGTGACAAGGACTGACTGTTTCCATTTTCTCCATGATGAATTATGAATAGATTCAGTAATCTTCCTTTTTGGATTTTTGTGTTTTTAAGTTTTTAGTATTTGTTTCATTTATTATCTGGAAAAAAGAATAAATAATGTTATGGTACATGGGAGGGAACAAGTGTTGCATGGGCGTACTCTATTTTTCAAGATCAATGGTCAAGACAAAGCAAAGATGCATATTGAAAATAAGGGTTGAGCTAGTTGTGCACACTCTTACGGATGTTCCCTCCATTGGTTGGATATCTAAAGCAAGATTATATGTCAAGAGATGGTGAAATAGAACCAAGTAACTGCAGTTATCCAATTTAGTGTGACGAATAAGTAGAAGAGGGGCAATGAGGTTTACTTCATGCTAATTCTTGTGAAAAACACCAAAATCATAGATCATAATGAATCATGGTCCATCAACTACCTGAGTCAAACTGTTCTCACATGTATAGGTAAACTTAAACAGAAGTAATGGTTTATAGGCATCTTGAGCAAAACATGACTGCAAAGGAAGATACACAACATAAGAGATAAGCACCGAAGCAGTAAGTACAAATGTTCATGTGGATATTTTAACACATGCTTATGTAAATTGACATGAAATAGGGATCCCATTAGAAAATGGTCAGAACTGTATGGAAAATAAGTATGTGGTCTTAAAACCCAGTTCATGATGGGACTAATTGAGCTCCCATGCCTATGAGAACAGCTTAACATGGGCACCAAAATGGAAATGGGGTGCTGACTAGGGTGTCCCATGTTTCGTAGGATCTTCTATTGGAATGGTGTAAAATACATATATGATGGGATGACCCACTAATTTCCAACAGGTTTGACCCTATGGAGATTTTGGGTGGAAAAAAGTTCAAATGCATCTTCATAGAGGGATAACCTAAACCTATATGCATGCTTCCAAATATACCTGATAAGATCAAGGAGCATACAAGGATGCTCCTATACTTGGGTGGATTCAAACAAATTATGCTCCTAGTGGCCCCACAAAAGATGTCCTTATGTGGGTGCAACCAAATGTTTATGAATTCGAGGATAGTTTCACCTGAAGATAAAATTCATTCCAAGAATTCAAGTGAGATGGGAGAGCTCATAGCCAAAAATGGACAAATAACTGGATCACATTCCTCCATCAAGGGAATATTTTGATCGAAATTTGTTGAATCCATTTGAATCATTTGGTATGACACTTCTACAGCAGAGAAGGGTTGCAAGATCACAAATTTTCCCATGAGGTAATCATTTTTTAACAATCCTACCCTAATATCTTGAACTTCCTTTAGAGTATCCCTAATGAAAGGAACATTTGGTTGGAAAACAATTTCAAGCATGCATTAATATAATTGGTCAATCATAACAGTCTTCCCCCAATGAGGGAACCGAATCATTCAGGACTCTGAAGACACTATAGCCACCATTGCATGTATCCAACTACATCCTAATAGAAAATTGTAATCTGTAGGTGCATCTACTACCTCAACATCCATTGTGACTATTTCACCATCCCATTCAATAGGGCATGCTACAATGTGTTCGTGAGGAGAAAAGGAATGTCCATCAAATGCTTTTCACACAGTATATAATTGAACTAAGGTGGGTGATCCTACATTTAAATGATATGACAAAAGTTGACGTCCCTTCATCAACTATGGTTCTAGAGATAATATTATTTCCATGGGATGTTACTTTGATATGAAAAGAAAATTTGGAAGGAATCCTACGGGTTGATTGGCCTAAGTCTAATGTGATCAAAGTTATATCAGATCGATTAACAACTCTAGTTGAAGACAATAATTCATTTCTTCTCATAGGAAAATATTGCAATACCTCCATGGCAAAAATGGCACATGGTTCTTGATCTATTTCCTCAACAACACTCTCGTTATGATTAGATCGTGCATTAGGATTACACATTTTTCTATGTAGATAACCTTTGTGGGGGTGTGGTACTATGTCTATGGTTGGTTTCTCAATGGTTAGGGAACCACTTGGATATGATTCCGATTGATCCAATGTACTAGGAGGAACATCATAATAATGATATAGAATTTGAATGTTCACCTCATGATTGTTGGGCTATAGGGAAGACCCGGGGTTTATACTTTAACTTCGCACCAACAAAAAGACCCATAATGTTGGCCCTTTCGGCAACAACCTGCGAACAAGTTGCAGTCTCACCTGAAACAGCTATGGGGTGCCGCAGAATCAGGTTTCTGCAAGTAGAAGAGGGATATTACTATACCTTTAGCCTTAATAGCAAATATTTATACAAAATAGAGCTTCGTCATTCACTTAGTTAGCTTCGTAGTTTAGATAAATAACGTTACTTGCTTAACCCTTAACTGGGAATTCACAGCGAAGTTACTATTTAACAGTTATCTTACTTTAGCATTCACCTACTTATCAAAAGCATAAAAACATCACAGCACAAAATAACACAACACAATATTTAACGTGGTTCACCCCCAAGGTAGGGGCTACGTCCACAGAACTGCTTTTATTCAACTCTTTACAAAACAATAGTTCTAATCTGCGCACTCAGCTGCAGATCCTTCCTTCAAGACTAACTACGCACTTAGCTGCAGTTCCTTTCTTACAAACTCTAAGCTGCACACTTAGCTGCAGTTCCTTTCCTTACACAAACCCTCTGCGCACACAGCTGCAGAGTTCGTCCATGCACACAGCTAGGACTTGACCTTAAAACCCAAAATAGATCTAACTTCTTTGCATCATATGATCCTCGTGTCATTCGATACCCTTGACATCTTTACATGAGTGCATATTTATACAAGTACACTATTAGAAAATCATGGGCTTACACCCAAAATTTATGGACAATTACAAAAAAAGAGGGCTTTGACTCAATCCCAACACCCCTAAGACTATTTTTAGTCACAACTCTGCTTACAAGCTTCCACAAAAACCACGGAGTTACCAAAATTAAGGACCGTTAAGGTGCATGCCCCAACAGGCCCCTAAGACTCACCAGTGTCCCGTCCCGGGACACTTTGCTGCTTGTCTGGTGGGAGAATCTTGATGGCAAAGGTAGTGAACTGCTTGTTGAGGCCACGCATGATATTGTCAGCTGCTTGCTCCTTCTACACCAACTCCTGCAATGCTGCTGTTGATGCTTCGCTGGCCTTTTCCTGTGCAAATGCATCATACTCCTTCAAAACTTTGAGTTGGCTGTCCGCAGCAGTACTCAACTCCAAGGCCTCGTTGACAAGGGGCTGCATAGAATTTTCCAACAGTGTTGCTTTCGTTCTGCATGACTCAATTTCCTGCTGGAGTTCATTACTTTGATTTACCTTGAGCATCTTCTACATAGGAGGCAGAGTCTTAATTTTTGCTTTCACTGTATCCAGCTCTGTCTGTCGCCGCTTGATGGTTTCCTGTAGCTTTTCTACTTTTGGATTTTCCTATAGTTTTGTCCAGGTGTCAATTCTTTCCTCTAGCATTTTTGCTGCGCTACTCACGAGATCTGAGATCTTTGCTGCTGAGGCCTGAATATCTCCTCGGCACTGCTCCCTGACTTCTGGTGGGCTCTCTGGGATGATGCGAAGTTGAAGCTCTGCAATCTGAGCCTCATGTTCTGCTTTGAGCTTCTCTATTTCACTGTGAGACTGTTGTGCGTAATCTTTCACCTTGGCGATTCTTTGCTCTGGCTCTTCCTCAGCATGGATTTCGAAGTCGAAAATACTTCGACATGCCTCATCCAATACTCGTGCCAATGTGACATGCTTATGTTCTGCGTCGCTCTTCCTCTGCTCCGTTTCCTCCAACTGCTTTGCAAGGCTCTCACTCCGCTTCATGGTATTTTCCAATTGTATCTATGAGTAGTGGTCCCGTGCTTGGATCTCCTTCATGATTGCTAATTGGCAGAGATGCAACTCCGTCATGGACATATTGGTGTAATCTATTACAACTATCATGCTCATCTCCGAGCGAGACGCTGTGTCAGTTATTATGAGGGTTGCACTTGAAACTTGTCCCCTGTTTTCTCTAACTAGCCATTGTCTTGTGTCTGGATGTGCACTTACTGGGGTACTGTTTGCTGCAGCACAAGTTGCTAATTTTTCTGCTAACTCCTTCAGCTCTGAAATTCCCCGAGCTACGTCGGTGAGTGCATCAAGGTGCGTAGCTGCAAACTCTGACCATTTCTTGGTGAGAATTTCTGTGGACTTCGTCAGAGCCTGATCAAGCTCCTCAGTTTTTGGGGTGGGCTCTTTGTCGATATTCTTGTCTTTTGACGCCTTCGTTTTCTTTCAGGACTGAGGTTTGGTCACTTCCTCTGCTTCTGGCGACTTGCGCTTATCTGGCCGATTAGGGTCTAAGACTGTTTTGACCGAGTCCTCTTCTTCTTCTTCGTCTCCGTCATCTCCACCCTGGTCGCCTTCAATCTGCTGTGACTCACTCTATTCTTCACTTTCTTCGAGTGGGTCATTCTGCTGCGTCTGACTAGGGCCTACGCCTACATTGGTGACTAAGGGGACTGGAATGTTGGGTTTTGTCCCTGTTTCCTTCAACCATTCAGTCAGCCATTGCTGAACTACTGCGAGGATGTCTTCCTTGGTTACCACATATGGCAAATTCCAGCATGCATGTTTCTTATCTGCGCGGGCCTGGATGAAGACATTGTGCATGTCGGCCTTGAAGTTGGCCTCTCCATCATACGGAGAGAATAACTCATTACTGAGCCGCGCGGTCTTCAGAATCTCATATGAGATACTCATTAAGTAAAAGGTGAACACATAATTCGTCATCTACTGTAAGGCTTTATCCTGTGACACCCACAGAGATGCGTACCTTACTGCGCCAGGCATGTTCGATGGCACCTCAAAAAACTGTGCCTCGGTAGGTTCTTTCCATCCTACCAGTGCAATAAGCACTATCAGCCATGAATAGTGAAAGGTTCTACCTTTCTCCTATGCATCGCGGACATCTTTGAGGAATTCCTTGGTGATGTATTCTTCCCATTTCTAAATGTAACCTTCGACACAGTTCGCAGCAATACTGACAATAGGGGCAGACACTTCATGTGGTCTGCACTTTCTCATCAATTTGTAGGCTAAGAGCTCAGATGTGAAGCGAATGTTTTGGTGCTGAACTGTCGAGGTTTGATACCCTCGCTTCCCTTTCGTCAGGTCGAAGAGATCCTTCATGCTCTGTGCCAGCTTCGTATCTTCATGTTTTGAAGGAAATTCGATCCCTGGATCAGGCCCTTCCTTCAGTAAGCCTGTGATCCTATGAATGAGTTCGCCATTGATAGTAATTCTCTTGTCTCCTATCCATAGGTGCCCATCATGCACCAATTCCAATAATTTCTTAACTACCACGGTTACCTGTGTGTTGCGACCGAAGTGGGGGACATTTAGCATCATCAATAAGCCAGCTTTCTCCAAGCCAACAACCCACTATTTCACTTCCAGTAACGTCGCTCCAGTCTCCGGATATTTGACGGAGTGTAAGTATGTTCCAGGTGAGAACTATGGAAAATTCCCAAGATCATTCGTATCGTGGTATTCATACTTAAGCCGGTCTATTTTCCCTATCATGGTTCCAACCAACTGCACACCCGGTGGAAGCGAAGGGGTGCGTAATGTGAACTTCTTTTTCCGTTGAGGTAGCTGAACTCCTGGTCGACCAAGCGGAAGATATGGTGGACACTGCGAGGCAACGTTCTCATCCCCTTTAGGTGGGATCTCTACTAAACCAGATAGATTCATTTCGGGATCCTCCGGTGTTTGCCCTAATTTCTTGTGTCTGTCTTCGTTCCGCTTAGAGAGTACTTCTGGCTTAAAATTCTTCCTGGTAGATCATGTCTGCATTGGCTGAGTCAGTGCTGGGGGAGTTTCTTCGTGGGGTGCAGATGTAGGTGGGTGGCTAAAAAGGTTCTGCAGACCCCCCTATTCAAATTCTCTCACTAATTCTTGAAGCTTGGGATCAGCTATCATGGGCTCAATTGTAAAACTCAAGAAAATGCGTAATGCGATTTTCGCAATCCTGGGTGTCTTCTTATAGAATCCATCGACTCAATATGCCATATATGTGCATTGAAGACACCAAATCTGATAGAGATCTTGTCCAAACGGCACTCGATTTCCCAGGATCTCATTATTACAGGAAGTTAATGCAGTTAACATACCGGCGCCGCCGAATCTGGTTTTTTTCAACGGTCAAATTTTAAGCTTCGACACACCTTTCTTCTTCGGCACAGCCACCAACGTCAGCTTCGGAACAATAGGGATGTTCGACACATCCTTATATCATGACAGAATTTCTTCGACAGCCTCACTGATTCCTTTCATTTCTGAGAACTTCGTCGAAAATAAATCCTGATATTCATGGAGAAGTTGGGTCACTTTGCTCACCATTTCTTCATCCCAATAATCTCCAATGGTAGCGTACTTGGGATGTTCTTCTAAGCCAATGTTTACTTTCCTTGTCTTCAAGGGCTGAATTACTTCAGGTGCTTCGACTACTGGTCCATGTACTTCTCAGTGCCCTTCTGACTCAGGAATGTTAATGTTACATGGGTCATCATCCTTGTCAATTGCGAGGTTATAGCATTCTACTGCATTAGCTTCTTGTTCTTTACAATCAGGTTGGTACTCAGCTATTTCTTTATCATCAAACATCTTAGTATGGATCAACCTAATCGCTGCGTCTAAAGCAAGATAAACCTCATTAATAGAAAATGTCAGCACAAAACTATCAACAAGACTATCCCAACTTACTATACCATGGTGAAGCTCCACCTCCACATACCAGTTCTTTGCTACAGGTTCTAGAGTGTGTATAAACCTATGTACCCATTCTTCATGAGGTACATGCTTCCATGCTTCATAACATTGCTCCAAATGTTCCTGAGGGCTAGTCTTACCATTAAATCTGCTTCGCACCTCCTGAGGTTGATCCATGAATCTCAGGCGAAGGGACTTTTGACAAGTTTCCCAACTATGAATGTACTTTTTATTACCATTCCACCATCTAGCAGCTGTGGCTCTAAATACTAAATCTAGAGTCTCCATTTTCTATGAATCTAGTACCTTCTCTGAAAATTGCAAAATAAAATCTTTGGGGTCTGTCAAGCCATCAAAAATAGGTAAGACTCTTGTCTGTGATCCAAGCCATCTGAGAGACTTGGTAATTCTTGCACATCGATGTCCATGTAGTTCATAAAGTATATTCTGCCAATTTTCTAAACCTTCATCTGAATCAGTCATGCAAGAACTGTCACACTTCCAATCCATTATACCTTCAGTAGTAGGGTTAACATAATCTTCTTCTTTAGCTGTGATGTTGTAGATATGATCCAAAACATCCTGATCTTCATCTCTGACTGGCTCTGTGTACCTTTCTCCTTGAAAAGGTTCCAAGGGTACTATGAATCTCAAGCCTTTACCTTCAAAATTCATCTGCCTGTTCTTAAGGTTGATTACGATAGAATTCTCCATTGCCCATTCAATTCCTAGAAAGGCTGGATAGGGGTTTCTATAATCAATTATCTCAATAACTTCAAAATCTGCTAAGGTATTGACTCCATCAATATCTACTGGGACACGAGGGAATCTTCCTAGGGGCACAATCTTCTGTTGATTGGCTAACCTCAACTGTATAGGGGACCATTCAAGGGCATGTTTTCCCATTTGTTCCCATGTCTGCTTAGTTAAGACATTTACTTCTGATCCCAGGGCTAAAATGATGTCAGTCATGTCATACTCTCCTATCTGAGCATGCAATCTCATTTCTCTTCCAGTTCTTCTAACTCTATTAACAGTTTTTTCTATACTAGAGCTTCGCTGAGGTTCGCAAGAAGCAATAAATTTCTATAACTCATTTAAAGCATTCTGATTCCTTAAGAGCTTCATACAACTCTGTAAAAATGATGATAGTGTATTTAATTTATCCGTTGAAGCTCCTTGAGACTGTAACTGTTGTTGATGCTATTGCGCAGGTGCTACTGATGTTCCCGGATCAGCAAAGTCTTTTTTGGCTTCCATAAATGTTTATTTTTCTCTTCCTACATCAAATTTTGGAATTTTCTTTGGGGTCTTACGAACCCAAGCCTCGTCAGGCTATTTTTCCTTAGTCTGTATTTGCATCATAGCTTCACTCCTTGTAACAACGTTAATGGCTGGGACAGGTCTTTGCTGCATAGAAATCATCTGAATGTTCTCAGTAGGAGGGGAATTTCTTTCTTGTATCTTGGCTGTCAACTGTGGGCATTGCTCAATCACATGATCTACCGCTCTGCAATATCGACATGTCGTAGTTGGGTTCCGACAGTCTCTAGCTACATGTCCTACCTTATTACAGTTATCGCAAACAACCTGGCCTCGACCTCTTCCTGGCATACCACCACGACCACGACCTCTAAAACTACCTCAACCACCGTGGTAACCATATCCATCATTGCCTTGTGCATCATTTTGTACCCTATAAGCATCATAGGTTCACTCTCTAATAAGGTCAAAGCTTCGACACTCATCTTCGTTGTGTCCTACTAACTTATAGAACTTGCAATATGGATTCTTAGGTACTTTCACATATCTTTGTAGCAGATAGAAATCTTCAAGTCGATGCTGACCAGTTGTTCTACAGATCTCACAATATAGAAAATTAGGGTTAAACGGGTTTGGCGCACCAATATTCAGGTAATTTCTTAACGCAGGACACTGTTCCTTGTCATGACCTTCTGTCCTACATCATGTACACCAAACCTCTTCGTGAATAGATTTCCCCTTCTTCATGTCATGAAGCTCCAAGGCCATTTCTTCCAACTGTGCCTGTATTTGGGCTATGCCAGAATTATCTTCGACAGGAGTTGTCTCAAGCTTCATGGCAATCTCTAAAGCCTCTTTCTGATCAGCAACCTTTTGTTGCATGAGTGGAGTTTTGATATGAGGTAATAGGGCTGCAATGAACCATTCTTTATGCTACGCTGTTCCAATAGTGAAACTAACTTGATCTAGCAGAACTTTGAACCTCTGATCAAAGTCCCAAACTGATTCACCTCGCCTCTGCTGAATCTCTTTCAGTTCAGTTATACACTGTGACTCTGATTTAGGATTCTTGAACTCTTTGATCATTACTACTTTAATATCATCCAAGGCATGGTTCTGAGTGCTGGAAAACTTCATGAACCAAGTCAAATCCTGGTCTCTAAAAGAAGTAACCAGCTGCGCTCTTCTTATATCTTGATCCATAACGTTCTTCGCAATCCACACAGCTTCGCATAAGAACCAAAACTGTTATGGATCCTCTGATCCAGTTCCTTTGAAAACTGGGAGCTTGATATCATCAGTCATATGGGCCATAGCGGATCTAGGGGGGGGGATAACTTACTAGGGTAGACTGACCTGCGATAGGAATACTCGGGCTAGGGTTACTTTCAGACTGCGATGGTGTCTCAGGGATAACAGATCTTCGCTGCGGGGTTGTAGGAGGGTTTCTAACAAAAGGGTTTTCTTCAGATTTAGGGTCTTTTGGAATTAATGGCGTATACTCGGTATCTTGGCCTAGGGTATAGGATTCTAGGTCTCTCTTGTATATTTTACCGCTTCGCAGCAAACCACTTTGCTTGTCGAAGTTACTTTCACTTCCAAACATAGGTTAGTAAAAATAAATCTAGCAATCTGATTCTATAAGTAATATACCTTTCTTAGCCAAGAGCATTTTAATTTGCAGACTAAATGAATTTAGGTACTTACCCCTTGGTCCTTTGAAAAACTGTCTTTCAGCTTTGCTAAAAGAGGTACTTGTGTCAATGGCAAACTCTGTCACAAATGCTTCAAGGGTTCGCGTTGTCCAGAAATCAACAGCTCGTGATATCGCGTTGTTCACTCTTTTCAGTATGTTAATTCTTGCGGGGGTCCAATCAAGAAACTGATCTTCCTTGAAGTTGGTATTTCTTTCTGTCAACCTAGATAACCACTGGTGCAATTCTATGTGGATACTACCAAAGAAAATTTCATGAATATCAGTAAAAATGTACCTTTGCAAAAAGTCATCTGAGCTACGATGAGGATCCTTATTTTCTTTCTCAGCAAACTTCAGGTAAGCCTCTTCAATCCAATCACCGATTTCTTTTACTGAGGGCCTCCAAAACATAGCCCTTCAGGTACGACATAAATCCCTCTTGAAGCAGATCTGTTCAACTGGCAATAGAACCAATTTGTTGGGATATAGGGCAGACCCGGGGTTTATACTTTAACTTCGCACCAACAAAAAGACCCATAGTGTTGGCCCTTTCGGCAACAACATGCGAACAAGTTGCAGTCTCACCTGAAACAGCTATGGGGTGCCGCAGAATCAGGTTTCTGCAAGCAGAAGATGGATATTACTGTACCTTTATCCTTAACAACAAATATTTATACAAAACAGAGCTTCGGCATTCACTTAGTTAGCTTCGCAATTTAGATAAATAACGTTACTTGCTTAACCCTTAACTGGGAATTCACAGCGAAGTTACTATTTAACAATTATCTTACTTTAGCATTCACCTACTTATCAAAAGCATAAAAACATCACAGCACAAAATAACACAACACAAGATTTAACGTGGTTCACCCCCAGGGTAGGGACTACATCCACAGAACTGCTTTTATTCAACTCTTTACAAAACAACAGTTCTGATCTGTGCACTTAGCTGCAGATCCTTCCTTCAAGCCTAAATGCACACTTAGCTGCAGTTCCTTTCTTACAAACTATAAGCTGCGCACTTAGCTGCAGTTCCTTTCTTACAAACTCTAAGCTGCGCACTTAGCTACAGTTCCTTTCCTTACACAAACCCTCTGCACACACAGCTGCAGAGGTCGTCCACGTACACAGCTAGGACTTGAACTTAAAACCCAAAATAGATCTAACTTCTTCACATCATATGATCCTCATGTCATTAGATACCCTTGACATCTTTACATGAGTGCCTATTTATATAAGTGCACTATTACAAAATCATGCGCTTACACCGAAATTTATGGACAATTACAAAAAAGAGGGCTTTGACTCAATCCCAACACCCCTAAGACTATTTTGAGTCGCAACTCCACTTACAATCTTCCACAAAAACCACGGAGTTACCAAAATTAAGGACCGTTAAGGTGCGCGCCCCAACAATGATCACACATGAATACATTGGCATTGGGATCATTTCCCCCTTGCGGGGATTTTGATTGGTTGCCCCTTAGAGGAGGTACTAGTGTTGTAGCTTCCATTTGATGATGTTGCTACAGAAAAGGTTGCAACCATAAAAAATTTTGTTGTTTCTCACTATCTTGATATGGATCCAGTGCATCTCCCTTCCCAAAGTTAGAATTTTTCTAATTTCTTCTTCTTTCCTCTAAGTTCCATGGATTGACCTATGATAAATTCAAGAGTTTGGGAAGGATTAACACTTTGCTTACCCTTGTATTTATTCTTCTTTCCCCTAAGTTCCATGGATTGAAGTATGAGGATTTCAGAAGCTAGGAAAGGATTAGCATGTTGTTGCATATCCTAACTAGCTGTAGGTTTCAAAGTTTGAACAAGCATTTGTCCCATTTGCTGGTTGATCTGCTCAAAGTTTTTGACAAAACCCATCATACCATTGGAATTAGTTCCATGTGGTGGACACGTGGTGGCCTAGATGGATCAAATGAAGGTATTTCAGGCTAGTTCGAAAAAGATTGGTTACTTTATAGAACCTCACCACTCCATTGTGGAATGAGATTCATGGGTGGATTCCCCCCTTACATGGTTAGACTCCAAGGATATTGGATATTTCTTGGAATCTGACCACACCATTTATGAATGGGTGTATTTCCCCCTTATAGGGTTAGAATCCAGTTAGATTGGTTATTTTCTAGAATCCAACCACACCATTTAGGTGGTCCCTGGATTTGACTAGTATTCCAAGGTATGTTTCCCCCTTGTGAAGGATTCCCCCAAGAATATTGGGTACTTCTTGGAACATGATAAATGGGTGGATTGTCTCCTGATGGAGTTAGGTCCTAAGAATATTGGTTACTTCCTAAAACTTTAAGATTGGGTGGATTTCCTCCTGAAGGAGTTGGGTCCCAAGAATATTGGTTACTTCCTAGAACTCGGCCAATCCATTGATTATTCCCTTGGTTTTGATTGGAATTCCAAGGTATATTTCCTCATTTCGGAGGTTGGCTCCAAAAATATTGGTTAATTGTTGGAACCTAACCACTCCATTGTGGAATGGGATTGATAGGTGGATTTCCCCTAGGAATTGTGCTAGGATATTAAATCAGAGGATGAAGCTCTAGGGAATTTCCTCCCATCGGTGAAGTATAATTCCAATTGGAATTTATGTTCCAGGATGCATTATTTCCACCAAGAATATTAACATTCCATGGTATATTCCCCCCCAATACTAAAACCTAGAAAACTATTAGGTGTGCCTAGAGGATTTTGATAACCTCCCGCAACCATTTAAGGTTTATTTGATGTGGTCCCTTAAACTCATAACGAAGCCAAAGGGTCTAGTGTAATGTTTTTCATATTATTCCAAATTTAAAAATAGATTAATCAATGACTCACTTTCCATAATTATGACCTGGTTTAAAGGATGTGCTAAGGGTGGATTTACATGAGCAATGGTGTGATATTCTATTGTTTCAATTTCAATTAAAGTAGGATCATCAACTCTATCTATGTTTCATCCATGATGTGACAAATTTTGAGAATTATTTTGATTGGGTTTGTTATTAGTTCAGTTTCAAAGTCACAAAGGTGTGGTCCATGTGTCTTCCTCCACAATGTAGTGGGGCCCTAAAACTTGGGTAACTTGCCTTGCTACCACCTTGATAGGTGAATCGGGATATTAAGCACTCTGAAGTTTAATAAAAGGATTTGTTTATTAGATTATTTCAAAATTTTGTTAGACAATCCTAAAGGTAACTAGACTCAACAAAAATCAAAGTGTCCACACATCTAAAAAATTCCTCATATAACTAATGAGAAAACTTCTTTCCAAATAACCAGATTTCAATGAAAAGATGGATTTAGAGGGCGTTCCAAAACTATTATCTCTCAAGGGACATCATGCCTCAGAAATTACTAAATAGTGAAGGTATGAGAAACAGTTACACTATTCTTCAATCACCAAAGGTGTAAGTGTTATATCTTGGATACCCACCCTCACAAGGAGATGAATCAACCTTGTTTCTGTCTCGGGTATTGCAAGTTTCCCCCACTCACAACATCCTGTGTGACACCCTAGGAAAAGAAACTATGGTTACCACTTCACAATTGGTGGCTCGACGGAACAGTCATCAGTCTAGGATAACTCACATAGACTAGATATCTCAATAAAGTGATGTCACCCCAAGTACTTGTCACTTAATTGAAATAGTGTAATGTGCTCATATCCCACCAAATAATCAAGAGGGTGGGTACCACCCTTACTAATTTAGATTGACCTTGTGCTTAACACATGTGTTAGAAGCACATTCCTAGCATGCACTCTTTTGCAACTAATGGATTTGATATTCTCTTTAATCAATACTAGTTTCAAATTTTTGTTGCCTTGGAGTTTAAACTCTCCAATGGAAAGCCAAAATTGGCATTCTCTTGTGTATTAAGGGTCTATACATAGTTACTCTAGCTTTGGAGAATGAACCCAATGCTACTGTTGAGAAAGCTAAGTCGAATAATAGGTTGGATGAATCCTATGGATTGATTTGCCTCTCTATTTCTCCTTATCTACTCTTTCATATAGATAGTTTTACCACTTGAAATGAATTATGGACCAAACTTGAGTCTCTTTGGACTACAAGATGAGATAAGAGTGCATCTATTGGAGAATGAGTTATTATCATTGAGTCCAAGCAGTTTCAAATCCATTGAAGGGTTATACACCAAAATCAAGTCACTTGTTCTATTGATCAATAAATGCAGGATTTAGAATAAGGAATATCAATTGATTATTTCTATCCTATCAAAATTGGGTCCCGAATACTCAGCTTTTTTGTTTACTTTTCATGCTAGTAGGCTTGCTATTTCTAATTGGAAAATTCCTTCTTTGAGTAATTCGCTGACAAAGGAGAAATATAAATTGATCCATATGGGTGCTAATAGATCCTCCAATGGAAAGGATCAGGTTTTCATAGTTCAATGATGTAATATCGCAAGATCAAAAGAGAAGCAAATAGTGAAAGAGAAGAATCGAAAGTTAGATAATGAATATGAAATTTCAAATCCTACTGATGAAGATTCAATGAAGAAAGTCAAGAAGAAAGGGAGCACATACAAGTGTTCTTATTGAAGCAATGGATTTCATCCTGAGAATAAATGTTTCAAAAATAATATGGATATCATTTCTTAGCTACTTGATAAGCATATCATTGAAGTTCCATATGAGCTAGAGAAACCTGTTGAATCCTCAAAACATTGTCATAGTGTGCAATTCCAATGTTATATAAACTATTCCTTGAGTGCCATAGTTAAATAATTTCCTCATATATATGATATATATACACTTTCTGATATATCAGAATCAAAATTCTCAGTTTTTTCTTGAATAATCCACCTATCAGACTCCTAGATTCATCTCCCAATACTTGTGATTTTTCACGAGAACCTAACTTGTCTTTAAGCATATATTCCTCACTCCATTTAAATGGTTGTAATTCTGATTTGGAAGAATATTTTAAGTCTTTTATTCTTGTTATTAAATCATCCATACCATCTACCATACCTTTATATACTCCTAATACTATACAAACACCAAGTTCACTAGTTGATTCCTCATTGGTTTTGTACGCGATGTTACTTATATCTAATGGTTTCATTTCTTGCCTTTTTTTCACTGGTTGGTTATCCATGACCTTAGTAATTATTGAAATTATATTACACATGTTTTTATATGTTATAAACACTTATGGTTCAGATCTCAAGTCCATCAATAATTCATATTTTTACACTCATCAGTTTTCCCCAATTGCTCAACCTTTTCCTACTCTGGCCCTATATGCTCATGGAGACACTAAACCTTTGGTATTTGTTATTCCATATGATAATATTTATGATATATCAGAGTATATTCAGCCTCATATAATATTTTTGAAGGCTCTATATCAATTTGGAATAAATCTATGTGATCCACATCGCCATTTTGCAGTTATACAATGAACTGGTTATGTAACTGATTGTCTTAATTTTTGTACTCTTTTGGAAGGAGCATGCAAAGATATATTTTCCTTTTCAGATTTTGTTTTAATATCAGAGTTTTTTAGAAGAAATAATAATTAATATAATACTCCTACTTCATCATATTATGAGCTACAAGGAGTCTCTCCTCTTCTTTCTTGCAAATTCTATACTCTAGCGCATGATAATGGAGTTCACAATTCCTTCATCAAAGTCTTTCACCAGAAGCAGTTCATTTAGATCATTCAAGTGAAGATAAATACATATTGAAGACATGTTGTTCAAATTTTTGTTCCTTGTCCTTTCTTGAGGGACTATTTTCCACATGTGGTTTTTTCTCTTTTCTCACTTTTCTGGACATAAATAATTCTAAAGGGTGACCATAGGCTTGTTGTTGGGCCCTATATGCACCTACATAGGTATATGCATCTGATTATTTCAGATATATAATCATAAATTCATACTTAGATGGGGGTTTTGGGATATCATAAACCCACTCCATACTTAGGATAACAATATTTAATCATTATTGATTGATTTCCTACCTACCAGCCAAGATAGTTGGAATCCACTTACACCGCTTGGTAAACACTTACCATATATACCCTAGTAGCTCCTTTATCCTAATTATAGTTAGATCATGCCCACTTTATTGACTACCAAATTTAGTAATTGTTCCTTCCTGTAGATTATGCCTTTATCCCGCTTTATTCCATCTTCTCAATGGATAAGGTAAAGCCAACTAGGAAACTGTTATCTTTTGTTTCCAACCCATCCTCCATGATTTTCTCTCCATATTCCAGGATTAGAATTTTTATGCATCACTCATGAATAATCACTCATGCTTTATCTAATCCATGAGGTCCTTGATAGAGTTGGAAATTACTTTAGCCACCTATGGGGATTTATCATATTTAGTAAGCCTAATTTATGAGCTAGAATGAGTTGTCTTTTAGAAACTCAATTTTATTTTATAAGGATGTATTACTATTGTAATAATCAATAAATTATTAATTATTAAATTATTCATGTGAATCAATCTCAATATTCTTCTCTGTGGAAATTGAACCCAAGTGTTAGAACAATTACACTCACAAAAATTTCCAATTACACATGCAAATTACACACAAAGGAGACCGAATATGGAGCAGAAAACTAATCTGTATTGAATAAGTGTACAATAGCCAACCCTGTGAAGTCATAGGCTACCACAATAAATAATTACATGATAGATTTGAATGCATAAGGATGCCATTCGAATTTGGTCAAAAGCAGGCTTACTAAATCTAAGCAAATCCCCCATAGGTGCATAAAGCAGTTTCCAAATATGTCTAGGAGCTCATGAATTGGAAAAATCAATTAGGCAAGATAATAGATGATGGAAGGAAAACTAATACATGCTTTTATTAGGAGAAAAGAGTGGAGGATGATGAGGACAAAAAACAAGTTAACTTCACCTAGTCAAACTTTCCCAATTGCCTTAAAACTCAGAAAAAGCAGGACATAGAGCAGAAAAAGCAGACATGCACTAGGAAGGCCAGGAATAAAGAAGATTTGATTCCAAGTGGTTTCCCAAGCACTCCATGACTCAAATTTAGCAATTTTGACCACTTTGGATGTGTGGAGGACAACTTGCATAAGGTGGAATATGGAAAATAGGCAAATAAGACAAAAATTGGATTAATTAATGTCTAAGGTAGCTAACTATGGGTTGATTATTATAACACCCCCCCTTAATCCTGACTTATGAATAAAATATCAGAAAAATTATAGGGCCTAGCAACAAGGCTTAGTCACCCTTTACATACTGCATGTCCATTTAACCAAGGAAAGAGGCAAAAACCCAGTGGGAAAAATCCTCCCTTAAACATGGACAGTAAAACAAAATTTGAAATATATTTTCATCACTCATGCTTCACAGCATGATCATCAATCCCCAGTAGTGATTTGATATTTCTGAATGTCTTCTCACAAAAAAATTTGGTGAAGATATCTGCTACTTGTTCTAAAGATGAACAAAAGAGTAGGTGAATGGTGCCATCATGCACAAGCTGTCTGATGTAGCGCATATGGATCTCAATGTGTTTGGTTCTCTATCTCTGAACTGGATCATTGCATATTTGAATGGTACTCTGATTATCACAATAGATAGTAGTTTATTATTCTGATTCGAAGCCACACTCACCAAGTAACCCCTGCAACCATAAACATTGAGTTGTTGCATTTACAACTCCTCTGTACTCTGCTTCTATAGATGAGAGTGAAATGGCACTATGTTTCTTGCTTGACCAGCTGATTGGTCCTTCAACAAGCATTAACACATATCCTAATGTTGACTTTCGATCTGTTTTGTCACCTACCCAATCACTGTCAGTAAACCCAATAAAATCAAGATCAGATTTATCTTTGTAGAAGATCCCATGAGTCCTTGTTCCCTGAACAAAGTTAAGGATCCTTTTGGATGATCTCCAATGGATCTCATGAGGCTGATCCATGTATATTTAATCCACACTTACTGCATAAGAAATATCAGGTCGAGTATGTGTAAGATACAACAAACACCCAATCAGTTGCCTATACAATGTATTATTTACCATAGGTGAAGAATCTGCTTCTTCAAGCTTAACTCCTGAAAGGAAGGGAGTCTTGCTGCGCTTGCAGTCCTTCATTTTGAATTTTTTCAGAAAATCCAAGGCATACTTGGACTGATGTACTTTGATTCCATGTTTGGTTTGAGCTATCTCGATCCCCAAGAATTGGCTCAATAAGCCCAAATCAGTCATTGAAAATGCATGGTTCATTGCATCCTTCAAGGAGGCAATTTCATCCTTTGAGCTTCCTGTAATGAGAAGGTCATCAACATAAAAAACAATAATCATTAATGAACCATGAATCAGATTCAAATAGACATTTGGATCTGACTTGCATCGAACAAAATTCAGTGATAGCATAAAGCTATCAATCTTGGCATACCAAGCTCTGGGGGCTTGCTTAAGCCCATACAATGATTTCTTTAGCCTGCACACAAGAGATGGATTAGTAGAAAATCCTTGAGGCTGCTGCATGTAAATATATTTAGTAATATCTCCATTCAGGAAAGCACACTTCACATCCATGTGATGTACCTCCCACTGCTTCGAAGCTGCAATGGCTAAAGCTAGCTTGATGGAGTCCATCTTTGCCACTGGTGCAGAGGTCTCATTGTAGTCTATGCCATGTACCTGTGAGTATCCCTTGGCTACTAATATTTCCTTATATTTCAAATGTGAACCATCAGCAGCAAATTTGGTTTTGTAAACCCACTTACACTAAACTAGCTTCCTCCCTGGGGGAAGATCAACCAGCTCCCAAGTGTTGTTCTTCTGGAGTGAGATGAACTCTTCTTTCATGGATGTTTGCCATCTTGGATCATGTGCTGCATCGTCATATGTATGTGGGTCTGATTCAACCATCAGATATCATTTCTATGCAAACAAAGGGTCTTTCACACACAGAGCACTCTCAAACTGAGATCTAGTCCTCTTAGGATCATTAGGATTTCCAGCTAGTTCTCTAGCTGCATGAATGGTATTTGCTGCCCATTTTGGTCTTGTAGGACTGTTAGGATCTGAAATTAAATCATCATTATCAGACATATCAGAATCATCAACTTCAACTATCTCTTCACTTACATTCAATGGTTCTGGTGGTGAAGAGGATTCTCCAACTTCCACTGCTGCTAAAGGCTCTTCTTGGAACTGAACACACCTTTCAATGAACGATTTGTTTGTGCTCAAATTGATCAGCTTGTACCCTTTTGAATCTTCAGAGTACCCAACAAATAGACACTCTTGGCTTTGGGGCTACAAAGCCTTCCTCTTTTCTGTTGGAATTCTAGCCCAAGCCCTTGAGCCAAAAATCCTGAAATGGGTCACATCTGGCTTGTGCCCACTCCATGCTTCGAAAGGAGTCATACCATCAAGATATTTATGAGGCACCCTATTCTTGATATAGGCTGCATAGTTTATAGCTTCGGCCCAAAACTTTGGTGGAAAATTCTTAGCCTCCATCATGCAAGTTGCCATCTCTTTCAGTGATCTGTTCTTCCTCTCAGCAACACCATTTTGTTGTGATGTGTAAGGGATAGAATGTTGCATCTGAATACCTGCATCTTCACAATATTGAATGAACTCATACTTTACATACTCACCACCATTGTCAGATCTGAGGACCTTGAGTTTCCTCCCAGACTGGTTTTCAACCAAAGCCTTAAAGACTTTGAAGAGGCCAAAAACTTCAGACTTGTGTTTCAGGAAGTAAACCCAGTAGTACCTGGAAAATTCATCTATGAATGTCAATGCATATTTGGCCTAACTCATTGACATATGAGGAAATGGGCCAAAAACATCACTATGGATCAACTCAAGAGGTGCAGAGGTTCTCTCATGACTAGCTTTCTCAAATTTATGCTCTGGGTGTTTACCTAAGATGCAACCTAGACAGACTCATTTGGAAAAATTAATATTTGGTAAACCTATCACCATTTCTTTTTCACTAAGATCAGAAATATACTTGTAATTGAGGTGGCCAAATATTTCATTCCAAATCTTGCTTTCCTCATTAGCATGAATCAGAAGAGCAGAGGGGTTTGAGTAGGGTAGGAAGTGTGAGAACATGTATACCTTCGAAGTGTGATTTGCAACTCCTTTTGCAATGACTTTACCACTTGAGATCTCTGTGATATCAACTTCATCAGGGGAGAATATGATATTATTTGGAGACCCTGTGTGGGTCATTTGATACACTGATAAGAGGTTAGACGCAAGACCTGGAACATACAATACATTGCTGAACTTACCATGGTCAAGATCAATCCTCCCTTTGCCCAAACTTTCAGTGAGAGAGTCATCTCCCAGTACAATTAGTGGACCTTTCGACATGTCAAGTGAGGTGAATGCCTCCTTGGTCGAAACCATATGTCTTGAAGCTCCAGAATCAATGATGAAACTAGGTGAGCTTGATGTGCCAGCAACCAATGCATGAACTCTCTCTCTGTCTTCTGAATTTGATCCTCTTTCCCTCTTCTTTGAGCTATCAGGAAGGGAGATGCCATTCTTCTCCAGGAGTTGGGTCAGCATGTCAATTTGCTTCTTCATGCAGGAGCTTTCAGGATGATTTCCCTTACTATAGTATGTGCACTTGCTCATTTCTCCTTTTTTCTTCTTCTTCTAGGGGTTCTTCTTGGAACCTTAGGGATCCTCTGGAGACTTGTTCTTGTCTCTATTTTGCTCAAGTGGATTCTTAGATTTCTTCTTACCTTTTGAATCCACCCTCGAATCTCCAACAACCAGATCTTGGTCTTTGGAAGGTTTGATGGTGCCCATCATCCCCAATTTATCTTTTTCTTGTGTGAGAGATTCCATGAAATCTGCAAGGCTAGGCATTTTCCAGGCTCGAGCTGTCAACTTTGTGGCATGGAAGGTCGAGAAAAACACTGAATAGTCAGGGCCAAGCTTCGAGAGTATGGCCAAAACCAATTTCTCCTCCTTCTTTTCGATCCCACACTGTTTTAGCTACAAAACAAGGGCTTTGAACTTGGAAAAATAGAGTTGCAGGGATTCAAAGCTATTGAGACTCAGGGAGATCAATTCATTTTCAATTTGATGTCCCCTCATCTCATCTTTCTTACCAAAAATATCAACAAGCTTCTCCCATACTTCATTTGGTGATGTTAATCCGTCAAGATGGAAAAGGAGGTCTCTGGATATGCTCAGACACAGGAGACCATAGGCCTCATCCCTCCTGTTGTGCCATTTAAATTTCTCTGTAGCTGCATTGGGCTCTGCTTATATTTCCATAGTCACTCTGTAGATTCCTTTCACTCTCAACAGTATCTCCATATCTGATTTCCATTCAAAGAAGTTAAATGGAGTCAAGATAATCTTCTGAGATTGATCCATAGCTCAGAAATTGTCCCTTCAGTCAGCAGAATGCTCCCAGTCAATGATCTCAAACCTAAAATAACAAATTGGAAGGAGAGAAATCAATCTACAAAGCCTCTGATACCATGTGTAAATTGAACCCAAGTGTTAGAACAATTACACTCACAAAAATTGCCAATTACACATGCAAATTACACACAAAGGAGACTAAATATGGAGCAGAACACTAATCTATATTGAATAAGTGTACAATATCAAACCCTGTGAAGTCATAGGCTGCCACAATAAATAATTACATGATATATTCGAATGCATAAGGATGCCATTCGAATTTGGTCAAAAGCAGGCTTACTAAATCTAAGCAAATCCCCCATAGGTGCATAAAGCAGTTTCCAAATCTGTCTAGGAGCTCATGAATTGGAAAAATCAATTAGGAAAGCTAATAGATGATGTAAGGACAAATCATACATGCTTTTATTAGGATAAAAGAGTGGAGGATGATGAGGACAAAAAACAAGTTAACTTCACCTAATCAAACTTTCCCAATTGCCTTAAAACTCAGAAAAAGCAGGCAATAAAGCAGAAAAAGTAGACATGCGCTAGGAAGGCCAGGAATAAAGCAGATTTGATTTCAAGTGGTTTCCCAAGTGCTCCATGACTCAAATTTAGCAAGTTTGACCACTTTGGATGTGTGGAGGACAACTTGCATAAGGTGGAATATGGAAACTAGGCAAATAAGACAAAAATTGGATTAATTAATGTCTAAGGTAGCTAACTATGGGTTGATTATTCTAACATTCTCTCTATTTTCCTTGTGCATGCTTGTGAGAATTATCTTGTAGCTAGATCTACATCCTATGTTTTCTTCTTAGCATCAAGCCTCTATTTCTTCATAGCATTAGAGTTGTTATTTCTACAAAGATTTTGTTGAACCAATGAATATGGATAAATCCATCTGGGATCCCCCATGTCAATCAGTCACAATTTTGACAATGACTTGTATGACTGGTGGGTATAAAATTATGAAATGCTTCCATGAGACTATTGGTCGATTCAAGCCATTCCACGTTCGGAAAGGAAAATTGTTTCACAATTTCTGTAATTTGAAAAATATTTGATATAAAAACAAGAAAATATCCAACTCTAGTACTATTGAAGGTGAAGCCAACTGTTTTTCTATCACCATGCTATAAAGAATAAGATTCTCCCATCATGCACAATGAACAAGAGTCTAAAATATTGGATAACAAGGAATATTACAAAGTCTAGTAGAGTACTTAACTAGGCAAGCAATTATATCATGGGAGACACATCAGTCGCAAATGCACATGTGGATGACTACTTTAACTTATTTTATTGAAATATTTATAGGAAAAAAGTTGACAGCAGAATCTCAAATCCCATAATTTTTATAAGGAATGGACCCATATATACATATCAACGGATATAAAAAAGAATGGAGGAGATTGGGATGAAAAGACGAGAAAATTGGCCACATTTATTTCCTAGCATGCTAGAAGATATTCCTAGAAAGTGGTATAAGATGGAGGAGGGAAAAGGTGGAACTTTTACGTGGCAGGAAATAAAAGAAAATTTCACACAAGAATTTTCCTTTGCACCAGTGAAAGACTGCATTATTGAAGTAATTGAAGAAATTAATAAATTCATGGAGCTGACTAATATTGGCATACCAACCAAAGGCCATTGACTTGAGTTGACATGAAATAACATTACGACCAAATCATTTTAATTTTCAACACGACTAGAACTTGAAAATGATACAAATGTTGGTAGAAAACTTTGTTGGAAAATAAACCATCCATCAACAAGAAAACCTAAAAATATATATAATGAAAGTGGCTTCAAAAGATAAAGTTGATCTAGAAATATTCACAGAAAAATATATTTTCCTCCTACCTTTACAAATTTCAAATAAGGGGACCATCCAATCAATGAAGTAAGGGAACCATAATGGATGGATGTGAAGATCAAGATCAAATAAGTAGATATATAAATGGACAACCAACCAAAAATGGAAAAAATCACATATTATTGGAATTAACAACAAATCGTCGAAATAACTAGCCTGTTAAAGGAATAACAATATGTTTTTGTAAGAGACTATAAATATTTAAAGGGATTAGTACAATAAATGGGAAAAATGGAAAATCTTGGACACACTGAGAGGGGGGATGAATCGGTGTGAATCAAATTTATCCCCTTTTAGTTCTATCAAAGTAAGCATATTTCACCATTGTGTCATACTACTAAGTACTCCATTATTACATCATCAACATGTCTTCAACCAATCATAAACATAGCATAATAAATCATAAGCATGTCATTAACATAAAATCAAAGAAAGAGACACATCACACGAGATCATAATATATGTATGGTAAACTTGCATTATATTTTGATATGATGTACATGGAAAACGACAATCTTTGCGATTAAATCAACACCAACTCTCAGTACAAGTCCCATATTCATTTTCTCAGCTCTAACTGAGAAGGGATGAGGAATCCAATCCTCAATTTTTCAAGATTCAACTTGCAAGATGATGTGAATCGGTCACTATACTACCTTAGCCAAAATCCATTGTCAACTTCCCAAATCACGATCAATTGTGAAAACCACTGTCATCTTCCCACACCACATACAACTCAATCAATTGACAACAAAATGTTCATATCCCCTTCTCAAGAATATGTTAATACACATCATGCCAATTCATCTAAAGAGTTCTCCCAAACATCCAAGGAATTTTCCCACATCAATGTTTCTCGTTTCTAATCACATATGCCCAAGAATTGGTAAATAAGAGTCCTCGTCATTCCAAACAACCACTGCTAATATTCTTGAACAAATTATTGACTCAACACTTTGAACATACTAAGGTCACCTGATGTTGTCCTGTGAGAATACTCTGAGAACTATATTACACAATGCCTTCACCAATCTAACTTGATGCCAGTTCTTCCAAATCACTGTATGCACAATTTGGGTACCTCCTTTACATGATTTGAGATATTCTCTATGTACTACTATTGTATAGAGTTATATGTATTCAAGAGAGATCACTTATCCAATATCCTTCAAAAGGATCAATTCATCAACCTTTTGTGATCGAGTATGGGATTGATCAGTTGGATGAATTCATCTTTGCATTGATGCTACTCAAGAGACAGATAAAGACAAGATAGATATGGGTTCTCTCCTTTTATCATGTAATATATAGTTTACTATACGCAATGTTGTTCACTTCATCATGTACCCTTCTACACAGTCCATCTACAATGGTAATCCCAAGTAATCTTCTTCAAATATTGCTTCACCACAAACAAAGATCAAAGAGCTATGTACAACAATTATTTTCAAGGGATGGATCCTTCCCTTCACTGTAGAAACTTGAGGTAGGACATATCTACATGTCTCCAAATCAAATACTTCTTGATTTTCTAAATATATGTATAGAAATATGTTATCAACCTTCTTCTCAGATCAAACAATTTGTTGCTAGATTATCCCCAGAATATCATATCCCCTTTTGTCATGTGATCTTATTCATCCATGCGGTGCCTTAGTCCTCCTATCTAACCCAAAATTAAAATATATCATACATGAAAATCATAGCATCAAACCATTATCCAATACGTGGAAATTTGGTCACTGAAACCATAGAAAAAGAAACCCATGAATTGAACTAGGACTACCTCAAAGTTCTCCTTCAATCTTGAAATTTTAGAGCTGAGCTTCAATGTTTTCCATACCTAGATTTTATAGATACATCATGAATTTTAACCCAAACACACTTTTCTACAATTTCATCAGTAGCCATGAAACCATATCTCTTCTTCACTCTCAATTGCAGAGGAAACACTCGTATATATGTCATTTTGTGGGGCAATATAGCCTGGCCAAATTTGCTATAAGAATTAAATTTCAAATATAAAATTTCCTTTACTAGGTGACTTGCTTGGGGAAAAAATAAATTTATTTTATTTTGAATTTATTTTGACTTGGTCGACTTACAAGAGAAAAATTTATTCCTTTTGATCATGCCAACGAGCAGTATTCAATGCTCTAAGTTGGTCGACTTTACATGGATATTTTGAATTATGAAAAACTTAAATTTATTATTGTTTTGTGCCAAGGTTTACTGGGCCAACCTTGCTTGGTTTGAAATCTATGTCAACTACTTTCATTATGGACCTTGCTTGCATGTTTCATTGAAACAATTTAACAAATGATCACAGCATGGATCATTTGGTCATCCAACAAATTTGACGTACAACCATTAGGTACCATTTTCAACATTTTTATTCAAAGTGCTATAAATTTTGACCAAGTATTTTATGCATGTATATGACCTCCTTTAGTTCCTTAATTAAGCCACTTATATACAAGGGTTCCAAGATCCTAGCTTGTGGGATTAAGGATCAAGGACTTCAACATAAAAAAGGATTCCAAGGCATTTTTCAAGAGTTTCATCATGTTACAAGAAAATCATCAATATGTCAAGGACTTCATCATAGAATCCAAGATCCCCCAATTGCATAAAGCATGAGATTTACAAATATTGTGGGCTTAAGGACACCATAGGAACTCAAGGATCATCAAGTGCAAGAAGTGGGATCTAGAACTTATTCAAAGAAACATATCATCAAAAAAAATTACCAAGGACTTAAAAAGTTTCTTCATCATACCAAAGGTATGTCCATGGGGTCCACTTCCATGCTCATAAAGTTACAACATGCCAATATCCATATAACCACAAGGAATACCATACAAGAACTCCATCATCATCAATAAACTTCCATCAATATTTTGGGATTAATACCAACAAGTAAGGGATCCAAATATTTCAATGGATTGAAGGACATCTTTAAGGATACAAGAGCATCATAATCATAATGGAAACAAGGGCTATCAAACCACCATATCTGTGGGTTCCAAGTCTCCAAGACAAGGTAACCATGACCATCAAGTCATTAAGAAAAGGTATTACCAAAATACCAATCACCAAGTGTCCCAACATCCATACTAACATATGCAATTGGGTCATAATATCCATGTCATGACCAAATGCACACCAACAAGTTGAACCATGAGTTCAAGGGAATAAGGACTTTTTTTTACCACATCAACTAAGTATAAGGATTCACAAAGTACTCCAAATCACATGTCACCTATCTATGGGCTCCAAGAGCTAAGGCACCACATGTGAGGGTAATAGAGTCATCCATACCTATGCACCCATCAATATGACCACTATGTGTGGGGATAAGGCTTCAACCTATGCAAGAGACCCAACAAGAGACATCGAGTGCATTTTCCAATGCCCATGAACCTATCCATATCTATACACCTAGCATAATCACTACAAGGGCCTTGGTGGAACCAGTGAGAACTTAGAGGCCACTAAAATTCCCTTGTTGGCATCACTGAAAACTCAATCAATAGATATCAAGCTAGAAGCTAATCCAGTGAAAAAATGACTGTATAAATTGGCCCACAAATACAAAGACACAGTAAAGAAAGAAATAGAAAATATGTTAGAAACAAAAATCATATATCCCATGGAACTGCCAGAATGAGATATCCCTATGGTTGTTCATCCTAAGAAACATGATCTGACGAAACTGTGTATTTGCGTCGACTTCAGGGGAATGAATAAAGTTAATTTGACCGACCCCTTTCCTACCCCTTTTGTTAATGAAATTATTAATGAATTCGTTGGACATGAATGTGACTCTTTCATGGATGGATTCTCTGGATATAATCAAGTTCCTAATGCCTAGGTGGAGCAGGATAAAACAACATTTATCTACAAATTCAGCTCGTTCTCCTATAAAGTGATGCCTTTTAGATTAAAGAATGCACCAACAATATTTCTGAGAATAGTCATCAAATCATTCCAGAAATACATATATAAAATTATGGTTGTCTATTTTTATGATTGGATTATATACTCCTTACTCTGTGATCACATTCAGTGCCTCTGAATCATGCTAGAACAGTACCAATAGATACTTCTTTCCATGAACATCAAAAATTGTATATTTGCAACACCAATCGTAATTATCCTAGGTCATGTCTTGTGCAAAGAAATAATTAAAGTAAATTTTGCAAAGATAAAATTTATACTCTACTTGAAGCATCTGGTGAATCTGAAGTAGGTAAGAATACTCTTGGACATACAAGGTATTATCGAAAAGTTATTAGAAATTATTCTGACACCACATATCCCTTGGAATAACTTCTAAAATAAAATCAAGAATTCCAATTCTCACAAGAGTGTGAAGCGTCATTTGAGCTCCTTAAGAGAAAATTAGTCGAAGCCCCCATTCTTTGGTTTCCAGGCTGCTCGATAAAATTTCATGTCCATATTGATGCATATGGAATACCAATTAGCACAATCATTACTCAACCTGGAGACAATGGAATGTATTATCCCAATGCATATGCTAGAAAAAATCTTAACAAAGATAAAATGAATTATTCGACAATAGAGCGAGAATCCCTTCGCATGATCTTTGCACAACAAAAATAAATGCACTATTTATTGGATAATCCATTCATCTTTTACATCAATCATCAATATTTCAAGTATTTCATAAACAAACCTCTCCACCATGGTTGAATATGTCAATGGCTCCTTCCATTCCACAAATTTGAATTTGAAATAATTGTTCAACCAAGGAAGACTAATGTCATACCCAACCACTTATCTAAAGTAGAAATAGGCAAAGATCCCAACGGGATCAATGATGATATACCCAATTCCCACTTATTTTGAGTTGAATTTGTACCGATGGAATTGAAGTACATTTCAAAATATCTACAAGAGGACAATAACCAAAAGGTATGACAGAAAAGAAAAAGAAGATTCTAGCAATGAAAGCCACGCCATACACTTTAATAAATAGATTCTTATACAAATTGGGACCAGATGAAATACTTCGAAGATGTGTTTTAGAGCATGAGATACTATACATAATTTATGAAACACATAATGGATTTGCAAGAGGACACTATCAAGATCATACAACTACAAGGAAAATCCTACAACCAGGATTATGGTGGCCAACGCTTAATAAATATTGTCAAACACACATAAGAAAATGTGATGAATGTCAAAGGTGTAGAAGATTATAATATCATGTAGAAGGACTCTAATGGAATGTAGAATAACAATAGAGACTTGAATCTAATAAGAAGACACATGGAGTAGGTCTATCTATAAAGATAATTCTCACAAGCATGCACAAGGAAAATAGAGAGACGAATAATGAGACTGGATACATCAGAAGTGGAGTATGATCCAATATATTTCTATTTATTATTGATCAAATTAATTTGTTTATTATTAAAATATTAATACATCCTTATAAAGGAAAATTGAGTTGCTAGAAGACAACTCATGCTAGGTCATAAAGAAGACTTACTAAAATATGATAAACCCCCATAGATGACTAAAGAACTTTTAAAATATGTCAAGGACCTCACAAATTGGATGAATCATGAGTGATTTGTCATGAGTGATGGAAAAACATGATAAAAATGGAATCTAGAGATAAATTCATGGAGGATGGTTTAGCAACAAAAGATATCGGTTTCCTAGTTGTCTAGCTTTACCTTATCCAATGAAAAGAGAGTTAAAATGGGTATAAAGAAAAACTATACAGGAAGGCACAGTTACTAAATATGGGAAGTCAATAAAGTAGGAAAGATATATATAGAATAAGGACAAAGGTGCTCCTAGGGTATATTTGGCAGGTGGTGTAAGTGGATTCCAACAATCTAGGCTAGTGGATAGGAAATTAACCAGAAATGATTAACATTTGTTATCCTAAGTATGGAGTGGGTTTATAATATTCCAACACCTTTAAGTGTGAATTTATGATGGATTTATCTGAAATAATCATAAATATAGATGTATATAGGTCCCAATAACAAGGCTATGGTCACCCTTTACAATTATTTTTGTCCGGAAAAGTGAGGAAATAGGAAAAACCACATGGGGAAAATCCTCCCTCAAGAAAGGACAAGGATAAAAATTGAAAAAAAATTCTTCAAGATATATTTTTCTTCACTTGAATGAGATGACTGAACTGCCTCTGGTAGAATAATTTGATGAATAAGTTGTGAACTCCATGATCATGCGCTAGATTGTAGTACCTGGAAGAAAGAACAAGAGAGACTCCTTGGATCTCATCATCCGGTGAAGTAGGAAAAATATATGAATTCTTATTTGTGATAAAATACTCTGATACACAAACACAATCTAAAAAGGAAAAGATGTCTATGCATACTCCTTCCCAAAGAGTAGAAAAATCAATACAATCAGTTTCTTGCATAGTTTCAAAATGGTGATGTGGGCCATGTATCTTCTTTTCAAACTACTGTAGCACCTTCCTAATTCTGAAATGAGTCTAAAATGACTCTAAAATATCCGAAATATTATCATATGGAAAATACCAAAGTTTTAGTGTCTCCATAAGGATATAGGGCCATAGTAGGAAAATGATAAACAACTGGGGAAAACTTATGGATGTAAAAATATGAATGATGGATGGACTTGATCTCTAAACCATAAGTGTTTAGAACAGATACAAACATGTGTAACATAATTCCAATGATTAATAATTTCATCGATAACCAACTAGTGAAATATAGACAAGACTTGAAACCATTAGATATAAGTAACATCGCATAGGAAACCAATAAGGAATCAACTAGTGAACTTGGGGTTTGTATAGTCTTTGGAGTATTAAAAGGTATGGTAGATGGTATGGATGGTGTCATAACATGCATATAATATTGAAAACATGATTTTAAATCAGAATTATAATCATTTGAATGGAGTGAGGAAGAGTTGTTTAAAGACAAGTAAGGATCTAGTGGAAAATCAAAAGTATTGGGAGATGAATCTAGTAGAATGATAGGTGGAATATTCAAGAAATACATTGAGATTTTGTATTCTGATATATCATATATAGTAGGAAAGTATTTTACTCTGGAACTCAAGTCATATTTCATATTACCTTGGGACCGCGCACTATGACAATGTTTTGAGGATTCTCTAACTCATCTAGAAATCAATGTTATGCTTCTCAAGTAACTAAGACATGTTGTTCATATTCTTATTGAAACATTTATTCTCAGGATGGAAACCCTTTCTTCAGTAAGAACACTTGGATGTGCTTCATTTCTTCTTGATTTTCTTCATTGAACCTTCTTGAGTAAGATTCGATCTTTCATCTTCATTATCTGACCTTGGCTTCTTCTCTTTCACTTTGCTTCTCTTTTGACTTGGATTTATTACTTACTTGAAATATAATAGCATGATCATTTCATTTGGATATTCTAAGACCACCCATCTATATAAAATTATCTTTCTCCTTTGTCAGTGAATCAAAGAATGTACTCAAAGAAGGCATTTTCCAATTCGAAATAGCAAGCCTAGTAGCATGAAAAGTAGACATAAAAACTGAGTATTCAAGACCCAATTTTGGTAGGATGGAGATGACCAATTGATCATCCTTCTTATCAATCCCACATTGCTTGAGAAATATAATAAGTGACTTGAATTTGGTGAAGAACCATTCAATGGATTTGAAACTTATTGGACTCAATGAGAATAACTCATTCTCCAACTGATGTGTTCTTATCTCATCTTTCACTACAAAGAGAGACTCAAGTTTGGTCCATACTTGGTTTGGAGTGGTCAAACCATATATATGAAAAATAATATCAGGATAAATAGAGATACAAATCAATCCATATGCTTCATCCAACCTATTATGCCACTTATCTTTCTCAACAACAACATTAGGTTCATTCTCTAAAGCCAAAGAAGCTCTGTATAGTCTCTTACCATGCAATAGAATGCCAATATTGGCCTTCCATTCATGATAGTTGAAGGGAGTAGGGATATTATATAAAGAAGAATTCATGAAAATAAGTTGATGTGCTCAAGAAGATACTCTTTGCAACCTGCACACAAAAAAAACTGGGAGAAAATATTGTAAGCTTAATTCAAGCTTTTTTGTAGAGAGGGATAGGAGACTGGATGCACTCTGATGTATAGAACCGATAGCTCCTCCAATTTGTTGAACTTAAAAATATGAAAGATATGAAATCATGTAGGTATTTGAATTTTTTATAACAATTCAAACTTGATAGATTGAGAAACCTTGCACTCTGATAACTTTGAGCTTGAAAGATTGAACATCCTTGCCCTCTTATCTCATGTAGAGTGCTAATAGCCTGAGCTTCCTAAGCTCTGATACCATGTATAATATTATAAAATTATTTACAAGGACTCTGATAGCATATATAATAGTAGTAGATACTTGATGCTAATAAGAAGACACGGGGAGTAGATCTAGCTACAAAGATAATTCTCATAAGCATGCACAAGGAAAATAGAGATAAGAATAATGAGACTGGATACATTAGAAGTGGAGTATGATCCAATATATTTATATGTATTATTGATTAAATTAAGTGATTTATTGTTAGGTATAACTCCCGATTGATTCTCCTATTCATGACTAAGCATGCATTTATACATTCATGTGACGGTTTGTTTAACCTTCCGTCCAGCCTTTTCG
>LPNX011196034.1:209012-249021 GCA_001517045.1 Pseudotsuga menziesii
TTAAAGCTCCACCAGCTGATCAATACCAGCATTCTCCACGCAGCATCAACTCCACGCACCACCACCATGCGTAATATACCAATAATATACCAGGCAGTCTCCAAAAAAAAGGGTAATATACCACGACGAGCTGGTCTTCAGCAGCAGCGAATACACAGCAATACGCAGATCCCAGCAAGCATTCAGCAAACTTCTCAGCTTCCACGCAGGCAGCCTTCA
Organism: Pseudotsuga menziesii; assembly: GCA_001517045.1. Classification (NCBI taxonomy): domain Eukaryota; kingdom Viridiplantae; phylum Streptophyta; class Pinopsida; order Pinales; family Pinaceae; genus Pseudotsuga; species Pseudotsuga menziesii. Next base: position 209,232 of record LPNX011196034.1, read on the forward strand.
GATGATCATACTCTCATACAAAAACAATCTCAGGCTCAACTTCAACACGCAGCAGTTTTCAATGGAACGTCTATCAGTCTTCAATGCGCAGCTTCCAATGTATATCAAGATATATACACGCTCAGTTCTCCACACATTATCTCAGGTGTTCAACTCATTATCTCAGTTCTCCATGCAATATCTCAGGTGTTCTCCACGGTAATACTCAGAAAATTAGGGTTTCCCAATAGATAGACACGCATATGGAATGAAACTCAGGTAAATGGCAGAGAACAGATGTTTCATGGAGTCTTCAATTCTACAGCACTACGAGTTCTCAATACAAGAGACTATTTAAACAAAGAGGTCGCTTTTCTCATACAATATGAGAAATTTTCAAGAGAAAATTCACGGCTTCTGCAGATTTATGACGACAACGAAAAAGGAAGAAAGGTGTGCAGTTACTACAATTTAACAGGGATGCCATCAATTCTTGTTATTGATTCTATCACTCGACAAACAATGCAAGTTTGGACCGGCACGATCAAGCCAGAGCGATTGCTATATGACCTATTACCAAGAAGAAATTTCAACGGCGGGGGGTGCTGCAAATTAGGGTTAGGTATAACCTAATTCTAGCAGAAAACGCACATAGCGTGCAGGGGCAGACTGGCGATGGGCAGGCGGCAGTTATGGCAGGCAGAATGGCAGCCAGGAGTTATGGCAGACAGCAGACAACCCTGCTCTGATACCAGTTGTTAGGTATAACTCCCGATTGATTCTCCTATTCATGACTAAGCATGCATTTATACATTCATGTGACGGTTTGTTTAACCTTCCGTCCAGCCTTTTCGGCTTCCAACTATTCCTATTTATTTATTTACAATATTATAATCCCTAACGGATTATATTCTAACATTTATCATTGCAATAGTAATGCATCCTTATAAAGCAAAATTGAGTTGCTAGAAGACAACTCATGCTAACTCATAAAGCAGACTTACTAAAATATGATGAACCCTCATAGGTGACTAAATCACTTTCCAAATATATCAAGGACCTCATGAATTGTATGAATCATGAGTGATGGGAAAATATTATAATCATGAAATCTATAGAGAAAATCATGGAGTATGGGTTGGCAACAAAAGTTAGCAATTTCCTAGTTGACTAGCTTTACCTTATCCACTGAAAAGTTGGATAAAAGCAATATAAAGACATAATCTGCAGGAAGGCGCAGTTGCTAAATATGGGAAGTGAATGAAGTAGGAAAGATCTATCTAGAATCAAAATAAATGCACTCTCGAGGTATATATGGCAAGGGTTGAGGAAATGGTGCAAGAGGATGCCAACTATCTAGGCTAGTGGATAGGAAATTAACTAGAAATTATTAATGTTAACCTAAGTATGGAGTGGGTTTATAATATTCCAACAAAAGGATGGGTCAACCCCTATCAAGGAATGAAATTACCATAATATGTATCAATCTGAGTCTAAATTCTGAAATTTGGCAATCGACTTCATTGGTCCCTTCCCATTTTATGGTCGTCGGACAAGATCCCAATACGTTATCACAACCATTGAGTATGTTATTAAATGGGTCGAATATGAACCAGTACAAACATGTTCAAGCAAGCTAGCAGCTATATTTATTTATGAAAACATAGTCACAAAATTTAGATGCCCCCTTACTTTAATAAGTGACAGAGGCACACATTTCCTCAATAAAACTATATAAGTGCTACTAAATGAATTCATGATTACGACCTATCACCTGCAATTGAATGGAGCAATTAAAGCATTTATCAAAACTTTGAATAAGATATTAAAAATAATATGCAGTATTGACAAATATTATTAGGATGATAAAATGTCATTTTTTTATGGGCCTACCATATGGCATATAAAATATCGATGGGACATACACCTTTCAAGTTGGTCTATGTACAAGAAACAGTCATGCCCCTACATTTCAAACAACAAGCCCTAGTTATAGTAGAATTGCTTCACTTGGATATTTCCAAAGAAAAGGAGAATAGGAATTTTGAGCTAACCAAACTCGAAGAGAATTTACAAATTTCAATTCATAATCAAGAAGTTCAAAAGAAACAACAAAAAGCTTTACATGATCAAAACATAATATGGAAAGATATAGCAGCCAGTGATCTCGTATTATTATATTCAATCGTATTAAAAGAAAAAAAATTGCACAATGCTTTCTTGGGCCCTTGTATTATCGAAGAATTGAACAATAACAGGTATGTTCAACTTAAGACTTTACAAGGACGAGTTTTCTCAAAAAATTTCAATGGCACCAAATTAAAAAGATACAAATTATAGAACGAGTACGACACCAACCAATGGTTGTATCTCTATTTGTTCAGATATCTTACCACATGTTTTCACATGACTTGTGTTTATTTATAAATAAGTTTCTAATTTTGAAAAAAAACGGTTAAATAACTACTTGTACCACTATAAAAAGGGGACAATCATAAATGGTTGATGGAAAGAAATTTTAATACTATAACTATAGGCTGGAAAGAAGAGAATAAATCCAAAAAAATCATGTATATCTTCCATATACCCCATCCAAGACTCACCAATGAGAAGGAACCACTAGTCGACCTATAACCGACCATTCAGAACATCATCGAATAAGTTGACCAATGAAGAAATCATCGATGGTGGCACAACATCATGACCAACCAAGCCGATGAATGCATGAAGAACATCCAAAAAATATTTATATGAAATACACTTCACACATGAAAATCAACTAGAACCTATCAAATACATAGTTAATGCACCCACCTAAACTTCAAAATCGACCATTAAGTAGCACTTCTATAAATACAAGCCTAGAGAAAGATTGGGAACACTTCTGTAGAGAAATTAAGCAAGTGCGTTTAGAACCATCCCCATTAAGATCCAGTAATCCTTCACATGTATCGAAAATATCACATCTCATGACTCTAAGGAAAGGTACCACTACAACCAAAGCAAGAAAATTAGTTGAGAAAAATATACCCGGACCATAAGATATCATAATGTAAGGTACCACTATAACCAAAGCAAGAAAATTAGCTGAGAAAAATATACCCAGACCATAAGATATCACAATGTCGTCATTGAAAGATTCACTTCTCATAATCTACAAATCCCACACTGAAGAGCACCAACAAAGGATGTATTTGAAAGAATTGTGATAATGGGGTGTTCATAATGACAAATGATCTAAGGGAGAAATTAAACTAGCCACTATGAAAATATTCCTTTACTTAACTGCCCCCCTGTTGGAAAGTTTAAATAGTTTGAAATACTTAATTGCACAATTCATCCTAATCAAGTATCATAATGGAAAATTTTGTTTGGATCAACCACTAGAAATAAATATTGAAGTAATTGAAACTATGACAGGGTTACCAAGAAAAGGGACTTTCGTACCAGTTAGGGTAAACCCAAAACTAGTTGAATAATTCATAGGGTCAATGCAAGGGAATAATTCAAAAGGGTTAGTCATCAGTAAGATTCAATATACTGCTTATAAATACATTTTTATTATCTATGTTCGCTTTACCAGCATGGGTCGACCATTACACATTTGACTAAATATATTGGAAGCAATCAAATTCGTTGCTACAGAAGGAAAATTATTGGTTAGTATATTCAGGTTAACTTTCAAAATGTGACAAGAAACTGGTTCAATGATTTGATACCCCTCCTTAATCATTTGGTTGGCGATGTACATAATTACAATCATCGTTGATTGTTCATTCGCTGCAAAATTTGGATCAACCATGTATAAGATGACCCAAAGCATTTTAGAATCAGGGATGCCCCAAATGCCCTGCAGTTGTAAAAATGTGGCTTGAAAAGTAGTTTCAAGTTCTTAAAACTATATTTTCAAGATGGAGAATTCCTCAACAAGTTCGGCGAAGTATATCCTCAACTGTACCAAGTTTTGGTACATGAAAGGAGCCACTGATGGTGCACCTGAGATCAAGTTTTACCCTTATATTCAAGAATTTTTTTTTGGATATCAACAACCAATCCCACATTGTTCATTCAATTCCTAAATCTACATGGACAACAATTAAAGAAATACAAGAACCCTTAACTGATGACGATAAAGAGGAAGTCTACGAAGACAACTTATATTTAGAAATATTTGGACCTCCTGAAAAGGAAATAAATCATCGTGTTATTATACACATGAAAAATCAGACCAAACTAATGGAAGTAGATAATCCTTATTGTGACACTACATAGGATGAAGACATTCAAGAAGACAAACAGTCGTAGTTTGATCTTGTTAAAATATTGTAACTTCAGAAGATATTCTAGTTGTGCTAATTGTATTCCTCCTTCAGGATTTGCCACTGTTGTAATTGGTCATGTAAGTGTCATTGAAAGAATCAATGTAAACCTTCGGATGTAATTCAGTTCAATAGTACCCTTGAGTCATTATAATAAATATTATTCTGGTGTCCTACTAGTCAAGTCATCCCTGTCAATTAGACAAGTCAGACTAGTTAGGTTTTAGGACAACTGAAGAGTCAAATATAAATAGCAAGGTGCCTCCTTCATTTGTACTATCTTCATTCAATCCATTTTGCAAGATAAAGAAGTAGGAATGCACCAGAAAGAAGAGAGAAGTAGTTGTATTGGGGTTTTACACTGTTTTGGTTTAGTTCTATAGTGAGGAAATTTTGTTGGGTTTTCTTCCCCGCAAGGGTTTCCCAAGATAATTTCTTTTGTTCTCTTCTGTGATTGTACTTGTTATTACTTCAGTGATCCTACCATCTTAAATTGTTTTATAACATCATATAAGAAATAATAAAAACTTAATATGGTATCAGAGCCACCCTAAAAGGAGACATTGTATAGCTAGGGTTTCTTGTTCCAAACAATTACCTCGATAGATCAATCAGAAAAGAGGGTTCACTCAACTCACCCTAGAAGGGTGCATCTTTCTGTGAAGACATAACTGAATTCCAAAAAGTTTCATTTTTGGGCCCGATACTACTGCCAGGGAGAACTAGGGCTTCAATTTTCTTGAGGTTCCATCATAAATATATAAAAAAAAAAATTATATAGTCTACCTCACCTTGGGGAGGCACATATTTTCAAACACTTATCCCTACAAGTGATTTGAACTGGAAAATTAGGGGTTTTCCATCAAACCCTAGGTCATTCCAAAGAAGGTAAACCAAGAGAATTCTTCTTCAAGCAAGTAAGTATTGTGTTGTCTATTTCCATTTGAGGTTATCATTCTATTGAAGATGAAAAACAATACCAAGTTGGATGAGAAGCTTGAGGGTGCTGAGAAATTCAAATCATGGAAGTACCAGATCATGATCGTCCTAGAAGAGAATGACCTAGAAGGATTCATAAAGGAGGAAGTTCTAGAACCAGAAGGAGATGAAGCTAAGGACAAGTAAAAAAAGGATATGATCAAGGATAAAATAATCATAGATGAATCCATCAAATATAACTTGATATCTCAAGTATATCCAAGTAGAACACCAAAGGAAATGTGTGATGCCATATCCAACCTATTTGAAGGAAGGAATATCAACAGGAAGTTGACTTTGAGAAATCAAATCAAAGTTGTGAAGGCACATAATTCAAAAACCATGCACTCATAATTCACAAGATTATCCCAGATCAAGGAGAAGCTGGAAGCTATTGGTGACATGATAGAAAATGTAGAAGTTGTAATGACCACCCTAAATGGTCTTCCAAGAGATTGGGAATCTTTTGTTCGAGGAATATGCTCCAGAAGAAAGATGACCAAGTTTTGAAAGTTATGGGAAGAATGTGTTCAATAAGAATAAATAATGGAAGTTTTAGAAGAGAAACTAAATGAAAGTAAATATCAAGCCTTGGAATTCCATACCAAAGGAAATAATAAGAGGAAGAGTTATGATCATCCTCTCAGGAAAGTACAGGGTTTTAAGAAGAATTCTCAGGTTACAAATGTTTCGCTTGTCACAATATGGGACACATCTCCATAAACTATCCCATGAGGGAATATCAACTCAAGAAGAATAACAAAATATTCCAGGCCCATACAGGTGAAGACAATGATTAAGAAGAAGAGGAAAGAACTAAAGAAGATGAAGATTCTTGTGAAGAATATGTTTTAACCTCAACACTCATAGTTTCAGTCTCACCTGGTAATTATACTTGTCTAATAGATAGTGGTGCCTCCAGGCACATGATAGGTTACAAGGATTCACTCTCTTGTCTTGAACATAATGATTCTCCACACAAATTAATGCTTGGATATGATTACCAATATCGCATCAAAGGGATGGGAGAAGCCTCTTATAATATGGACTCATGAAAGTCCATGAAGATGAAGGAAGTCTTGTATGTTCCAAGACTAAAGAATAATATCATTTCTATCTCATCATTAGATAATAAAGGTTTTAGAGTTTCTTTTGTAGATGGTGAAGTTCCCATGTGGACAAAAGGAAAAACTATAGATGATGAAGTATTGATTGGAGTTGAAGAAGGATGACTCTATAGAATAAAGGGACATGTAGACTCAACCTCAAAGACTAGCGCTATAATCCCATGTGAGTTATGGAAAAAAATACTTGCTCATGTACATTACAAATTATTACAGTTGTGAGAAAGGTGGTGATAGTATTTCTAGAGATTCAGATAAACCATGAAGGAGTGTGCAAAGGATATACACAAGGAAATAATACCAAGATCCCTTATCCAAATAGTGATAGTAAATCAAAAGGGATTATAGAAATTTTTCACTCAGATGTTTGTGGACCAATGCAAACTACTTCATTAAGCGGCTTTGTTAACTATGCCTCCTTCATTGATGCCTACTTCAATAAAACTTGGATCTATTTCTTGAAGAAGAAGGATGAACTGTTTGAGAAGTTTAAGGAGTTTAAGGGTCTTGTAGAAAAACTCTTTGAAAAAAGGATCAATATATTAAGATCATATAATGGAGGATAATTCACATCAGGTGAATTCAACGAGTACTACAAATAAGTTGGGATTAAGAGGGAGCTCGCCATTCCCTATAATCCACAAAAAAATGGTGTGGCAGAAAGGAAGAATAGATCTATCGTGGAAGTTGTAAAATTCATGATCCATGACCAACATCTACTTATGTATATTTGGGAAGAAGCAACTAGAACAAAAGTATATGTGCAAAATAGAATCTCCCATGATGCCCTTGAGAATAAAACTCTAGAAGATATGTTTACCAGAAAAAATCATGAAGTCAGTCACCTAAAAATATTTGGTTGTCCAGTATACATACACATTCCCAAGGAGAAAAGATCAAAGTTGGATCCTTCAAGAAAGAAGGGATCATTTGCAGGGTATAGTGAGCAATCAAAATCTTACCAAATATATATCCTAGGATATCGTCAAATTGAGCTAAGTAGAGATGTTACTTTTGATGAAGATACATCTCTCAGAAAATCAAGGAAAGACAAGGGAGTCGAAGAGGAGTATGAAACTCCTAGATCTGCAAAAGTTTCTAAACCAGTCAGAAATGAGGAGGAAGAAAAGATACCCGGGGACCATGAAATGAAAGAACCTCAGAGACCTGAAGAACTTCCTACTGAAATGATCTCATACAAAATAAGGCCTACTTGGGAATGAGAATTAATTGAAGAAGCAGAAATACTTGGTTTCCCTCAAGGAACCATCAGAGAAAGAAACAATCCATATCCATACCCCAGTTATGTGGCTTTGGTGTGCAACCTCATTGACAAATAACACACATGATTTGAGGAAGCAATAAAGAAGGAATGGGTATATGCCATGGTTGAGGAATACCAATCCATTATAAATAATGATGTATGGGAAGTAGTACCAAGACCAAATAACAAGTCATTAGTGTCCTCGGAATGGATCTACAAAACAAAGCATTTAGTAGACGATAGTATAGAGAAGTACAAGGAAATATTCGTAGCCCGCAGGTTTTCTCAAAAAGAAGGAATCGACTATGAGGATACCTTTGCACCAATAGAAATGTACACCTCAATTAGAACTATCTTTTCCTTGGAATCCAAGGTGAAGTGGAAGTTACATAATATGGATATAAATACAACTTTCCTAAATGTAGTAATAGAATAAGAAGTATACATTGAACGACTGCAAGTATATGAGACAAGTAACCAGAAAACTCATGTATGTAGACTTAATAAGGAATTGTATGGGCTGAAGCAAGTTCCCATAGCATGGTATGGAAGAATCGATGGATTCCTAATGATCTTGGTATTTACAATGACTAAAGAAGATTCCAACATCTACTACAAATTTTAGGATGATGGGCTTATGATATTACTGCTATATGCATATGATTTATTTTTTACACCTGAAGACAAGCCCATCAATGAATGCAAGAAGAAGCTCACTGCAGAATTTGAGATGAAATACATTGGAATGATGCACTACTTCCTAGGTCTTGAAGTATGGCAGTATCCAGATTAGTATTTTCCTAAACCAAGGGAAATATGTAGTAAATATCCTAAAGAGATTTGGGATTATGGATTGTAAGGCTATGACTACTCTGATGACAACAAATTTGAAGCTCTTGAATGATGATTCTTCAGAGATAGTGTATGTTACCTTTTACAGAAAGATTATTGGTTTACTAATGTACTTAACCAGTACAAGACCTGATATATGTTTTGTTGTAAACACTTTAAGTTAGTATATGGTGAATCCTAGACATAATCACTTAATAGGAGAAAAACATGTGATGAGGTATCTAAAAGGGACGTTAGATTATGGTCTCAAATATGCATCAAAGAGCACTTCAAGGTGTTGTTTTAGTTTTGCATTAGACATTATCTCATGGTTCAACAGAAAGAAGACCAATATTGCACTCAAAACAATAGAACCCAAATACATAACATCATGTTCAACTCGTAGAAAATCAATATGCATTAGAGGAAATTTCAATTTAAAATGGACCTTCCAAAAATAATACAAATTCCATGTCATCATGTATTATCCAATCAAAATTATTTAAAATTCAAAAAGGGAGCACCTCTTAAACAATTTTTTAATATAAATTTGGGGATAGCTATCATAAAAAAAAAACTACTTTTTTTGTTCATATTTTCGACATATCTCCCTGTGTTTTTACTCAAATTTCAATCGAGATAGCTCTTTGGATGCAGAATTAAATTCTGCATCCAATGAGTACCCACTCGGCATACTTTTGACAGGCCCCGCTACCCCCAAAACAAGAAATACTTGAAAAAAACGTGACGATGACAACGTTTTTTCAGGTATTTCTTGTTTTTGGGGTAGCAGGGGCCGTCAAAAGTATGTCGAGTGGGTGCTCGTTGGATGTGGAATTTAATTCCGCATCCAAGGAGATTTCTCGATCAAAATTTGAGTAAAAACACATGGAGATATGTATAAAATATGAACAAAAAAGTAGTTTTTTCTTTTCTTCCTCCAAAATTAATAAATATTATTTATTAATTTTCCTTAGGAGGCCCATTTTGAGGTGAAATTTCCTCTAATTCCTTATCAAGATGTTTGTAGGATTATTTGATATGAAGGTAGAGGTAACTGATATCCATCGTGATAATCAAAGTTGTATTGAGATGATAGAAGACCCGGTGTTTCATGATAAGTCAAAACATATCGAAATCATACATCATTACATTCGGGATATGGTACATAAGGGAGCTGTAAAGCTCCAATATATTCCTACAGAGGATAAAGTGGCAAATATATTGACTAATCCTTTGTCTCATGTAAAGTTTGAGTACTTTAGAGACAAGCTTGGTGTAGTCCGAAAGGACCTCCCTCGAAAGAGGGAGTAGAAGAGGTAGAAGGCTCTATGTTGTAGTAGTGTGGTAGCTCAGTCTAGGGTAGGGTATGTCTGGCTAGTCTTGTTGGCCTGATAGGGTTAGTAAGTAAAACAAATCTTGTTGATGCTAGGGGGATTAGTATGTCTAGATAGGATTGTTTGGCACAAAACGGTTAGTAAGCCAGAAAAGGGTTGTTTGGTCCCCAGGGAGATCCATTTGTATGACTAGGATTGTTTGATCAAAAGAGTTAGTAAGTCAAACAAAATGCCCAAGTGGATCTACCAAAGAAACCACCGTGATGTTGCTCCAGAAGGAAAAAGGGAAAGAGGTGGTTTCATGATTCCTATACTAATGAGGCGGCTTTAGTATTCTCATACTGATGTTCAAGAGGTGGTTTCAGTATTCCTATACAGGTGAGACAGGTTTAGTATTTTCATACTAATGTTCATGAGGCAGATTCAATATTTCCATACTGATGTTGATGAGGTAGATTTAGTATTTTCATACTGGTGTTGATGAGGTAGGTTCAGTATTCTCATACTGATGTTAATGAGGAAGATTCAATGTTCTCATACTGGTGTTGATGAGGTAGTTTCAGTATTTTCATACTGAATATTGATGCGATAGATTCAATATTCTCATACTCATGATGATGAGGTAGTTCTAGTATTCCCATATGGATGATGATGAGGTAGTTTCAGTATTCCCATACTAATGATGATGAGGTAGTTTCAGTATTCCCATACTGATGATGATGAGGTAGTTTCAGTATTTCTATACTGAAGTTGATGAGGTTTGTTTCGGTATTTCTTTACTGATTTTACAAATAATGATCTAGAATTTATTTGTTGATGATGATGTTTTAGCACTAACATGCTAATGATTTTATTGTTGTTACTTTCGTATTTACATAATAATTTTGCAAGTAGATGATCCAATATTCACATACTGATATAATAGAATATGATTCAGTATTCATATACTGATATGACAGAAGAAGACTCGGTATCGATATACTGGTATTGTAGAAGAAGTCTCAGTATACACATACTGATATTGCAGAAGAATACTTAGAAGAAGACTCAATGTTTACATGTTTATATTGCAGAAGAAGACTTAGAAGAAGACTCGTTATCAACATATTGATATTGCAGAAGAAGAAGAAGAGTCAATATCCACATAACTATGATGCAGAAGAAGATTCAATATCCACTTACTGATATTGTGGAAGAAGTTGTAGAAGATAATACATTATTATCATACTAAGTTTGATGATGAATATGTATGATGTAGTTCCAAAACTTCCTATGATATATAGAGACTCACCAATCATATGTACAGTTGTGATAGTGGTTTTTGATATAGAATACCTTCCTAGTTAAGAGGGAGTGTTAAAATATTGTAACTTCAGAAGATATTCTAGTTGTTCTAATTGTATTCATCCTTCGGGAGTTGTCACCGATGTAATTGGTCATGTAAGAGTCATTGAAATAATCAATGTAAACCTATGGATGTAAATCAGGTCAATAGTACCCTTGAGTCATTATAATGAATATTATTTTGGTGTCCTACTAGTTAAGTCATCCCTGTCAGTTAGACAAGTTGGCCCATTTAGGTTTTAGGACAACTCAAGAGTCAAATATAAATAGGGAGGTGCCTTTGAGAAGTAGGAGTGTTCTAGAATGAATAGAGAAGCAATTTTCTTGGGGTTTTACTCTATTTTGGTTGATTTCTATATTGAGGAAGTTTTGTTGGGTTTTCTTTCCCATGAGGGCTTCCCAAAATAAATTTTTTGATCTATTGTGTGATTGTACTTGTTATTCTTTCAGTTATCCTACCATCTTAAATTTTTCTAGAATGTCATCTAAGAAATAAGAAAAACTTAACAGATGTGTCCAAATACAAGCTAGATATTGTAGCAGAACACATATTCACCAAGCAACAAACCTTCAAGGAAAAAGGGTAGACAAAATAAAAAAAATATACTTCAAGAACCTATAGACGATGAACTCCTAGAATTACATTAGGAAGTCAATTAAATTAGCAAGGATGTAGAAGAAAACCACATCATAGTTGATGAACAAATTGACAAAGTTTTAGCCAATCGTGTTGCTTATGTGCAGGTAAATCCATCTCAATCAAAGAATTTAAAATTTGCATGGACTCCCATGCGGAAAATCATGTACTTGTTCCTGATAATTCATGCTCCTTTATCCAAAACCTATTGAAGAGTCTCAACCAACTACTTCTAAACCCCGTTATGACCCTTTGTTTCACTAATTCACCACCAACCTACCAAAACTCTTTCCCAATTGGAGAATGATAGTTACAACTCGATGAGTTTAGGAAGCCACTACCTTTCCAAAAATTTCAGTATTACCACCACTTAGATTCGACATTAAAGAACATTCAAATTCTCCATCTTTAAACCTCCACCTATGCCTTTTTATCAAACTATTTATCAAAGAGTACCAGTCACTACAGAAATTTTTATTTTGAATCACCACCCCCCCCCCAAATACATTATTACTCTTGTATGAAAACCTTCAACAAACCAAATTCCAAGATTGAATATTAGAATTTCCCCTATCTTGGATTCTCATCTTGACTCAATCGTTCTTCTGGAGTCAACTATTCCTCCCAATTCAACCGTTTCTCTGGAGTTGATTGGTCCTTCTGAGTCGACCACTCCTCTGGAGTCGAATGTTCCTCCTCAGTCGACTGTTTCTCTTGCAAAAACCATCCCAACCTCATCCACCATACTTTCGACTTCCTTCACTACCCCTCGAGTGAAGCAATTCCAGTCGACACATCCTAGAAGAAGAAAAATAAAAAGAATAAGAAGAAACCATTGTAGATCTCAATAACACTCACAAAAGACCCTATAGTACTTCTAGTTACATTCAATCCCTCCATATCAAAATATCATGAACTTTATAACCTTTTGGATGCAATTCACAAGGAAAATAATAAAATATTGGAAATCGACAAGATTGAAGATGGGCAAAACAAGTCTATACAATTCTGTCAAGAAATGGTCAACCAAGTTTCACCAACTCTCCATGTATTGCCAACCAAGAATTACTTAACCAAATTACCAGTTTATTTGGGTCCCTTTATTCCCTCTTTCAAGGGGAAGTTTGTCAAAGAGATAAAGAACATGTTAAGAAAACATTTTCACTTGTTTCAAAGCATTATCACCTCTTCATCGATGGGAACAACAAGTTCAAAGAATATGGCATCAAAGCACAATGGTCTACTTCAGTTCTCAATAATTGGTATACCTTTTATTGAAAAAACTCATTGACATGGGTAAAGTTCTTACTAATTTGACACAAATATTCTAGAACAAGGCCACTACATATCCTTTAACTCTTCAAACTTTATAACAACAAATCCACATGGAACATAACCAACTAGTCGAATTTCAAAAGAAATAGGAACAATGGGCTTTCCAAGCACAAATAAAAAATACAAAAGTTGATCCAATTGCTTCCCAAATCGTCCAGTTACTCACCACCTCCAATAAACATCAACTACTCTTGGGACCATATTTATATAACATTAGACATCTCTCCATTCAAGAAAAAATCAGTCAGTTATCGGATCTCACTACTCTGAGTGTGGATATGTAGACAACCTGGCACACCTAGGAATATTTCAAATGATGACTTTATCTCTTAGATCTAACCATTGTCGAAGCATGGAGTGATTATGATCCATTAGATGCCTCAACCAGCTCGTAGCCATAACTAGTAGCAATACAAAATTTTGATCCAATTTTTTAGTCATCTCCTTGGTCTCTTTGGGACAAAGAAAAGTTTTGTTGTTGGGGAATATGTTGGAGGATCCTAGTCAACTACTTTTGTAACTAAATAACTATATGTAAAACAATATATATATGCTGGTTATCCATTCTTTAATTGGATTTCTATTACTTGTGTACATATTTTGGCTTTAATATAATAGACTTGTTGATTTTGTTCCCTTTACTTAGGTGTCTTCTCTTGTATGATGATATGAATGCATTATCTTCCATATTTATGTTGTTTATATACCATGTAATCTCTTAGATAGAAACACTCATTAAAGAATAGGATATCCTTCTCCAAATACCCAAATACATTCATATAATCATTTCACGTCTTCTTTAACAATGACTACATTACCTTTATATACACATATTCATAATTGTGCATGAGGCCCCTTCATTAGGAAAACCCCATTACATATACATATAGCCCTACATATACCCCCCCAAGGTCATATCATATACATTTAACCCCATATATTCCAACATCATTTTTCATTACAATATCTCCCCCATAGTATTGTGTAATCAACTAATGAATGGTCCATTGTCCACTCAATGGAGGATGGGTCTCCTTCAAGATCCCCCAAATTGAAAATCAATAAGGAAACAGATGTCAAAATGGTCAAGAGTGAACCTTTTGTTGTCAAACATGAATTAGACCATCTAGGGACTCCATAACCCTATCATCTCCCTTAGTAGTTGATCACTTGATCACATCAGGAGGTGGTCCCAGTACTTCAAAAACCATACCATTCATATCCATTGTTTAACTTGAGGATGATAAGACACCTTATCTCACAAGACATTAAAGTGGTGCTCATGCCACTCAATATCCATCTCAATCATCTAAATTTTAAAACCTACCAAGAAAAATATGAGTTAGTATATCAAAATTAACTCATTTAACTTAAAAATTTAAGAAAAATCACACAAAACTTTAAGGTGTCTATGTGACCCACAGGACTCCTAACATGTATGGAATACCGTTGCAGGGAACTAACACAAAAACTTGTACTTATGTGCAAGTTGTATTCCCAAAAGACTCCATAGTTATACCATGCAGAATTCACCACAAGGCCTTCACCATGGAAAATGACTTTTAAAATGTGGGCCACACCCCTTTCTATAACCATTTGGATAAAAGTTGAAATATTATGTTCAAGAGATGTGTAGCTACATTCAACACACCATCAACGCCATCATGATTATGATTATGAAATATGTCATGGAACCATTTTTTTTTCAACGTGGAACTTCATATGGGCCCCATTTTTCAACGATTCCCTTAGGTTTAGATATACATTTAAAATATCATTTGCATCAGTGAATTTCTTATCATGCACACTATTTCCCAAGGTAACTTATCATATGTTGTGGTATTTTTTTATGTGTGCAATATTTTGATGGATAGCTTCAATTTCCCACTCATCGACCCATGAATTCCTTATCAAGTATATCTTTTCAACCGTACATATAGAATTCATTCCTCCTTTGTATACATTTCATATCCATTTATTTCAATGATATCCTTAAGGTTTTCATTTCCCAATAATCCACATCATACCATCCACTACACATGCCTTTGTTGGGCCATATCATTTTACTGTCATGGGTGTGTGAGCCATTACAACCCCTTATATAAGGGAAACCATTCCACTTCACCCTAAGAGTGGGGAATTCGTTCACCATCTCAACAAGGCAGTCGTGTATCTCCTCCTTGATATATTTTATTGGCCACCCCCTTGGATTCCCTAGCATATTATGGTTATGAATCACAAATGGTCTCTCACCTCCACCATCATCAATAAACCATTTTCCTTCATCTTCATCTCATCAACCCTTGAGAGGACCCGTGACAACAATCCCCTTTTGCACTAATTATAACACCATTAACACTTGAACATTGACACAAGAATTATCTACGTGGTATTTACTAATTGGGTGTCCATATTTTCATTTTGTAACCATTTCCTTTATTCTTTTATTCATTTGTGAAAATATGTTCTCTAATACACTAAAAATGAGGGAATTTTTTCATCATTTATTATTCTTTTTGGTAGCAACACCCTTGATTTTTCTTGGTAGGAATAATCACATTGTATCACCTTTTTTTTTCTCATCGATCAAGTCCTTCATCATTATCAATATTACTCTACTACATGAGCCTCTTACTCATCCTAATTTCACATACCATTTCATGTTGATGTTCTCCATGGTTCCAGCATTGGGAAAACATTATAAAGATAATTCTCTTAGAGGTTCGCAACCCATGGAGAGAATTGCCCTGTCGTAGACCTGATTAGTCATGTGTTGACTATATGTATAGAGAGCTTGGATGCTTAGCCACATCTAGTGATGTGTTGATTGGAGTTATAGAAGACTAGAGGACACATTCCATACTCACTATGTGGGAGTGCTTCGTAGTGGGATTGATCTATTATTATAGAGTGAGATGACTTGTCTATGTTACAAGGAGATCTTATCTCCTTATATATTAGAAAAAGTCTAATC
Organism: Pseudotsuga menziesii; assembly: GCA_001517045.1. Lineage (NCBI taxonomy): Eukaryota > Viridiplantae > Streptophyta > Pinopsida > Pinales > Pinaceae > Pseudotsuga > Pseudotsuga menziesii. The sequence goes on from LPNX011196034.1 coordinate 225,354, forward strand.
TAATGTTGAAGTTGACAATTGGCTCAAATAAGTGACCAAGACTTCTTAGAGTACGGTAAAATCAACATTAGAGATATTAGGAAGAATATGACCACATGTGAGGAGATATAAATGAGGACAAAATTTATATGATGAAGAAATATCCAAATAATTCAAGAAAATTCATTGAATAAGTCCCAAAGAAAGAAGAAGACAAGAAAGGGAAAAATATCCTACTAAAAGGGGGTAACTGGACCTAGAAGACAAAAGTACAAGTCTTCCTCAAGAGTGAAAACCAAGTCAACTGAAAAATATAAATAGAAGTGTTCTGACACTTTATTTGACACATTTAAGCAAGCTCATCTCTCTCAATTGATGCACACTTCTCAAGGAGGACAAGTGAAGAGAACTAGAAGAAATTTTGAGGTATTATTATCTCTATCTCTCTTAAGGTTCACTAGGGGTTCTTGTGGAATAAGGCGGAACTATTGTGTTAAGGATTAATATTCATGTTTGGTATTATACTTGAAATTTCGATTGATTTATTCTGAGAAAAGTCTGCTGAGTTTTCTCCCATTTTGGTTTCCCGGGGTAAAATATTTGTCTTTTGTGCATGGCTATCTTTAAGTGATCCTTGTTTTATTTTGTGTTTTTTTTACGAAGAGAAACTTCCTATGGCTTGGGGTGTACCACAATAGACTGAATGACACTAGAAATCAATCCATTCCGATATGCAAGATAAATAAATGCATCTAACACTAAGGGATATGAAGCATACCTTATTCCAGACGATTGATCTAGATCCCCATTGAGCTTTTCCAACAGGCTTGTATTCACAATTAGCTCTCAACAACAGCAAACAAGACAAGCATGCTATATATCAAAGTGTTAGGGCTACTCTAGCATATATAAACAATCATGTATAAGCAAATAAATACATCCATGGATACAATATTCATATTTGTGCACATGTATTAGATAGGAAATGGATATTTCTATAAATAAAACAGAGATACAATAATGAAAACCTCTGCGGGCACTTCTTCGAACCCAAGAAATCTAGTCCTCCACCTAGGAATCCACCACTTCAATCCTCCATCACAATTGCAAGCTTACAAAGAAAAGGAAAGATTCAAAAGAGCAGCATTGTGTGCTCCAAAGGGATGCAGACTCAAGCATAAACAAGTGAGGCAACAATGAACTATAGTTTCCTTGCTCTCCAATTTCTCCTCCTTCAATGTATCCAAGAGGCTCAATATATAGCACTCCAAATAGGAAATAGAGGGTCGAGTCCGAGTGTTCTCAAGGAATATAGAAGGCCAAGAGTCAAGTTATTCGGGACTCCATGAGGAAAACTCCAAAAACTTTTGGCTTTATGCATATTCCTCGATGTACGCAGGTTTGGCTCAAAAGATGTGTATACACACGAGTATATCTTTAAAAGTCGCGTATACACATAAATATGTGTTTTTTGGGGACTTTCTTGGAACATCAAATCATAATATGAGAAAAGGGGGTCCAAAGAGTTTGCAGAGGGACATGGAAGGCCATAAAGGTGTGATATACCAAGTGTGGTTAAATCAGCTATAACAGTCCCCCTAATGTGTGAGGTCAGAAGGGTAGCATGATGGTCAAATACATTATATCCATCCTAGAAGTGGAGTAATGAAGACCCAGATGGAAGAACCAACCACTCATTAGTACAATACAATGATCAATATCTGCATATGAAGGAAAATATACATATAGAAGTCCCGAATACATCAAAGTACAATGGCCATGGGTAGGCATGATATATAAATGTCATGTGTATTCATCGCCAAGTACAATATACAATGAATAAATATCTCCATAATGGATGAAGATATCTGATAATACACTGGAATTTGGTCACGAGAGCTAACATCTCATGAATACTTGCATGATCAAGGAGGTAGCATCCGTGGAATGCCACCAATATCAAAGGTATTCTATGCAAACCGCTATGAGTACATGTCCTACCATGTGAATAAAAGTGTCAAGGTTGAACATGGGATTCCATCATCTAATTACCAGTCATTGATGTATACCGTCAACAGACACGAGATATCCCACCGATAATGATAATGGGAATCAATGTACATAGTGTAATATAACAAGTGTGAATAGATGTGATTACGTCAAACACTTGAAAGAAACTATCGATCAGGGGACATTGATGTATTCCCAAAACTGTCAATGGAAAGAGAACCTACCACTGACAACTGTAAGTCTTAAGGTGCTCAAATGGACTCTAGACTCCTATTCCAAAATAAATGATCTAAAGTCGATGGAATGGAATCCATAGAAAGGAGGGCATTAGGGAATCCCCCATCAACCAGCATGAGATACTCAACAACGCTGGATAATGTGGAAGAACTCAAACGAACAAGATGTGCACAAACCAGTAACTGTACTGGGAATGGCTGGCATGAAAATTCAAGATAACTGAGGAATGGACAACTCAATATAAACTTCCTTTGAACAAGAGCATGAGGAAAATGATGATTGAAGGTAGGCACCATAGACTCGATATGAAAACTAGGACATCTCTGCGACACAAGAGGAATCAACATAGGCTCCATAGGGACTAGAATCATAACCAATCCATGGATAAAAACCCAAAGTAACGAGTACAAATCCTAAAGTTATACTAACAACCCAACCAATGAATGTGATATAGAGTGCTCTGCTTGAAGGAGACATGACTCGATAGCTGCCAAAGATAATATCATTTCTCGTCCTGATTTTTATGTTTTTTTATTTTTTTGTACTTTTTCATATTTTTGAAAAGCTTGAAAAAGAATAAAAGTGCTTATAGTATACATCTAGGAGGAGACTGTTGATGTATTTGTAACTTCGGAATGTATTCATCTATGTATCTTATGTCTTGTAACCCGATGTTTATTCTGGGATGTGTCTATTATGTAATTGAGTCATGATGTCATGCCCCGATGTTCCACTCGGGATGATATATAATGTAAACAAGTCATGTCAAGTCATTGTGGTTAACCCTCCTATTGTCTAAGGGTTAAATACCCCGCAGTTCTGGGGCACTAGGGTCATTAGACTCACTTAGTGAAGTCGGCCCTAGTAGGGTTTTAGTCATGCTGGGAAGTAGTATAAATATAGAGGTGACTTCTCTATTTAGCACACATCACATACACACTCAATTGTAGCGCATAGTTGAGGAAGGAGAAGACACTGGGGCTAGATAAGAAGAAGGTTACTGCTGTCAGGAGATCACTTACTGTTTTGGGCTTTTCTATTTTGGTTTTGATTCTATCTCTAAGGAAGTTTCAGGGTTTTCTCTATTTATGGATTCCCCAAGGAAAAACATTGTGTTCATTTTCTCTTGTGTTTGATTGTTGTGCTTGTTATTCTCTCAGTTAAAGATCCTAATAATGCTAGCTTAATGTTGAAAAACTAACATTGTATCAGAGCTTACCTAAGAAGAAGACACTATGCAGCTGTGGGAACTAGGAATTCCTAGTTTGTGGACCTTCCTCCAAATATTTTCAGCAAAAGTAAGGTGTAATAACTCTCCTCCTTACGGTGCATCTTTCTATCGAAGAAGAATCTAATTCTAAGGTTTTTCAGTTTTGGACCCGACACTACTGTCAAAAATTAGGGCTTTTCACAGAAGAGGAATTTTTTAGTGAGTCCAGGCCTGGATTGATATCCTCCCCAAAATTGAATTTAGGGATCAATTTCAAAGCATTTGGTTTGACAAAACTCCGAAAAAGCAAAACCCTAATTTGATCCTGAACCAGTACTGCAGGATTTCAGCTCCAAATCCAGATGCAACATCTTGACCTGGTAAGATCTAAATATTTTGTATTTCCATTTGAGGTTCTCAGTTAAGATGTCACATCATACCAAGCTTGATGAAAATATTGAGGGAGCTGATAACTTTAGAGCTTGGAAGTATAGGATCTCCCTGGCCCTGGAAGAGAATGAGTTGGACTCCTACATCAATGAGGAGGTTCCAGTTCTAGAGGGAGATGAGGCTAAGGCCTTACATAAGAAGAATTTGGTTATGGAAAAGACGATCATTGCTGATTCTATCAAGGATCACCTTATCCCATAGGTTTCCTCTCTCAAGACACCTAAAGCTATGTTTGATGCCCTAACCAAAATTTTTGAAGGGAAGAACATCAACCGGAAAATGACTCTGAGAAATCAACTGAAGAATGTGAAGATCCAGAATGCAGAGACCATCCAGTCTTACTTCATAAGGGTTTATCAGATCAAGGAACAATTAGAAGCAGTAGATGAAGAAGTGGAGAATGCAGAAATTGTGATCACCACCTTGAATGGTCTCCCTAGGACATGGGACTCCTTCATTCAAGGGATCTGTGCTAGAAATAAGTTAGTTAAGTTCAGTAGATTGTGGGAAGACTGTTCTCAAGAAGAATCTCGGATAGAAGCTCAAGAAGAGAAGATGGGAAGAGAAGATCAAGCTCTCACAATACAATTCAAGAAATCCAGATCTAGCCATCACAAAGTAAGTACTCTCATCAAAGGAATAACTCTAGAAAACCTAGAGATAAGTCTAAGTTCATTTGTTATACATGTGATTAAAAAGGACACTTTACTAGATATTTTCCTAAGAACAAAAGTAGCTCTCACAAGAACAAGGGAAACAAAAGAAGACATCATGCTCATGCTGTAGAGGATGATGAACCTTCATCGAAGAGAACCAGATATGAAAGTGAAGATTATTCAAGCGAGGATGAATATGTTTTGATTTCCGCTCTCATGGGAAACATTACTCATGGAAGTGATGATTGGATTATAGATAGTGGGGCTTCCAAACATATGACTGGATTCAAGGAATCCTTTGTGAAACTCTCAGAACATGAATCAGCTCACAAGGTGAAGCTGGGAGATGACTACCAGTATCCAATAAAAGGTAGTGGGGAATCTTCCTATAAGCTATACTCTGGAAAGTCTATGACAATGAAGGAAGTATTTTTTGTGCTAGGACTCAAGAAGAACCTTCTCTCCATATCAGCATTAGATGCAAAAGGAATGAGGGTTGCATTCATATATGGTCAAGTCATCATGTGGCCAAAAGGAAAGACTATTGATGATGCTATAGTGATTGGTGAAAAAGAAGGAGGTTTGTACAAATTGAAGGGCCATCCAGAACAAGCCTTGGTCCATGACACAGTAGAGCCAAATGAAATTTGGCATAGAAGGCTTGAACATGTGCATTACAGAGCACTACCTCTTGCAAGCAAAGATGTTGAAGGTCTTCTAGAAATACAAGAAAAACATGATGGGGTCTACAAAGGATGTGCGAAAGGAAAGAACACAAAGAAGACATTTCCAAGTAGTGAAAGCAAAGCAAAAGGAATCTTGGAAATCATCCACTCCGATGTATGCGGTCCTATGTCATCAAGCTCACTAAGCGGGTATGTATACTATGTTTCTTTCATTGATGAATTTTCTAGGAAAACATGGTTTTACTTCATGAAGAACAAAGACGAAGTATTCATTAAGTTCAAGGAATTCAAAGCCTTGATCGAGAATCACACTAAAAACAAGATCAAGACCTTTCGATCAGATAATGGCGAAGAATTCACTTCAAATGAATTCAAAGAGATATGTAAAGAATCAGGGATTAAGAGGGAGTTGTCCACTCCTTATAATCCACAACAGAATGGGATTGCAGAATGGAAGAACAGAACTATCATGGAAGCTGCAAGAGCTATGCTTCATGATCAAGATCTTCCTATACATCTTTGGGTGGAAGCTGCTAGAACAACGGTGTATGTATAGAACCGTACTCCACATAGAGTACTCAAGAAAAAGAGTCCTGAAGAAGTCTTCTCTGGAAGGAAACCAGAAGTCAGCCATTTCAGAATATTCAGCTATCCTGTTTACATACACATTCCAAAAGAGAAGAGAACAAAATTAGACCCTTTAGGAAATAAGGGTATATTTGTGGGATACTCTGAAAGCTCAAAGGCTTACAGAATATATTTCCTAGGATACAAGAAGATTGACATCAACAAGGATGTGACATTTGACAAAGACACAACTTACAACAAATCCATAAAGAGACCTACTGAAGAACCTGAAGAAGCAGAAGCACCTAGAATTCATGATACAACCATGAACAAAGAAACTCAATTAGAATATCGAGAATTTGAAGAACCTCAAAGACCTATAGATCCACCTCTGAAGAAGAATCCTCATAAGAGGAAACTGCTTGGGTATGTGAAATTATCCAAGGTGTGGAAAGATATGGGGCTCCAGAAGAAAATCACAGAGAAAGAAAGAGGACCAGATCCTACTCCGGGTATGTATCTTTACTAAGTGATTTCATTGATAAAGAACCTTCCAGTTATGAAGAAGTGGTAGAACGGAAAGAATGGAAGGATGCTATGATCGAAGAGTACCAATCGATCATGAAGAATGATGTTTGGGATGTTTTCCCAAGACCAAAAGGGAAGTCAGTTGTAACTTCCAAATGGATCGATAAGACCAAGCATGCTGTAGACGGTAGCATTGAAAAATATAAAGCAAGATTTGTGGCTCAGGGTTTCTCTCGGAAAGAAGGAATAGATTATGAAGAAACCTTTTCACCTGTAGCCAGATACACTTCCATCAGATCACTACTAGCTCTAGCTGCAGTGATGAAATGGAAGATACACCATATGGATGTCAAGACTGCTTTCTTGAATGGTGTAGTGGAAGAGGAAGTGTATGTAGAACAACCTCTTGGTTTTGATACACATGACAGAGAGTCTCATGTGTGCATATTAAAGAAATCCCTATACGGTTTGAAACAGGAACCCAGGACTTGGTACAACAGAATTGACAGCTTTCTATTCAGTTTGGGTTTTACCAAGAGTAAAGCAGATTCCAACCTGTACTACAAGGTTGAAGATGGCAACCCAGTGATTCTCCTACTATATGTAGATGATATGTTTGTGACAGGTATGGATGGGTTGATTGCTAATACGAAGAGAAAGCTTGCTTCCAAGTTCAAAATGAAGGACTTGGGTATGATGCATTATTTCCTAGGCATGGAGGTATGGCAGAGTGCAGATAGAATCTCCCTTGGACAACAGAAGTATGCAGTAGAGATCCTGAAGATGTTTGAGATGATGGACTGCAAAGCCATGGCCACACCTATGGCATCGAACCTGAAGCTATTGAGTGATGCTTCATTAGAGTCGGTTGATGCTATGATGTATCGTCAGATGATTAGTTCCTTGATGTACCTGATGAACACAAGACCAAACATTTGCTTTGCTGTGAACACCTTGAACCAGTTCTTGACAGATCCGAGAAATGTTCACTTGATTGCCAAAAAGCATATTCTGAGGTACCTAAGGGGTACAGTTTATTATGGGATCAAGTACAAGGTGAATCAGAAGATTAACTTGGAGGGTTATGTTGATTCAGATTGGGCAGCTAGTTCCATCGATAGGAAGAGCACTTCAGGGTGTTGCTTCAGTATGGGATCAGGTGTGATCTCTTGGTTTAGCAGGAAGCAATCCTGTGTGGCACTGAGTACAGCTGAAGCAGAGTATGTTGCAGCTTGTTCAACTAGTTGTTAGGCAGTATGGCTGAGGAATCTACTGTCTAATTTATTTGATCTCCGGTTGGATGCTACTTGTATACATTGTGACAACCAGAGTTGCGTGAAGTTGTCAAAGAATCCAGTGTTTCATGACAAGTCGAAGCATATCGAGATCAAGTATCACTATATCATGGATATGGTGCAGAGGGGAGAAGTGAAGCTCCAGAATGTTGTGATGGACGATCAGATAGCTGATGTGTTGACGAATCCATTGGCTAGAGTGATTTTGAGTACTTTAGGGAGAAGCTTGGTGTTCTCCAGATTGAGGTTCCCTCCAAAGGGAAGTGATGAGTCCGTGAGCCATTCTGACATGGGAGAGGATTAAGTTCCTTCCATGGTCAAATGTAAGGGCTGAGCCATTCTATCATGGTGAGAGGATTTGGTTCCTTACATGTCAGATATGAGTGTTGATCTATTCTGATGCAACTGTAGGATTGGTTCCTAAGTGATCAGATATAAAGGTTGTTGCCATTCTGGGAATGGAGGTGCCTAGTCAGTTACCAGGAAAACTCAGTCTAGGACTGAGAAGCCATTCTGATATGAGAGAGGGATGTGTTCCCACTTGATCAGATGTAAGGGCTGAACCATTCTGTCATGGCTAAAGGATTAAGTTCCTCCCATGTCAAATGTGAGTGTTGGCCATTCTGACGAGTAGGTTAGATGTAAGGGCAACTGCCATTCTCTGGGAGAATGGAGGCACCTGGTCAGTTACTAGGTATCTCAGTCTGGGACTGGGGACCATTCTGATGTGATGATAGGATTAGTTCCTTCATGATAAGATGTGAGTGCACACCCTTTCGATGCGATGTGTTTACACATGGTAGAATGTAAGTGCAGATCCTTTCTGACAGGATGAGGTTGGATATAAGTGTCGATCCATTCTGGCACGATGTGTTTACACATGGTCATATGTGAGTGTTGTGCCTTTCTGACAAGATGGGGTCAGATGTAAGTGTAGAGCCTTTCTGATGTGATGTGCTTGCACATGATTGGATATAAGTGTTGAACCATTCTGGCGCGATGTGTTTACACATGGTCAGATATGAGTCCTAGGCCTTTCTGACAAGATGAGGTCAGATGTGAGTGTTGGGCGTGCCTTTCTGACAATATGAGGTTATATGTAAGAGTTGGGCAGGACATTCTAACTTAAGTGTCAGATATAAGCGTTGATGAAGACCTACATGAAGGGTAGGCCTACAGGATTGACTCTATAGAACTTCCTGTGACAAGAAGAATTGAGATAGCACCATTTTGAGATAGCATGTGATGATGATCCAGACTCGATGATGATCCAGATCAAGTAATGATTCAGATGTGATGATGATCCAGACTTGATGACGATCCATATCGAGTGATGATCCACATGAGATTACAATCCAGCAGTGATGATCCAGTAGTCATGATGATGCAGATCCCATGATGAAGAAGACTTGAAGACTAAGAAGACTTGAAGAAGAAGATGACTTGAAGACGAAGAAGACTTGAAGACTTGAAGACTTGAAGATGAAGATGACAAGATGATCTAGTCGATACAGAGAAGAAGACCAGTGTTGAAAATTGTGTCGAAATAATACCTTCCTAGTTAAGAGGGAGTGTTGATGTATTTGTAACTTTAGAATGTATTCATCTATGTGTCTTATGTCTTGTAACCCGATGTTTATTCTGGGATGTGTCTATTATGTAATTGATTCATGATGTCATGCCCCGATGTTCCGATCAGGAGGATCTATAATGTAAACAAGTCATTTCAAGTCATTGTGGCTAACCCTCCTATTGTCTAAGGGTTAAATTCCTCGCAGTTTCGAGGCACTAGGGTTATTAGACTCACTTAGTGAATTCGGCCCTAGTAGGGTTTTAGTCATGTCGAGAAGCAGTATAAATAGAGAGGTGAATTCTCTATTTAGCACACATCACATACACACTCAAGTGTAGTGCATAGTTGAGGAAGGAGAAGACACTGGGGCTAGATAAGAAGAAGGTTACTGCTGTCGGGAGATCACTTACTGTTTTGGGCTTTTCTATTTTGGTGCTGATTCTATCTCTGAGGAAGTTGCGGGGTTTTATCCATTTATGGTTTCCCTAACGAAAAACACTATGTTCATTGTCTCTTGTGTTTGATTGTTGTGCTTGTTATTCTCTCAGTTAAAGATCCTAATAATTCTAGCTTAATGTTGAAAAACTAACAGAGACAAGTGTTACGGGCAGGAAAACTAGTTACAAGCAGTGGAACATACCTATGTTCAATGCAAGGAAGCATGTGCAGGATAAGGACAATTGGGGGAAGGTCTCCTCTCGGTAAGGGATGATAAAGCTGCAAAGGATATATAAAAGGATTTGCTTAGCTAGGATTGAAACAAGCTCGGGATACATGGCTTATAACTCTGAATCAGGGAGCCGATGTAAATCTCAATAAGGAAAGAAAAACTCATGAAATTCAATTACAACTTGATATTCAAGGGGGTCCATGTGGGGAATGGCCAGCATAAATTTCAAGAGGAGTATGAAGCTATTACTCAAGGACATGGAGGAACTATAATGGACTCCCCAAACCTAAAGAAGAAATCTCAGCATGGGAACTAAATGCAAATAGGATCTAAATAGGGCACCCATGTATAAGAAAGCTCTACCACTCACATAATGTCACTTCTAAATAGCAGTATGAAGGTTTCGTGACATCACAAAGTGGGTTCGTACCTAAGTTCAAGGTGAAATGATCATAAGGAAATGCATAATGCAAGAAAATGTAGAGTCCTAACCTATATGCCACTTTGAAATTATACCTATGATAGACAAGAACGGGTCAAAGTCTTAGTCAAAATTCACTCAAATCAAATCCCTACACCACAAAATTAGGCCAAACGGTCCAAAATAGTCAATAATGGTCCAAACTTTAGAAAAGTGGGTAAAAAAAATTTTAAAAATTCTATAAAATAGTAAAAAAATTATTTTTACCATACCATTTGGAATTTTACCCCACATAATGTTTTTTAACCATAACCTTGAGAAGCTAATTCTGGGAGATATGATCCATGAAATCACAAACCGTCTAGGTCTGGTAAATATTCATGCCATCCTCTTTGATTTCAATGATTTCATTTTGATTTTTAATGGTCAAATTTTATTTTTATGGAACCCCAAAAATGTCGTTTTCAGCCCACACAGAAAATCAGTCGATTTTTGCGTATATGGATCGACATACAGGGAAAATCCTTCGATTTCCATGTATGTACATAGTTGTTTGCTGAAAAATTGCATATAGGGCCGCGTTTATCAATTTTTAAGGAAAAGACTCATGAAACTCACAATTTTTTGTGTAGGATGGTTCTTGAGTGGAGTGAACGCAAGCATGAAGACATTGACAAGGTTGTGCAAGGTGATTTGATGGACCAACAAGCTTTGAGGGATTGTGGTTTGTATAAATTTTGGCATCTTGGTAGCTTGAGATCCAAGCCAAGACTACTCCAAATGTTGGTGTACTACTGGAATCTAAATACATAAACTTTCCAGATTGACGGGATGCCTTTCAACCTTGAGGTTGATGATATCTGTTTTATTACCATACTATCCCGTAGAGGGGAGGTAGTCAACCTACGAGCTCATGGATTAGGAGGTGGCCTCATAATTGAGGAATATATTGCAGTTTACTACCTCCCAAATAGGGAAAATGTTGGGAGTCAGATCCCAACAAAATTGATCCAAAACCTAGGCCTCAAGGCCATACTAGTGGCACTCAGAAGGATTGCAGTATTGTAATCCCTCCATCGGGATTCTAGACAATTGATGTTCTATGCGGTGAAATGCATGAGGCCCACCATTTATGATCGGAGTACCTCGTTTTTGGGTAAAATGAAATAACAATTGATAGACTGCAATATGGGAAGAGTGAAAAACTTTGGCTTCGCAAGCTGCATATTGAGTACCTTTTTATTTAAGTTCGTACCGGGGCTAAGCCCAAGAGTGGAGATCACTCCTCATAGTGCTTGAGATCCATCTCAGTTGTGCTGGGTGAATGTGATGCAGAGACTAGGAGGAGGGCGAGTGGCCAACACCTACCCAGCAGAATTTTTCCTCTGGTGGCGCAGGAAAATCATAGCCATAGAATACTACCCCTATGAGGGGATAGACTTCTGTGGTGACCCTGACATTCCTATTCCACTAGGATCCACATACAGTGACATAGGTAACAATCCTGACTCCATATTGTTTTTGAATTATTGACTTTTTTTGTGTTTTTTGATATAGTGAAATCAAAAGACATGTTTTTGTATGATCACATATATTGATACTGGTCATGTATACGCAGATGTTGGACCTAGATGGCCAGATGGATTTTCTCGACATCATCGAAGGGGGAGAGGTGATGACATTGTAGGTGTAGATGCGGAGCATGTGCTCCAAAACATCCATACAAACTTTTTTCGGCTAACACACAGAGTACCCATGGCACAAGTCAAGGACTTGCCTAAGGCTATGCAGCGATAGGTGGTGGGTGTAACATGCACATGGGTTTGGTTATTCCAATGGATAGCTAGAGTTGTCGTGTGCTATCATGATCAACACCCTTCTCCATAGGCTTAGAGGCCTAGATGTGCTTTTTGTTGTATTGACCATGTAGTATATTTTGGAGGCTCAGAAGCCCCACTTTTGTATCATGGCATTCTATAATATGAAACCACTTTTTGGACTATATTTTAATGAAAAAGACTTGTGATGATCAGTTATCTATATTTACAAGTGTAAATGTGATGTGAATGCTTCATTGTTTGTGTATCAAATTTCAATCTAGTACGTAATTTTCATATGAATCAGCAACATGATTGTAATTTCTTGGAATGTGAATGTATGTAATGTACTTAAATTGTCGTTCTAATAACCTTACTCTCAAGAATATTCATAGTAAAGTCGGATCTCTAATACAATACACGCCATTTAACTGTAATACCACTAACTGCGAGTCAAGACGTACCTCAAGAGACCAAATACCATGAGAGATGGCATCGTGTAATAACTTGATCATGGTATTAAATTCAGTCACAGTAATCTTGAGACTAAGCACATACTTACAAGAGATTCAAGACAATTTAGGCATGAAATGACATAACAGTACTGCAATAGGAGGTTACAGTTGTATATTATCAATAATAGAATAAAATCAATGATACAATGGCATGCAAACTTGCATGAATGCAAGGAAAATTCGAATTCACTAGAGGTCATTCAAATTGCATGGATGGGTGTAGCTTAAATGTCTGTTAGCCACACTGAACACACCAGTTAACCACTAATATAGCCATGATTGACTCTAGTTGAGTCCTAATTGAATCAAAGTGCAATAAATGACCAAGTCTAACTGAATATAACTCGACTGCATGCCAATCAATAGGTGGGAGCACATCACTAGCTCCAGGCAGCTCCAATGAAGTGAACTGAACTAATACTAGTCACCAGAAGTTGTTGGAGGCACATTAACTCACTCCAGTTTACCAAAATCAGACAACGACATGAAGGAGGTGCCTTTACATCTTAGCTTAACTATTTTTTAGGTGAAACAACATTCAATTAACTAATTGGTGCACTTATGACACTCTGATCACCCCAGAATTTCTCCATGATTGAAGGAGGAAGCCTAGTTAGCCTCCTCGATTGAAGGAGAAGGCTTAGTTGGCCTCCCTGATTGAAGGAGGGCATGGGTGTGCTGATGCTAATGTCATGAGTTTGCTGGTGTGTTAATTTTGATGCCAATTTGAGCCAATAAAATTAGGATAGTGGTTAATTAGGCCAAAATTGACCAAATAGGTGTGTGGGTTGGATAATGACTCCAACACCCCCCCTTAAACTATACTCATGTGGAGCACTAAAAAATAAAATGCTAGGGCCCCAGCTACAAATGCCATAGGTCACCCTGTACTAAAAAGTAACTCTAAAATGTTCAAATAAAATGTTAAGTGAGGAAAGAGGGAAAACCCAATGGGAATCCCCCCCCCCCCTCAAGCTAAACACTGAAGAAGAAACTGATCACCCTGATGAAATAACCCCCATTAGTGAACGGAGGTAAGTGAACTTTTTCTCAGTAAATTTCTTGGTCAAGATATCTGCAATCTTCTCATCTATAAGGAAGTATTGCATAACAATGGTCTTGTCATGTGCCAACTCCCTGATGTAGTGCATGTGAATATCAACATGTTTGGTCCTTTGTTGCTGAAATAGATCTATGTAGATCTTGATAGTTCTTTGGTTGTCCCAAAATATGACTATGGACAAAGAACTACCAATCTCAAACTCTGAAAGAATGCCTTGCAACCAAACAGCTTGGATGCAAGCATTAATTGCTCCCCTATACTCGGCCTCTACTGAAGACAAAGAAATGGAAGCCTACTTTCTAATAGACCAGAAAATGGGGCCACCAGCAAACATAAAGACATACCTGTATGTGGAATTCTGATCTATGGAATTCCCTACCCAATTTGAATATGTAAAACCGACCAACTCTAGCTCAAAATCTGCAGCATAGTGAATGTTGTAGGATCTAGTGCCATGAATGTACTGAATGATCCTATTGGTTTCATTCCAATGGAGATCATGAGTATGCTTCATATATCTTTATACATCATTCATGGAATAACATATATCATTCCTTGAATGTTTCAAGTATAGCAAGCTTCTGATCAACTGGCAATAAATAGTGGAATCCATGGGTGGAGTGGATTTTCCCTCTTCAAGACTAATTCCTGAGAGGAAAATAAATGGGGAAGCCTTGAAATCAGCCATGTTAAAGTTAATTAATAGGTCTGCAATATAATTTAACTTATTTATCATTATCCCATCATATTCTTGAGATATTTCAAGCCCAAGGAACTGTTTCAGTAAGCCCAAATCGCTCATTTCAAAAGCATCATAAAGAGCGTTTTTTATGAAAGAAATCAAAGCAAGTGTGCTTCTTGTTATCAAAATATCATAAACATATAATACTATGATCAGAATATTACCATCATACTTCTGCAAATATACATTAGGATCATATTTTCATCTCTGGAAGTTTTGTGAGAGCAGAAAGGCATCCATTTTGGCATACCTAGATCTTGGGGCCTGTTTCAACCCATATAATGATTTCTGAAACTTACATACCAAGGAAGGATCTGATGTACATCCCTCAAGATGCTTCATGTATATCTCCTCATTCATTTATACATGAAGAAAATCACTATTGACATCCATGTGATGCACCTCCCAGTGCTTGGATGCGGCAATGTCCAAAACTAATCTTGTGGAGTCCATCTTTGCCACCGGTGCAAAGGTCTCATGATTGTCCACTCCTTGGACCTGGGAGAACCATTTTTCAACCAGAAATGCTTTGTATTTGTAGTTTTTTACATCTGCATAAACCTTTTTCCAATACACCCACTTGCATTGAACTAATTTCCTCTCAGGTGGAAGGGAAACTAGCTCCCAATTTGCATTTTTTCAAAGAGAATTAAACTCTTCGTCCATAACAACTTGCCATCTCGGATATTTACGACCATGGTAGTAGGACTTAGCATCTGACCCAATCATTAAATAATAGGTATAAGACAGAAATGAATCATGACAAGAGAGAGCAATACCTTCTCTTTGAAAACTAGACTGGGTTCTTCTTGGATCAGCAGGATTTCCAATGTTTGGCCCAGCAGAAGAGGGTGTCTTTTTTCCCAAGTTGGGAGATGAGTTTTCACATAATAATATGATTCTGAACCTGATATATTTTGCTCATTTATATCAGATATCATATCATATCTATAAAATCAGAGCCTTCACTCCCACTTTCATCACCCAAATGATCAGTAGAACAGGAGGGAATTTCAGCAGAATTTTCTTCAACTAGTTCTACCTCTTGGAGAGGTTCTTCAAAACAGACACTTCTTTCAATGAATATCTGTTTGGTTCTGATATTCAAAAGTTTGAATCCCTTATATTATTCTAGATATCCAATGAATAGACATTCAATACTTTGCGGTTGCAAATATTTCCTCTTATCAAGCAGAATTCGAGCCCATGCAGTGGACCCAAAAACCTTGAAATTTGACGCATGGCTGGTGTCCAAAATAGGCTTTGAAAGGAGTCTTTCCTTTCATGGAAAAGTGAGGGACTCTGTTCTAAATATTTTCAAAAACATTCATGGCCTCATCCCATAGGTTTTCAGCTAAACCTTTGGCTTCCAGCATGTGGGTAGTTATCTCTTTGAGGGCTCGATTTTTCCTTTCCACTACACCATTTTATTGTGGTGTGTAGGAAATGGAGTGCTGGATTCGGCTCCCACTGTCAAAACATATTTTCATCAATTCATACTTGATATACTCCCCTCCATTATCATATATGAGAGACTTTATCTTCTTCCCAGAGGCATTCTCAACAGATGCTTTGAACTCAATGAATCTTTCCAAAACTTCAAATTTTTTCTTTAGGAAGAAAACCCAAGTGTATCTAAAGAAATCATCAATGAAGGTAAGTACATAATGTTAACACCTGTATTTAACAAAAGAGATATAAGACCAAGGGGAGGTAAAATTTTGTTATTTAAATACTTTGGTTTAAATATTATAGTACAAAAGTGACGTAATGGTCTAAAGAGCAGCCAAGTTAGCAAAATCCTAGGCCATGATCGAAAGAAGGAGCCAATCCATGGCTGATACTCCCTCCGCCTTTCAAAACATGCGAGGAGGATAGCAGAAGTTCGGGCCTTTAGCCTCCTGCGCAAATCAAGGGTTACAAATTGATCCGGGGACGATCTGCGGTTCATAACAAATCCGTAGGGAGAAAGCGCAAGTTAGTTAAAGAAATGGGAGCTGGTGGAATCACATATATTCCTCTCGATCCGATGGTGGAGGGACCAAATCGGATCACATCGGCGGCTGGGATTGATTCCGCAGCCGGAACCTGCGCGGCAGATAAGCACCAGAGCTTCCAGCGGAAGGGTTACGTGGAGGTTAATCCGACGGCCGAGGATTAAAGACAGCGTGGATCGATGGCCATTTTGATTTCCGAGGGATGAACATGCACGCGGGATAACCTTTGAGCCACCCAGCGGAACTCATTATTGGCTGCTCGATCCAACGGTTGGAGATCAGAGGGTAATAGATCAATGGCTAACAGTGATTCCGGGATGGAAACTTGCGCACCGGATAAACTCACATCGCCCAGCGGAATGTGGTACGTGTCACATGATCGGATGGTTGACAAGCGCTGGGAAATCCCATCAACGGCCGGAAAGAATTCCGGAGGAGGAACAGGCGCAGAGTATAATCCCAGATTGCCCGGTGGAATCGGGTACGTGGTGCTTGATCCGACGGTGTGGAGCTGAAGGCAGATCGCATCAACGGTGGGGATTAATTCCACTGATCTAAGTTGCCCGACGGATAAAGCGAAGGATCCCAGTGGAATTGAGTGGGTGCCACATGATCCAACGGCCCGCCCGTAAAGGAAGATCAGATCGACGGCTGTAGATGTTTCTGGGACCCAGAGTTGCACGGTAGTTAAGGTTAGACGGCTCAGCGGAATGTGGGACGTGGCGTTTAATCCAACGGTGAGGGGTGGAAGTACGTCACATCGATGGTCACGAGCGACCCCGGAATAGAAACTTACACGGTTCTTAGCGCCAAGATGCCTGGCGGAAAAGGACGCGTGGTGTACGATCCGAAGGCCAGAAATTTGCACAGAAGAGATCAAAGGTCGGAAATGAGCCTGGAGGAGAAAGATGCACGGCTGTTAGAGATAAGTAGTGGTTGCGGAAATAAATGCTTCCCACGTGTCTAGTCGGGGCGATCCTATAAAGGCATAATTGACCTCTTCTGTGATTATTTTATTGCTCGGGACCCGGCGAAAAGGACCTGTCGATTTGGGCGCTTCCAGATGTCAGTACCAGACGCACTCCGAACACGCGCCTTCACAGTGAGCCAGGTAGGACCTCAATCCTGTAACTTCTTCGCCCAATTATTATTATAAATTGAGAAATGGACCAACAGAGCGAAGCTTCTGTGTCTTGTCGGGTCCCGGATGAAAGAGAAGAATTCTTGGTAGATAGACACAGAGGTGTCTGCGACCCTTTCCTGTTTACAGGAAGTGTGTCTGGCAGCAAAGAAAGGTTATGGTCTTATTTTTTGCAGGGAAATGATGTTCTGAATGTGTGCAAGTCCTTTTTATACTTTTTCTCCCTGGAGCAACCCCTCCACTTCCCTGAATTTGCCGAATGGTGCGCGGTAAATTATTCTCCCTCTCAGAGGGTCATTGTGAGTCAGTCCGCATCTAGGATATTGTGTAAAATTGATGCTTCAGTAGTAAGAGAAAATCTTAGTTTGCCCGAAAGTTACCCTGGAAACTGTGAGTCTGTAAATGAAGCTGTACTTGCTGAGTTTTTCCGAAGTTGCCCAATCGACGCTCGCTCTCGATTCCTGTCAAGTATCCTGAAGGAAGGTCGGTCCCTGGAAGGCCTTTCCTTACCTTACCCCTTGCATGTTTTTAGAACTGAGGTGAAATTGGTAATGTCTTTGGTTTGTCAGGTGTTAGGTCTAGATGACGATTGTCGTATAGGTGATGTTATCCTTGGTTTCCTGTTAAAAATAAATTCTTTGAGTCCCGAGTCCCAGTCAGTTCCTGTACTTAATTTAGACGAGTATCTTGCCGAAGCAATCCACCTCCAACTGACTGAATTTCCCAAGGTCCAATTTTTTAGGTTTCAAACACACTTACTTAACATGTTGATATGTTCCAATGTTACCGAATTGAAGTTCTTGAGTACTCTGTCCTCTTCTGATTTGCCAAAGCAAATCCACCTGATCGAATTTTCCAATTCGATCATGTCCGAAATATACAGGATGCTGTTTGATGGAGAATTGCCCTGGGTCTTCGATGAAATGAAATATTTGATGCAGTATTCACCTGAAGGTCGGGTGGGAGACTGGTTCCTGTACAAAGATTACACTGTTTTGAGAGTGTACGGCTTCACCAGTCAGCCTTATAGGTTGCCTTCTTTTTTAACTCCAAGGATTTTTGCTCTGGAGTTTATGAGACAAAGGTTGTTATCAGAGGAGGAGAACTTCGGTGCTTTCCGAAAATATTTGAATATTAAATTTCCTTTTAAGTTCGGCCCTTTCATTTTTAAAGGCAAAGGTGCCCTGGCATGTATAGAGAGACCGATGGAACCTATGGATTTCGTTAAGGATGTAAATATGAACTACGACCCCCACCAGGTGATATCATTAAGAAAGCAAGCAAACAGGAACAAACCGTTCGAGCATCAAGCTGTTGAAGGGTTAGCTGAAACAGCTAATTTGCTCCAATTCACTGACGAGTCCAAAACTGAGACAGAGGCACATCCTGCATCTCTTTCAGAGATCCAAATCACAGAGGGTGTCAGTGTTGCTGTCAAGAGAAGTTTGGCCGAAGCCGAGAGTATGGATATGGATGAAGAAACATCCCATAAGAAGGCGAGGCTGCTCGAAGGAGGTGAGATCGTGGATGAAGGGGTGTCCGGAATTTTCAAAAAGGCTTCTTTGGTTCCCCTGAAGACACTACAGGTCAGTCAGTTTTCTTTTAGAGATTCAGAAGGTGACGGTAACAGTCCAGAGTCCGGCCCCTTGTTTAAATCAAAAGAAGAGCTCAAGACGAGCTACCTAGAAAAGAGGAAGCAATCCCTGGAGGAAACGAGAAATCTGCTCCCAAGGGTAAGGAACCTGCATAGTTCTAAAACATCTCTATTTTCTGCTAGAGATGCAGAGAAAAATACTTTCAAGATGGCCATTGTGAATGATAAAAGAATGTCTGAGGTCTAGACAAAATCAGTACTCCAGACAAGATACAGTTGCACAAGCAAACCAGCGACATTCTTTCTTCAGACCTATTGCAAGCCATGATGATGATAAATAAGTTGCAAGAATTGGTAGACAAGTTGGAAGTCCAATTGAGCCATGAGAAAGTGGAAAACAAAGAAAATGTTGTTCAAGTGAAAAAACTGCAAGCAGACATCGCCAGCTCAGACAATACCCAGGCCGTAAAGAAGTTGTTAGAAGAGAAAGATAATTCCCTACAAGTTTTGAAGAAGAGGTTGAAGATTCCAGGTTCAGAACATGTCCAATCAGCTGAATTGCTAGCCCTCCAGGAGGAGAAAGATAAACTCCATCAGGAAATGATGGAATACAAAGGGAAGGCTGGAGAGCTACAAGAGGAGAAGGATAAGTGGAATGCCGAGAAGGAAGAACTACTGTCCCAAATTTCCGTGATGAAGAAAGACTAGACTGTGGAAAAGGAGATTATGGATGAGCTAATAAGCCAAACCCCTGCCGGTGACGACTTATCTATTGTAGATATCCGAAAGCCATTAGCTGATTGTTCTGCAGATGACCTGTTGGAGTCTATGTCCCAAGTGAGTTTAAGGGAGGAAACTATTAAGGAATTGCAAGCCAAGAATGAAAAGGTGAAAGCCGAGTTAACCAAGGTAAGCGAAAGCAGAATGCAGCTCTTATAGGACAGGAGCCAATTACAGCAGAAGGTTGATGAACTGAAAGAAAAATGTATTGGGAAGGGCCCCCTTCAGGGGGCGAAGCACATCATTTTGGACACCCTAAGTATTGAAGTTACCAAGTTTAGGCACTACCTTAATTTTATTGATGATTTGTGTGGATTGATAGATTCAGCTCAGCAAAGATTGAGAGTGGTAAACGAACACATGGCGAAAAGACCTCTCGCTACAGCCCAAAACACCCTGGATTTCCTGAATTCATTAACATATCAAAAGTTGCATGACATGGGCATAAAGGACAGAGTCTCAATAATCCTGTCAGCAAAGAAAATCATTCACAAGCACCAGTTAATGAAGATTGTTCAGGACAAGTCAGAAGAATTAATGGTACAGGTCAACAGGTTCAAAAAAGAGTTTGAAGGGTTGTTCGAAGACGGGTTGCCATGCTTCTGGAACGAAAAGGGTCGAATGTTCCCGCGGGAACATTATAATCACCTGATTGTCAGGGCTCGTATGGACCATTCAAATTTTAATGAGCTGGAGAAGAGCCTGTCGGGACAAACCATTGTGGACGTGCTAACTGAAGATTTCAAAGTCCTGCAGAAGTTCACAGCTATCAGAACCAGATTGCCTAAAAAGTCCTCCGAAACATACATGGAGCTCGAGGTAGCCATTCGGGAAATGATGGAAAGCGACACCCCAAGTTCCGAACAGTGGAAGGCTGTAGAGCGGCTGGGGAAAACAAAGTTTACTCTTCCTCCATAGGAACAAGTGGCAGATACCGTGGAGCTGATGGGGCAAAGACTTGGAGCTGATTTGGCAAAGACGTGGAGCTGTTGGGGCAAAGATTCGGAGCTGATGGGGAAAAGACATGGAGCTGTTGGGGCAAAGATTCGGAGCTGATGGACCAAAGTTTGTTATCCAGTTGTTTCATGCTTTATGATCGGTTAGGAATGGAATTGTAACAACTTCCTAGTGGCGTAGGATTTCAGTTACAAACTCTAATTTACGCCGGTCATTCTGTTATTGATCTGCTGGAGGCAGACTTATTATTTGATCTATAAATTTGTATCTCTTTTATGAGATGGGGGTTGGAACCCATCAGATGAATTAATTTGTGGAGAACATATCTGTCTTGTTTTTAATACCAAATGAATGCATAAGAGTTCTTTTTCAGAGATTCATGTATCATTGAAATTGCAGTCTGTGCTTTCTTTCTCTGTGTGATTTGTAATTTTTCCTGTGTAACGCTCCATTCTGTTTTTTCTGTCGTATCTGGAACACAGTGTTTGATGTTTAGAATTCATATGCTTATGCTCTATTCATCGTTTCAGGTATTATATGATATTTTCTACCAAAGTTGATATGGAATTCGTCTTAGATGCTCTGTATTGATGGGTTGTTCTCTCATTTCTTCTATTTTCACCCTGACAAATGAAATGACTGCAATTATGTGATTATCTTGCCTTTGAAAAATCCTGTGTATGCATTTTGGGAATCTTTTTATATGTATATGACTTCGTTGCCCAATGGATATGTGATTGTTTCAACCAAATAAATAAACCTTTAAATATAGTTACCGTTTGGTCTTGCAATTTGTAAAGTTCATGTTGAGAGATCCCTCTCTGGGAGAAATTACCAATATCTTCCTAAAGTGGTTTTGCTGTTACCTCGGGGTGTGCCTTTTACAACCTGGGTACATTCTGAGTGCTAACAAACTGGCGCCATTGCCAGGGACGAAAGTGCATATCTGCCCCGGGAGAACGACAAAGATTAAGAGAGATTTCTGTGGGCAAACGGGAGTTTCGGAAACAAAAGGAGGTTGTATATTTTCCCTGGCGACTTCACTGTGAAATTATCCCAGAATTCAAGAACGACATTCTGGCTTCAAGAAGACATACACGAGGTAACTCTGATACCCAAATTCTGAAAAGCTTTGAAGATCTAGAAAGATTGTTTAAAAAGAAGAATAAAGAAAAGCTAGATTCTCCTTTGTTCGGCTCATCATCATCACCAGATTCCCAAAATAACCTAGGATGGGAAACTGATACTGCACAAAACCTATTGAGAACCAAGTCTAAATCTAACCTTGCAAACACTGAGTTCAATCCTCATAGATTAGAGACTTATCTGTTAGATTCCATCTGGGGGGACATGCAACAAGCCCCTGGAACTTATACACCTGCTTCTGATCATACTCAAACTATCCCGGTTCCTGTGGACCCGCCTACACCAATGGCCGCTAGGTTTGCTCCCTTGCGTTTACCCGCTGCATTACATGACCTTCCCCAAAATTATTCCCAAAGAATTTCTTTATTTGATGGGGAAGGGGATATAACTGCAAAACAACATGTCGCCAAGTTTGAAGATTTCATTGACCTGGAAGAAGTGGACTACCCTGATGTCAAAATGTGGTTATTTGCCCAAAGTCTGTCTAGAGAGGCAAAGAAGTGGTTTAAGGACCTTCCACAAGGGTCTATTGTGAATTTTCAGGCCTTTCAGAATGCATTCTTGGATAGGTGGGATGATAAACTGAATCCTCTGCAACTTTTGTCTCAATATAATGGTCTCAAGAAAGGAGTTTTTGAGTCTGTTCATGAATTCTCAAGTAGATTCATGAGGGCTTATAATTCTATTCCAGAGGATATAAAGCCTTCTCCTACAGCTGCTAAACTGCATTATGCTGGAGCTTTTGATAATGATTTTGCTTTTTCACTACGGGAGAGGAAATCAGCAACCCTTGCTGCCATGTTTACTGATGCCCTAGAAGTGGAGGCTAACATGATGGCAAGTGGAAAGATGAAACACAGAGATGTGGATAGGAGGAGGAAAGAAGAAAATGTACCTTCTGCTTCATCTTCTGTTGCAGATGTTAAGTTTGACATAATGCTGAAGACTATGGAGAAGTTGATGGACAAGTTAACCATGGACACTAGGCCTTTCAACAGAGAGCAAGGAGATCCCCAGATCAGGAATCCGAATTTCAGAAGACCCAATCCCCCTGCTTCGCCCCAGAATAGGCCAAGAGATCAGAGAAATCCAAGAAACCAAGAAGAACAGCCCATCCGCCCACCTTTCCCTGAAAATTATGTTGGCGATGAAGAGGATCCACCGGAAAATGAGATCCACCTGTTCGGGGAACAAGATTCAGAGATATATCTCACTGAAGAAGAACATAATATGTTTGCACAGGAAGATGCAAATGAAGAATTCGAAAATGAGTCATATCAGAGAGGTTATTTACATGCGATGGATGATGTTCAAAGGAAAATGAGGCTAAGGAACAGAGATGTTCCTATAAATAAAGGGAAGGCGAATCCAAGTCAACCTTCCTCTAGTTCCTTGAATGTAGAAAAAGGAAAAGAAACACAACAAGAGCCCTCTGTGAGTAGAGAAGTTCAGAATGATATACAGAGGGATAAAGTAATAAAAAAGGCGACTCCGGTTGAGGTAGAAAAGATTAGTGATGGTTTTAACCTGCAAAGTGAGCTATCTAAACTGAAGATCTCTGTTCCATTTAATGAGTTATTGAGAAACACTGAATACAGAGATACTATTTCAAAAATGGTCAAAGACCAAGGTGA
>LPNX011196034.1:257744-292621 GCA_001517045.1 Pseudotsuga menziesii
ATAGTTACCATTTGGTCTTGCAATTTGTAAAGTTCATGTTGAGAGATCCCTCTCTGGGAGAAATTACCAATATCTTCCTAAAGTGGTTTTGCTGTTACCTTGGGGTGTGCCTTTTACAACCTGGGTACATTCTGAGTGCTAACACATACCATGAAACACTCATGGATTTTGTAGGCATGGGTCCTATGATATAAAAATGAATCATCCCCAATATAATTTTTTGCACGGCTTTCCTTTCCCCAATCAAACTTGTGCTTAGGGTGTTTACCAACAATACAACCTTTGCATATTACAATGGAAGTTTTGATGTCTGGGAGGCCTTCAACAATGGAATGTTTCTGAATTTTCTGCAATTATTTGAAGTTAAAATGACAAAATATATCATGCCATAGCCTACTGACCTCATTCCCATGAGTCATAAGAGCGGTGGGATTTGCATCCGCCACAAACTAGGAAAACTCATAGGCCTTAGAATGATGGTTTTTATTCCTATTGCAATGAGCTTCCCAGATGCAATATCAGTGATTTCAAATTCATTTGGGATGAAAGTAACTCTCTTGAGCACTCCAGTATGAGTCATTTTATATACACTCAAATTATTGGAGGCGAAGGAGGGTACATACAGAACATCAAAAAATATGCCATGTTCAAGTTTTATACTACCTTTTCCTTTTGAAATGATCTAAGAATAATCTCCCATGTGGATGGGAATGCTTTTGTGAGTGTCCAAGGATGAGAAGGATTCCTTACTTGCCATCATGTGATTCGAAGTTCCAAAGTCTATGAGGAGAGCTTTGGGCTTCGAGGTGCTTTCCATGAGAGCATTTCTTCTTTCTTGTTGGGTATCCCGATCTTGATTATCTCTCTTCCGAACGCTCTCTAGAAGATTGATATTGTTCCTCTCGAGGAGAAGAGTCATCTCATCAATATTTTTCTTCATACAGGAATGTTCAGAGTGAAATCCCATCCCACAATAGGAACACTTGACTTTATATTTTCCTTGGTAACCTTTGTTCTTGTGTTTCTTTGAGCCGAAAGGCTCTTCTTGCTGTTGGTTCTTCTCTTTTTGCTTCAAAGCATCAAAATTATTTTTATTCTTCTGCTTTCCTTTACCCTTTGAATATTTGGGCCTTGAAGCAAAAAGTGCTTGATCTTTTGAGGATCTGATGATCTCCATCTGCACAAGCTTGTCATGCTCATTTGTGAGGGACTCAATGAAGGCATTGAGAGAAGGCGTTTTCCAATTTGGGATTGTTAGCTTCCCAGTATGGAATGTGGAAACAAAAACTAAAAAATTCAAACCAAGTTTTGAGAGGATAGCTAGGATGAGCTGATCATCATCCTTCTCAACCTTGCACTGCTTTAACTAGAGAACCAAGTTCTTGAATTTTGTGAAGAAATCAATCATAGTTTCATAGTTTCCTGGATTCAGGGAAATTAGCTCATTCTCTAGCTAATAGATCCGTAGATCACCTTTATTATCAAACAAGGAAGCAAGATTATCCCAAATCTCGTTCGGATTCTTCAATCTTGTGATGTAGAATAGAATATATTTGGAAATAGACAGACATGAGAAACCATAAGATTCATCCATCTTATTCCATTACTTTTCCTTCTCAACAGCATTTGTTGGCTCTGCTTTTGTGTTCATTGTGACTCGGTAGATCCCTTTTGAATGGATCTGAATCTCCATGTCCTCCTTCCATTGGTGGTAGTTCAAAGGAGTAAGAGGATTCAGAGAAGAAGCCATGAAGTTGAGGTAGCAAATGCAGTGAAGGACCTGTAAAAACCCACAATCAACACAAAAAAAGAATCGCAAGGTCGAACAGCTTGCACATTTTAGGTTTTCATCACACCCAGCTTAATTGATCAAGCAAGCTTGATCAACAATTCCTTTGCTTAGGAATTATGTGGTAAACCTTCTGCTTCTGGTGCATTGCTGGAATTTTTGAGTTTTTTTGCTTAAATTTGCATGCTAGATCATCAAAAATCATGTTTTTGAATAAGAGCTTCGTCCTGCCATGGCTCTGATACCATATTAAATTCAGTCACAGTATTCTTGAGACTAAACACAAACTTACAAGAGATTCAAGACAATTTAGGCATGAAATGACATAACAGTACTGCAATAGGAGGTTGCAGTTGTATACTATCAATAATAGAATAAAATGAATGATACAATGTCATGCAAACTTGCATGAATGCAAGACAATTTGAATTCACTAGAGGTCATTTGAATTGCATGGATGAGTGTAACTTAACTGTCCATTAGCCACACTGAACATACCAATTAACCACTAATCTAGCCATGATTGACTCTAACTGAGTCCTAACTAAATCGGAGTGCAATAAATGACTGATTCTAACTAAATAGAACTCAATTACATGTCAATCAGTAGGTGGGAGCACATCACTAACTCCAGTTAGCTCCAATGAAGTGAACTGAACTGATACTAGTCACCAAAATTTGTTGGAGGCGCATTAACTCACTCCAATTCACCCAAATCATCCCAAAATAGACAATGAAATGAGGGAGGCACCTTTACAACTCAGCTTAACTGATTGTTAGGTGAAACAACATTCAATTAACTAATTGGTGCACTTATGACACTTGGATCACCCCATAATTGCTCCCTGATTGAAGGAGGGCATGGGTGTGCTAATGATGATGTCATGAGTGTGCTTTTGTGCTGATGTTGATGCCAATTCGAGTTAATAAACTTAGTATAGTGGTTAGTTATGCCAAAATTGACCAAATAGGTGTGTGGGTTGGATAATGACTCCAACACACGGCACTATATTCAACAATATTGTTCGATGAAGGTCAGATACATACACCTCCTGAAGGAAAAAATTGACCCGTAGGAGTATAAATCACCCAAGCAGATGAAGCCGATTTTTGGGTGTGGAGGTTGGAACCGTCAGTGAATCCTACATAAACTGAAGAATATTTCGACATCTGCCACAACAAATGGAAGCAAGTCAACAAACTCGATCACCACAAGAAGAAAAAAACTAAACTATGCAACTGTACAATAATATACAATGTATTAGCCTTGGCTGAGAATTATTCTTAGTAATTTTTAAGATAGATCCCATCTCTAGGCTCTGGTAATGTTGTCCCCTCATAAACCACTAGCTCGTAAGCACCTTTCTCTAACACTCGCTTGACCACGTAAGGCCTATGCCACATAGGTTTAAACTTCTCCGCCCCTAATAGTTCAATATCTTGGTCATACAAGAGGCCCAAGTCACCTTCACTAAAATTTCAGGGACGGACATACTCATCATACTAAGCTTTAACGCGACGCTTAATAAATTCAAGAGCCACTAAAGCATCTCGACGATGCTCATTAAGTTACTCTAAGCGGACCAGACGTTCCTCTAATGCAGAAGTCTCTGGAAAAAGTTCTATAGATAGCTTCAAAGATGGGATGTCGCATTCAATCGTAAAATCGACTCCACCATGCACTAGTTGATATGTGTAAAAACTGATGGCAGTCTTAACCGCGCTTCGGTAATCCCACAAAGCAGGGTATAACATGATATGCCAATTGGTCTTGCTTTGCGTGATGGTTCTTTGAAGAATGGAATTAAGTGACTTTCACCACTTCAACCTATCCATTCGCTTGAGGATAGTAAGAAGAGGAATGCTCTTGTTTATACCCCAACTTCAAAGATAACTCAGCTATCATCTTATTTTGAAAGTGCCTTCCATGGTCAATGACAAGATCCTTTGAGATACCAAACTGGGTGATAATTTGATTGAATACGAAATGCACAGTTGTCTCACCACCGGCTTTGATAGTGGGCATAGCCTCTTCTAATTTCGTGAAATAATCAACAACCACTATGATATGATGATCCCCCCCAGCCTAAGCTGGGTTAAAATCATAAAATCAACCCCCCACTTAGTGAAGATACCGATGGTGATAATTGGATGTAAAGGGGGAGGATGCGAGTGCATGTTCCATGCAAACACCTGGAAAGGGTGGCACCGCTTGACCACATTGGCATAATCCTTGAAGATTGACGACCAAAAATAACCTGCTCTCAAAATCGTTTGAGCTATAGAAATCCTAGATAAATGACCACCACATGCCCCTTTGTGGCAATCATTCAGCACAACTTTAGCTTCTTCGTGAGTCAAGCACCGACGCAAAATGGAATCAACCCCACGACGACATAAGGTGTCATCAATAATAAGGTAATTCTCCATTGCATGACATAAGCATCGACACTCGTCTCATGAAAGGTGAGAAGGAACCTTCAAAGTTTGAAAATAGACGATAATATCCCCATACCATGGGTCCATAGTAGAAATGAGAAAAATG
This sequence comes from Pseudotsuga menziesii, assembly GCA_001517045.1. NCBI lineage: Eukaryota > Viridiplantae > Streptophyta > Pinopsida > Pinales > Pinaceae > Pseudotsuga > Pseudotsuga menziesii. The sequence continues at coordinate 262,079 of LPNX011196034.1, forward strand.
TGCTCATTAACGAAAGAGTCTTCATGAATATCCCCTTCATCCAAACTAGGAAAGTCTGATATGAGCTCAGCAAAAATCAATGATTCGTTTAACTTTTCCAAAACAAACTCAAGATCAATTTTTTGCAATATCACAATCCATTTATTGTATTTTCCCCCTATCATTCATCTAGTGAGGATAAATTGAAATGGATTAATGTGAGCCACAACCAAATTTTGGCGGAGGAATATGTAATGCCTCAAATGTTGGATCGCATGGACAGTAGCTAGGGCTAGCTTCTCGACATGAGTATAACGAAGGTCCGCATCAATGAGGTTTCGGCTAAGATAATATATACATGCTCCTAAATCTCCTCATCCTCTTGAACCAATACCATACCAATCGTCTCTTGAGACGCAGACACATATATCAAAAATTCATGGCTATAGTCAGGAGGGACTAAGCATGGGGGTCGATGTCAAGGATTTCTTTAAAGCATCAAAATACTCCTGGGCTCACTCATCCTAGATAAATGGTGTGTATTTCTTCAATAAACGCATGAAACCCTTATTCAAATTGGTGAAATTGACAACGAATCTCTGCAAGAATTTTTCCATCCCTTGCAAACTCTGAAGATGTCTAATATTACGCGAGGGAGATAATTGAAGTATTTCCTCAACCTTTAAAGGGTAGACCCTAATTCCATCCTTGGAAACTTTGAACCCTAGTAAGCGACCTACTCTCATGCAAAATATGCACTTATGAGGATTTAACTGGATTGGATATCAGCAACATATTTCAAAAACCAAGCGTAGATGGTCAGGATGATCCACCCTCAAACGAGAGTGAGCAGCTAAATCATTGAGATAAACTTCAATCAAATTCTTAAGGCCATGAAAAGAGAAGGTCATAGCCCATTGAAAAGTAGCTTCGATATTTTTAAGGCTGAAAGGCATTTTATGATATGAAAATGTACCCCAAGGACAAATGAAATCAATTTCATGTTGATGCTCAGGTTTAATCTGGATTTCATTATATCTTGAAAATTCATCCATAAATGAGAACACCTCGCTTCACGCACATTCATCCAAAATATGATCAATAAATGGTTTGGGGAAGTTATCCTTAGGACAAGCTCGGTCGGGTCTCTAAAATCAGTGCATACCTGGATCGTTCCCTGCTTCTGATCTACCAGAATAGGATTTGACACCCAATCTGTCAAGGGAATAGGATATATGAATCCAACCTTAAGAAACTTCTCTATCTCTTCCTTAATAGAAGGTGCTTTCCTAGGATTCATCGCATGCAAACGTTGTCGAACATGTCTAGCATCCAGATAGGTTTTAATTTCATGTTCAAAAATACGAGGGTCTATCCCTGGCATTTCCTCATACAACCAAGAAAAAACATCTCAAAATTATTTAAAGAGATTGGTCTACACTTCAACCTCATTGAGGGAACAATCTTCCCCAATGTACACATTCTGAATCTTTCTAGGAGTTTGAGAAATGTTGATAGGCATGGTAGGTGAAAAGTTGGCCATGTTCCCTTCGGAAAACTTACTAGGAGCGCCTAATGGGACCACAGGCCTACCAACTCTCTCACTAAGGATCACCCTATAGTAATCACACTCCATATGTTCAAGCTTAGGAAGGAAGTAAGATCTATGATGCAACTCTCCCAAAGGTTTTTCTACACCAAGCATAGCTTCGAGAATAGCTTCATCCGTTGGAAAAATGTCAAATGTCATCGAAGCAGTCATGCGAGTGAGATGACGCAAACACCCAATAAGGAAGTGCATAAGGGTCCTCCTCCTTCGTCCACAAAGAGGAAGGACTAGGATCTACAACAGGACCAATATTAGCTTGATAAGCTACCAATGTTGTAGAAAAATACATGTCCATTTTGGCAGGTCTAAAGTCTTCATCCGAAGTACTCGGAGAAGGGAGAGTCCAAGGATCCTCAAAATTCAAAACGCGAAATGGAACTGAACCCAATGATGATGAACCTCTACCAAGGTTGGAAACTATCATAAGAATTGGTGCAGTGACAATTGAAAGTTCCCACCAATGACAAATACATGCCCACCCCAACACTCTTAGTTTCTAGCTAAGAATGATCAATGACCAGGATAGTAGCTCCCAATGATGCTTTCATACCATAATTATCAAAATATATATGATCGATCATAACAATCCTCTCATCCAAAGGAAAACAAATAACCTGAAAGAGGGATGACGCGACCACTTGCATATTATAAATCTAGTTACATCCCAGTAAAAGATTATAGTCGAGGGGCACATCAACCACCTTAACCTCGAACACTATGGTATTCCCTCCCAATTGGACCTCAAGGGAAGGACGTATACCGTGCGGTCGAAAATATCTTCCATCAAATGTAGTCAACATGGTCCCATATTTTGACAATGTAGGAGAACCTAAGACTTTCCAATAGGCTAAAGAAATCACAGAAGCTATAGTGCCTTCATCAATCACTATTCCTTTTATGGTGTTATTCATACACTCTACATGAACCAAGAGGGACACATAGTAAGGAAAGCGAGGCTAGACTCCATGAGTTTCAAATTTAATTGTTGTGGAAGGATTCCCATCAACCACCCCAAGAGCAAAAAACAAGGCCTTCCTTTGCAAAGGGAAAGTCTGAAGGACTTCTAAAGCAGACATCGCACAAGGAGTTTGGCCCAGATCCTCAACAATGGAATAGTTCAAGGTGGCTTGGGAATTAGTATTGTGCCTCAAACGCTTTAAGACTCCCTTAGGAATGCGAGGTGGAGGGTCAGGCTTGTCACTAGGCTTATCAATACGCAAAGGGATCTGGGGTGGATTAGGTTATTTTCCTAGGTCAAGTTGCAATGAACCATAATCTTTAGCTCGTGTCACAACATTTTTGGCAGACATCATGTTGATGCAACCATGGCCACTTACAGTGTTCGGTGGGTTTTTAATCCCACCATAAGCACTTCCAGGGTCCACGTTCCTAGAATTCATATTTTGGTTTTGAGGTAACAAATTCGTCAACACAGTTGGGCTATGTGCGATGAATTTCGAGGCATCTTCCATATGAGGGCACAAGTGAGTGAGGTGATCTACCCCACAAAGATCGCAAGGGAACTTGACCTTACATTTAGACTTCTTGTCCCCCCTAGCATTATTATTGTTCTTGTCATCATTATCATTTCCGTTCCTATTCCCACCCTTTTGGTTGTTTCTACCTTTTTTCTTATTCCATCCGAGTTGTTGGTTACCCTTATGGTTCGATGATTGCATGAAAGTACATCCACCATTTGAGTGGGATGATATGAAACCACAGTTTGTCCTAATGCAAGCTGGTTAATAGACAACTTATTCATTTGATTTGTAAATGAGTCTGCAGGTTTAGCACTTGTAGAGCCAACAATTCCATCAGCATGGGGCCCAGGTTTGAACTTAGGATCAAAATTGGACCGTGGTGCATTTAGAGTTATCTCATATAAGAGCCCAGATTGAGCATAAATCAAGTATAATTTTTGAGCTTGAAAGATAGCATATTCCTTGTTTATCACTCCGAATGTGGAAACATCCTTTTCTATATATGGGAATAATGATTTGAGGAACCACTCCAAAAGAAAATCTAGTGGAATATGAGCCTTAATCAACCACTTTTATCTATGCCACTCTTGAATATGATCAGATATATGAGTTGCCTTATCCTGCGAAAATGTCTGCAAGATTTCAGTTCCAGCATCGTAACGCATAGGTAGCTTAAAGTGATTGCGAAAGGTCATGGCTAATTCATTGAACATCCGATATATTCCCCCAGGAAACTCTATATACCACTTCACCACAGGACCCTTGAGGATGTGTTGAAATAGTCTTAAATGAATAGAATCATGATTCAATGAATTCGAAGAGCACCATAGGTGGAAATTCATAACGTGCTCACCAGTGGCTCACCAAGGTCCTCACTAGTATTACCTTCAAATTTTGGAATTTATGAAGGAAGCTTGGGAGGAATGACTGTTCATGTCGAATCATGAGATACCATATCATTAGTCAATCTCGATAAGTCAGGAAAATTTAACGTCGCTAGGAAAGGGAGCCTAGGTTTAGTGATTTGGTTCATGTAGATCTTATTGTTGTAAACACCATGGCCTTGCCAGTGGGATAGTAGAGTCTTCTTGTTTGACCCATAAAAGGGTGCATGGGAATATTGTAATTCGGAATACCTTGAGACTGGGGTGCTACGAAGCCATAGTTGTAAGACTGGTAAGAATATTGATTCTTGAACCCATAAGGTGGTACATAAGGTGGTATATAAGGTGGCACATACCCTACTAACACATAAGGAGGCACATAGCCTTATGACACTATGGTGTGAGTAGACGCGGGAACAACATGGCTAGCGGTAGTACTCCGACCCGAAGGACCATGTGAGTTACAAGGAGGATGTATTGTTCAAAACGCATTTGAAGGAATGGGTGCTGAAGATGATGTAACATGGGATGGGATATAACTTGTGTTCCCAATGTTCACATGTCTAGGGTCACTTCCATGAATGGGGACACTAGTACTAGGCTTAGGTTGCATGTGTGAGGATCCTCCCACTGCAGGGGTGGAAGGTGAAATATGACTACTACCAAACCTATCTGCTTGGAAAGGAATGGTAGTGCCCCCAGGTGTAGCACCAGGGTTAACACCAGATCCAACATTAGGTGATGGACCGATCTCAAGAAGGTCTAGCATGCCATACTTAAATGGGCCAGTGCTAGAGGGTGTCGAATGAGTTTCACGTCTCAAAATATGTGAAAAATATCGGCGGTCTGAGTTTATATAGTCTGGAAATTGTGATAGTAATTTATGTGACGTCCCAAACTTGAAGTGATCAGGTTCTTCAAGAGTCCCATATAAACTCTTAGGTAAGGTCTCCGCCCCAGGGGGTGGATAATGGGGATGCTCCGGGATCTCAAATGTGTGACTCATAGTGAGATCGGTGTGTGAATCAAAGTGAATAGCGGTCCGCCCGAACTATCTGCTTCTCTTTCGTGATGGAGGAGAAGACATAGAAGGTGGAAGCCATGCTAAAGGTCTAGAATGGTAGAATCCTGCTCCCGAATCCATGATGACTCAACAAAAATAAAAAGACTCAAACTAATTACGAACCCTAAAGAATCATAGCGTACACATAGCACACTCCTAAGAAAATATACAGCCAAAATACAAGCAAACCAAGGGGAGGATGTCTGAGCTCCTGAATGTAGCAGGTATGTCTCACCTAGGAGAGGCTTGAGACTCCCATACACTACAAGCGGAGGTGTGTAACCAATTATAGTGTCCCTCACTTTCAACGTGTAAAGTAACTGTGTTGTCCGACCCCTACCTGGACAAGACACTCACAGAATAACCTCTGCAAGTACCCCATGCAATACCTAGGTAAGGAAAATAAGGTCACCCCAATATAACCAATGTTCATGCAGGCATTCGAAGGAGGGATCTACCATATGGTCAAGGTAGCAAAGCCCGAAGCTCGAAAGAACCAACCAGTACCTCAAAATCCCCCAGATATGAATAAGATCCTGGAAATATATCTGACGCTCACAGAAAGTGGCCAGGGGATATCGCAACCACGATCATGTACGATGCCTCATGCTTAACTCCTTTGTAATAGGATCCTCCTGAGAACACTAATTATACCAAGGATTTCACTCTCTCAGCTGGACAGACACCTACTTGTTTCATTTAGTAGTCTTGGAGAATTGACTCACAATGAACTATTCCAAGACTCTAAACCCTAATATTGTTGATGTACCCTATCAAAGAAAAATGTGTAATTCATTTTAAATTAAGCATTGATGTTAGTGGTTGTGATTACTCAAATGGAAATGACCGTGCAACCGATGATGTTATGACTCAGCAGTGAAATAAATGTGCACACCTAACAAACAATGCTAAGTGCAATTTTGTCTAAATGAGAAAACGACGTATGCCACTACATGAGATGCATGTTTTTAATTCAAATGATAATGCAACCATTCCTATATGAAATCCTGACTATAAATTCAGTAAGAAAACCTAATGCAAGTACTATGCATGTGCAAAATGCAAAAATGCATAAGTATGCCCAAAAATAAAATATTTTTGTATTTTTTAAACAAATGATATGTAAAAGAAGCAAAAATACTCTACAAATATTAGACCCTACAACCACTCACAGAAAACATCCAATCAAGGCACTAATATAACATAAATATAATGCACTAATACCAAAACACAAGGAAAAGTGATGACAAGAACAACATCTAATTAAAAACAAATCAAAAAGGGTCTCTGGTAAAAAATGGAGGCTATATACAAACAACAACAACATCAAGAAAGAATCAGAAGCATTCAAAATTCACCCAAAAACACTCAATCGTCCAAATAAAACTCAAAATAGAGGCATACATGATTGTTCACAGAAAATATGCATACATACATGGCTATTCAAGAGAAACCTGTGTGTATACGCAACTGTGAAGTAAAAAGTCCCGTACAGGAAGTAAGAGAGGGTAAAATGATAATCCAAGGTCAAAATTAATTCGACGAGACATTACTGGGAATACATACCTTTACACCTGACACAGAAATAGAGAAATAAATAGCAATTCAAGCAAATTGTGCACCCAATCCCCAAAGAAAAAAACAAGGAACCTCCCCAGTGGAGTCGCCAAATTTGTTACAGAGAGAAACTTGCTATTGCTTGGGATATACCACAACATACTGAGTGACACCATAAAGAAATCCATTATGATATGTAAGAGAAATAAATGCATCTAACACTAAGGGATATGAAGCATACCTTATTTCGGATGGTTTATGTAGATCCCCTTTGAGCTTTTCCAACACACTTGTATTCACAATTCACTCTCAACAATAGCAAACAAGACAAGCATGCTATATATCAAAGTGTTAGGCCTACTCTAGAATATATAAACAATCATGTATAAGCAAATAAATACATCCATGGATACAATATTCATATTTATGCACATGTATTAGACAAGAAATGGATATTTCTATTAATAAAACAGAGATACAATAGTGACAACCTTTGTTGGCACTTCTTCGAACCTGAGAAATCGAGTCCTCCACTTGAGCCTCCACCACTTCAATCTTCCATCACAATGGCAAGCTTACAAAGAAAAGGAAAGCTTGAGAAGAGCATCACTATGTGTTCCAAAGGGACAAAGGGATTTAGACTCAAGCATAAACAAGTGAGGCAACAATGCACTATAGTTTCCTTGCTCTCCAATTTCTCCTCTTTCAATGTATCCAAGAGGCTCAATATATAGCACTCCAAATATAAAATAGAGGGTTGAGTCTGAGCATTCTCAAGGAATATGGAAGGCCAAAAGTCAATTTATTTAGGACTCTATGAGGAAAACTCCAAAAACTTTTGGCTTTATGCACATTTCTTGATGTACACGGTTTTTGGCTCAAACGCTGCGTACACACGCAAGTAAAGATTTATAAGTCATGTATACACATAAAAATTTGTTTTTTTGGGGATTTCTTGGATCATAAAAGAATAATATGAGCAAATGGGGTCCAAAGAGTCTGCAGAGGGACATGGAAGGCCATAAAGGTGTCATCAACCAAGTGTGGTAAAATCAAATATAACAAATGTAAGAAAATATTGATATGAAATGAAATTGTGGGATGAAGTAAATGATTGAAGAATTATTGTGAAATAATAATCAAGGATTGAAAATTAGATAAAAATTCAACATGTTTCCAAAGTATTTCTAAATAGATGTCATTTAGAACTAAACTTCGTATCTTCATGGATTACTTTTCACATTTTCTAAACTTGAGTTTTGACCTAGATCCTACTAGGGTTTCTAGGTTAGATTTTCATATTTTGTCAAAATAATGTCCAGAATGGAAGGCAAGTTGGATGATGTTGAAATTTCAAATGAACTCCACTATTCTCTTATATATGCTCTTAATGGTATTATTTAAGTGGACCATGGTGCTTCTAGGGATATGACATCACAAGATCAAAAGGAAGGAAAAGGAAGTAAAATAAAGTTTAAAAAGAATAGAGATTCAAGAGAAGAATCAAACCCAGTTCAAGCTCAAAAGGATATTTCAAAAGTAATATGTTCCAAGAGTCAGGATCCTAGTTAGTATGCTTTCCAATGTTCTCAAAATAAAATAGAAAGAAGAAATGGTGAGAAGAAGAAAGATAGGAGATTAGCTCCAAAACAAAAGAAGTATCTTACGATTGGCCACTTTTTGTATTAGTGTCCTCAAAAGAAAATGAAAGAAAGGAAACATGAAACCAATAATAAAGAGCTTCCACCTCATAATAAAATAATATAGTTTTAATGAATATTTCCAAGAATACTTCTAAGTATTCCAAAAGCTTCAAGTATAACATAAAGGTATCTACAAGGGTTATACACTTGGAAAGAATGTCAATGGATCTTTTCTAAGCAATGATAGTATAGCCAAAGGGATATTGGATCTAATGCATTCAGACACATGTGTACTGATGACAGTGATCACCCTTTTGTCTATCAGGATGAGCCATCAGAACCAATGGATCTACCAAGAGATGAGCCAATAATCAAGAAGAAGACAGGTTGGTCTAGTGATCCTTACAGGATGCAACAAGGCATGAAAATCATAGTGATACTTTTAGAGAGAGAACAAAATACTTCTAAGGTTCTCATGTTGTATAGCATTGATGAGTCACATCATTGATACCAAACCTTTTATTAATAAGGAGGCAACAAGCCAGCAACTTTGTAAATATATCATGATGAAATATTATTATTCCATCGTGAAGAATGATGTGTGTCGATACCTAAAGGGAAGAGACAGATGAACTTAAAGTGGATATACAAGATCAAACATGCAGTTATGATTAATATTAGAGATTACTCGTAAAGGACAGTCAGTTTGCAAACTCATAGGGAGTCATGGATAGCTACATTAAATGTTCTTGAAACAACAGGAGGGTTGTTGCAATCAAACCACTTGGTGTAGATGACGTAGATGAATACACAAATATCAACAAGTGTAGAAGACAACAAGTTTCTTCCTCAGATGCAAAGATTGCAAAGTTTCCATATACAAAGATGCACGATAGTCAAATGTAGAGTGAGCACAATACTTCTACATAGAGGGAGTAACCGCAACACAACTTGTCGATGATAAATAAAACTTTATATGGAAACAAGTAGGAACCAGGGACTAGATATGTTAGGATAAAAATGTACTTGATGAGTTCATAATTCACCAAAAATGATGTGGATTCCAACCTTTACTACAAGGTTGTTGATTTGATCTTAGTGCTATATGATTAATGATCCATTCCATTATGGGAACAAAGAAGTTAAATGATGAGTGCAAGAGGGAGTTGTATTATAAGTTCAAGATAATGGATATTATCTTGATGTGTCACTTCTTGAGATTATAAGTGTGGAAAATACCATATGAGACATTTTTTAGAGAGAGGGAGTACATAGTTTAAATCCTAAGAGATTCAAAATTATGGACTACAAGCCCATGACTATACCTATGGAGACAAATGTAAAAAAGTTGAGTAATTCCACTTCATATTCAGAATTGGTGATGTACAAGCAGTTGATTAGATCCTTGATGAGATATTTTCTTTACAGTAAAGAAGGTGTTGAGGCACATGCATGGTATAGTTGGATATTATCTAAGAGATGTATCAAGTGATGAAGTGAATCTACAAAAGATATACATATTCTAACTACGAGTGTAGTGGAAAAAGAAATCATCCTGGATCAATTATGATATCCTTGATTAGTGGGGAAATTGCTTCTATGGAACTTAGTACAATAGATTTAGAATAAATTGCAACAATGGTGCATAAAGGAGTTGTGAATCTCCAATACATATCCATGGCCGAGCAGATAACTAAAGTTCTCACCAATCTTTGTGTGAAGTGGAATTCCTCTCTGACTGAGAGAGAGCATTGATGGATATGTGATTTCATGATGATGAGAAGAAAGACATCCATGATAGATGAATGAATGAAACACCATATGAGAAGGAAGACATTCATGAGAGATGAAAGCCCCACATACCAAATGAGAAGGTAGACATTCATATGAGATGAATGGCCTAGATGGTCTTATAAATGAGCAATAAGACATTCATATGAGATGAGTGGCACATGCATCATCATGATTTTATAGTTGAGTGGAAGACATTCATAAGGGGTGAATATATTAGATACTAAGATGGTAGTACATATGTAGTTGCAATAAAGAGATACTAGTACATATGAAATTGCGATATAGATACAGTTCAATTCCAGTACATATGAAGTATAGATAATGATGCAATATAGGTATTGTATAGATGCAAATGCAGTAGCGATGTAATACTAAAGGAAATTCTCACTAAGTTAGCGGATTGGCGTGATGTAGAATGTCTCCCTCACCGAGAGGGAGTGTTGATACTCTCCATGGTTCTAGCATTGAGAAAACATTATGTATATCATTATCTTAGAGGTTTGTGACCCATGGAGATAATAGCCTAGTCATAGCTATAATTATTCAGGTGTTGACTATATTAATAGAGGGCTCAGACACTTAGCCTCGTCCAGTCATGTGTTGACTGGAGTGGTAGTAGGCTAGAGCTCACATTTCGTACTCATTGTCTGGGAGTTCTCTATAACATGAGTAATTTATTCTTATAGAGTGATATGAATTAAAAGGAGATATGATATCCTTGTATATTAGACAAACTCTAATCTAGTGTTGAAGTTGACAATTGGCTCTAAGAAATGACCATTACTTCTTAGAGTGTGGTCAAATAAACATTAGAGCTCTTGGGAAGAATATGATCACATGTGAGGAGATATCAACAAGCAATACTTTTCTATGACGAAGAAATATCAAAATTCAAGACAATCCATTAAATAATTCCCAAAGAAAGCAGAAGACAAGAAAGGGAAAAATACCCTAGTAAAAGGGGAAACTTGGACCTATAAGAGAAAAGTACAAGTCGACCTCAAGAGTGAAAATCAAGTTAGGTGGATAATATAAATAGAAGTATTCTCACACTTCATTTGACACATTCAAGCACAATAATATATCTCAATTGTTGCACACTTCTCAAGGAGGACAAGAGAAGATCACTAGAAGAAATTTTGGGGTTATCTTGTTATCTCTATCTCTCTCAAGGTTCGTTAGGGGTTATTGTGGAGGAAGGTCACACTCTTGTATTAAGGATTAATATTCATGTTTGGTATTGTACTTGAAATTTGGATTTATTTATTCTAAGAAAATTTTGTTGGGTTTTCTCCGTTTTGGGCTTCTCAGGGTAAAATCTTTATGTCTCTTGTGCATGATTATCTTTCAGTGATCCTTGTATTATTTTCCACTACAAGTAAATATTGATATGCAATGGAATTGTGGGATGAAGCAAATGATTGAATTATTATTGAGAAATAATAATCATTGACTAAAAATTCAGCATTTCATGCCCAATATGCAATCTATTCAATCCATTGACCCTTTTTTACCCTAATTAACCCTACACTATTAGTTGAAGATTGTTGCTTAGAGTTAGTCACCATTATGTACGTCGATCAGGGGTATTCATCAGCCTCACACTCACTAGCTTGTCTTGTATTAGTATTTTGTCATCATATGTATTTACAATATATTCTTGGTCCTCAATATTGATATCATTATCTCGATAGTGGCCTTAATTCTCATCGACATCATTACAATATATTCTAAGTTACGACAATAGTGATTGGGTGTTGCTTACCCCTCCAAATAAAAAAGTGGTAACCTTGGACTGAGTGGAGAGAGTCATCAATTCTCTTTTCCTCATTAGTCCCCCCTATGCTCAACACAAAGAATTTTTTTGATTAGGGGGAGTCATACATTATGGAGGTTGCAACATTCCAAGTTATGGTTAAATACATGGATCTAGTATTCCTAGTTGTCCACTGGACACCTTCTCTAGTTTTCAGGTCCACCCATCGTCTTGGGTTATTCAACATCATCAAAAATTCACCCCTCTTGGAAATCAATGCAACCATATCAATGCACTAAGCACATGCGCTAGGTAGCAACCAAATAAATTTGACCCTACCTAAGTAGTTAAGATCTTAAAACTCTCAATATTCTCTTATTTTAATTTCTTTTAGAAGAATTATCATGAACATATGGATGCTTGTCTCGTTTATATCAAAACATTCTTTATATGTCACCTATTAGTTTATCTATTTAACCATTATCACCAACACTTCCCCATGGGATATCTTTTTACTCAAAAATTTCTCCCTCACTATTGTTGGGAATGTTATATTCTTTGCATGTAGATCAACCGTCAAAGTCAATAGTCGATTGATTTTAGTCAACTAGGATCAGAGGCAACACAGTGTAAACCTATTTGGATGACCGACCAAAAATAGTTGTTTGGTCGAAGACCAAAGACTTATCGATGGAAACTTGATGAAACGACTAAATTAAAATTCAACGGGCAATCCACAAAAGTTGACCTAATCAAGTGGATTGGAAATAAATAAATAAAAATGGTTAGGAAGTTATGGATTTTCATTAATGAGCAGTTACTTGTATTGCATCTATAAATAAGATGTACTGCCTATGTAGAAAATATATAACGCAATGTAATGAAGTGTGATTTGTGGTCTAGCAAGTCAAGGTTGTGAACACATATTTTTTAGTGTTCGATTAATATATGAGCGTAAACTCATTGGTTTATTGGTTTTCCTCTAAGAGAGAGGTTTCCAAGTTAATTTATGTGTAATTTGTTTAATGTGTTGTGTATTCCATTGTTAATATATATTTGTGTTTAACAATAAATTAGTTTTCAAACTTAATATAATCAATATTAAGTACCCAAGACTCGATATTATAATTGTATTTGGTTGCAAGGGAATGCCTTTGTTTCTAAGGATTTGGCTTGGTCCTTGATCTAGGGAATCACTATTATAGTGGGAGTATTTCGAAAGCATTGATTCATAATTAGAATGGAAAATGCGTCTTTGCAATAATTATAGGTCAACCAATAGATATATGAAAAATAAAAACATTTAATAGAATATTGAATTCAAGGGCTAGATATAATACTATATCACATGGTTTAACAACGAAAACATGTTGGCAATGCAGTCAAGTCAAGAATTATAAACCAATTTGTAAGTCAACAGAAGTCGAGAAAGGAAAGGGTCTAATGAAGGTTAATTGACCAATGGTAAGTCTTTGCAAGAAAATAAAGGCAATGTATATTTTTCCTCCTCAAGTACATAATCAGATCATGACTATTGGTTGATCGAATCAGGTGCATCATATCATATGACACCTAACAAAGAGTTTTTTTGTGAAAATAAGAAGATTGACAGTGAGGATATTTTATTTGGAGATGAATCACCAACCAAGATAATCATACAAGGAAAATTTTTACTTAAGCTAAAAAGGGAAATAATATAAAAAATCCCAAGAGAACTGGATATACAAGGTTCAACCTGAAACCTAATTTTAGTAAGTAAGATAGGGAATGTAGGAGTGCAGTTTGTATTTGAGAAAGATACGTGCAAGATGGTGTGAGAAGAAATGGTGTTGATGATAAGTGTTCGTATTGGAACCTTATAAAAATGATTGGAAATAATAGACACCAATGAATGTGTTAATGTGGTACGTCTTGATACCAATGAAACATCTTCTTATCTAGTAGACTTGACCATGTTATGGAATCAACAGATGAGACATATAAGTAAGAAATATCTTTGTGTTATACATAGTAAAGGTATGGTTGAAGGTCTCCCTTATTGTTTTGAAGAATTTGATTTTTGTGAATAATGTATTTATGATAAACAAAGTCATGTAAGGTTCTTATATGGTGCTACTATGACTAAAGAATTACTAGTGTTAATACATAGTGATGTGTTTGGACATGTGTTAGTCCCTTCACTAGGAGGATCTCAGTATTACGTTTCTTTCATAGATGATTTCTCCAAAATGACATGGTTGTATTTTCTAAGGAAAAAATATGATGTTTTTGAGAGGTTTCAAGAGTTCAAAGCTCTTGTCAAAAATCAGAGTGGTAAAAGGATCAAGGTGCTAAGAACATATAACAAAAAATAGTTTCATGGAAGAGCGTTCAACCTTTTTTGCAGATAATGTGCTATATCTCAACAAAACAAAACTCCATACACGCCTCAACAAAACAAATTTGTTGAAATAATTAACAAAATGTTGATGGAGAAGGCTAGGAGCATGCTCAATGTTGCAAGAGTCGCACCTGAATTCTAGGTTGAGGCAATCAACACAGCATATTACCTATTGAATAGGCCATGGTTGACGACTCTGGTCGACAAGACTCCATATGAGGCATGGTATGGTAAGAATCCCTCTCTTACACATCTCAAAGTACTTGGGTGCAATACCTTTGTGCATATCCCAAAGGAAAAAGAACTAAACCCGACAGTAAGTTGAAGAAATGCATATTCATTGGATACAAACATGGAGTGAAATGGTATAAGTTGTGGAACCCAGTGACACAAGGAAGAAAATTTACAATCGAGATGTGATCTTCAGAGAATAAGTAAGAGGAGCATTCAGGGATGAAGAGGTAAAAATAGAAACACTAGAAAAGCAAGAGTATGAAATGACCAATGAAAGTCTGGATTCAGGGGAGTAGACTGAATCTAAAGAAAAGGTGGAACAACAGACTCCAAACATTAGGAGGTCTGATCGAGCAAGGAAACAACCAAAAAGGTATAGGCCACCTGATTTTCACTCTATTTTATTATAATCTTTCATAGACAATGATATTAGGTCAATAAATCAAACGATCGACTCGACATAGGGTAAACTATGGAAAATGGCTATGGGAAAAGAAATGGAGTCCTTGAAGAAGAATGAAACATGGGATCTAGTTACGTTACAAAATGGAAGGAAACCCGTTGGCAGAAAGTGGGTATTCAAGAAAAAATTAAATGCAAGAGGTCAAGTTGATAAGTACATGGCTTGACTGGTAGAGAAAGGGTATTCCTAAGTCAAGGGAATCGACTTCGGTAAATTTTATTTCATGTTGCTAGACCAAATTCGATAAGGGTATTAATTTCCTTAGCTACAACATTTGATATTGAAATAGAATAGATGGATGTAAAGATAATATTTCTTCATGGTGATCTTGAAGAAGATATTTATTTCAAGTCTCTTGAAGTTTTTACAATGGAAAGAGAAAAAGGAATTGGTTTATAAGCTTAAGAAATATCTCTACAATATAAAACAATCACTTAAGATGTGGTATCAAAAGTTTGGCATATATATCTAGCAGCTGGGATTTGTGAGAAGTTACATTTATCAATATGTGTATCAAAAGAAAGTCGATGATCATTTCATATATGTAGTTTTATATGTCAACGACATGTTGTTGGTCAGGAATAACATGGATCTGATAAAGGAGGTGAAACTACATTTATCCTCCAAGTTCAACATGAAATATCTTGAAGCAACTAATTTCATTCTTAAAATGGAAATTTAGAGAGATCATGAAAGTAGAAGGCTCTAGTTAAGTGAAATAAAATATGTTGAGACAGTCTTGAGACATTTTAACATGCAGAGAATCAATTAATCAAGGTCCCTATTCCTATGGGAGTTAAGCTATTTGTTGAACATTATCCTATGACACAGGGAAAAAACGAGTGCATGCTACATGTTCCCTATGCAAGTGTTGTAAGATAAACCAAATTCTAGTAATCTAATGCATGATATGGTTTGTACACGACGATATATTACACATACAATAGGAGTATTGAGTAGGTACATGTTTGTTGTTGCATTTGTAACTTCGAAATATATTCTAAAGTATATTATTATGGTATATTTTCATACCCCCATTGGAGATGTGTTTCCCTCCTTTCGATATGTTGTTATTGTACATGGTCTTTGAGGTAAACTCTTCGTTGTAAGTCGGGGTAGTAGCCCCCAAGTTGAATATAATAATATATATTTTTGAGTCTCCCTAGGAAAATTCATCCATGTTAGGGTAATATTTTGTCCCAGTAAAGTTATTAGGTCAGTCACTTGAAGGGTATAAATAGGGAGGCACCCTCCCTCATTTAAACACACACTTAATCACTCAAGTTCGCATGAGGAGAGAAAGAAGAACAAGGAAAAAAGAGAGAGAGTTGCAGAAGACTTCTTATACTTGGGGTTTTTCATCTTGTGATATTGTCTTCGTGACGGAACTATGCTAAGGAATTTTACGATGTTTTCTCCTTTATGGTTTCCTCGAGGAAAATATGTGTCTTGTGTATCTTCTCTATCTTATGTATCTTGGTGTTCTTTTATTATTTCAAATAAAGATCCTAATCAATTTGAATAAGATTATAAAAACTAACATGGTATCATAGCATCTCTGAAAGAAGGAAATATATAGAATGGAAACTAGGGATTCCTAGTTGAAGGTCTTCTCTCAATAGATCATCAAGAAAAGAAGGCTAGGTTAACTCGCCCTAAAAGGGCACATATTTTGGTGGAAGCGGAATAAAATTTGAAGAAGTTTCATTTTTGAACCAGACACTAGTGCTAGGAGAAACTAGGTAATCAAGTTTCAAAGGATTTCCACCTCATTTTTCAAAACAGAACATTACTAAGCAACTCACCTCAAGGAGGGGCATCCTTCTATCCAAGCAGAATTCCAAAACTCCAAGTTTGGAAAATTAGGGTTTCTCTAACAAACTCTAGGTAAGCCAACTTTGAAACTAGGTCGAACACCTCAAATTGGTATGATCTAAATCTCTGTTATTTCCATTTGAAGTTCTCATTTAAAAATGACTCATCATACCCAGCTTGAGGATACACTTTGGAGAGTTGACAACTTTCGAGCATGAAAGTACAGGATCTCCCTGATCCTTGAAGAAAATGATTTGGATAAGTATATCAGTAAGGAAGTTCCAAAACCATAGGGAGATGAGGCTAAGGCTATCCATAAGAAGAAATTTGTCAAGGCCAAGATAATCATTGCATATTCTATTAAATATTATCTTATCCCCCATGTGTCATCCTTGAAGACACCTAAGGAACTGTTCAATTCTTTGACGAAGTTGTTTCGAAGGAAATAACATCAAGGGAAAGATGACATTGAGGAACTAACTGAAGAATGTGAAGATACAAAACTCATATACCATGCAATCCTACTTCACAAGGGTTGATCAAATCAAGGAACAACTTGAATCAATGGAAGATAATGTAAAATAAGGAGATATTGTTATGACCACCTTGAATGGTCTCCCTAGATCATGGGAATCATTCATTCAAGGAATGTGCTAGAAGGAGGTTGATCAATTTCAGAACTCTTAAAAGAATGCATACAAAAGCAAGCTTGACTCACAACAAGAGAAGATAATATGGGAGGAACTGAATATCAATCTCTCACAGTTCACACCAAAATATATAATAGAAAGGAGGATCACCATCACTAAAAAAAGGGAGGACCATCATAACAAAAGAAAAAAGAAATTTAGAAGAGATCCTTCCAACATTCGATTCTACACTTGAGATGAGAAGGGACATCACTCCATATATTGTCCCAGAAATAGAGGATCCTTCAACAAGGAGTCAAATAAGAAGAGACATCATGCTCACATCGTTGAATATGATGAACCAACAATAAATAGACTCAAAGCATAAACTGATTCTTCAAGTAATGAAGAATATGCCCTAATCTCAGCACTCACAGGAACTATCTCAAATGGAAGCAATGATTGTCTTGTATATAGTGGGGCATCCAAACATATGAAGGGATACAAAGAATCTGTAATGTCCCCATTCAAATAATTGCATAGCAAGACAATTCCATCAATCCTACTAGTTCCCTAGGTTGGATGGATACACTTGGAATTTTAATAAGGGAGCTAATAAATTATGTTTAGACATTAGAATAGGATAAATATTTAATAATGTAGATTATTAAATAAATACAACAGAAAATTGAAGTGGCAATGGAGCATGGAGACACATGGAGACTATGGGGCCCACACAAGCTAGAAATTTGGTGCCACATGGCATCCTCCTCTTGCAATTTCAAATCCATGGGAATCCTAAAGTTTCTTGGATGAGTTAGAAGGATAATACACTTGTACATATGCATAATAGGTCGAATTCATGAGGAAATGTAACTTACATGGGAGAGGAAGAGTCATTTTGGAGCTAGTGAGACACTTGTACTAGATTCCCTAGCTCTATGACAACAATGATGAAGATACTATGAGACCTATGACACAAATAAGATCTGAAGGCTGACATCTAACATGTCAGGTAAAAATAGAGCATCCAAGAGAGCTCTCATGGAGTTGGGGAAGCTCAATGGGCTCCAACTCGAATTTGGGGAAGGTGGAAGGCTGGGAAAGGGAGGACATGTGGAAAATCCTGAGCACACAACCTAATTCAAATTGGATTGATTTTGTGGATGTATTGGGAATCTTAGAAGGATAAGTGTGTTTATAAAATAGAGGAAGCAACCAAGAGAAGGGATTTTGATCATTTGATAAATTTTCATTTGTGAATTGTGAGAGCTAGTGGATGACTAGTTTTCTTTCCTTAGCCAATTTTGAGGGTCAAATATTCCCATCCAAGTTGGTGTTTGGAGAGGCCACTCAGGTATCTCAAGGATATTTAATGGCATTTTAAATACAGGTGGAAGCTACATGGCAGCTCATGGGTTCTTATATTGGAGCACTTCCTCTCAACCATTTCCACTTTTCTTCAAGGATAGTTTTAGGGGTGAATTTTAACCCAGTGGGCTATTTTTCCATGTTTTTCTCCCAAAAAAGATTCTCCATTTTGCATTTTTTGAATCCCTGTTTCACCCAATTTTGATGGGGTAAAAAATTTTCACCCTAAAAATCGCCAAATTATTATATAAACGATATAAAATCCTTGGAAATTAAAATATTTTTGAAAAATATCGCCAATAATTTTATAGTTGGTGTTTTAAGAATTGGTATTATTCACCAACATTTATACACTTTTAAATAATTATGGCTCCTTAAAATCATCCCTAGTTTCCTTTGCATATTCATGCTCATGGAGGGATTGCGCCTTGGGTGAGCTATTGTATTATTTGGGAGAGATATTCATGATCTATTTATGATTGTAATCAGTTCAATATGATCTGCTCTTCATTCTCAAAAAATTTCAAGTCGAAATAGCCAATATTTGTATGTCAAAATGACTTTTAATGAGCAAACAATGACCATTTCCACTCTATTTTGATATATGACATGGTAATGCTTATTATTTAGAATGGAGGAATGTATCTCTGATAAATTTATGAGGCATGGACTTTAATTAATGTGTATTGAAAGTATCATGTTCATTACTTAAGCATTGGAATCCATTTTACTCATTTTTATTACATTGGGAGAAGATTTGGTGGATTTTCCCCAAGGGTCGAAATTGTGATTTGGTAGCTGTTTTGGAAAGAATCATAACAGCCTGTATAAACTGAAACATGATGCATATGATACTTTAAAATTTTCCCTTACACATCCCGTGCCTCTGTTCAGAAATTCGAGTGGGTTTGGGATCATTTGAGAAGCCATTTCCAGCATTTACCCGGAGGGGGAATTGGAACCCCAAATTGCTAGTAAAGACTCCTACTTGATCAGAATATAAAACTAGTTTGAAGAATTGATTGGAGGGTTATAAGTAAAATATGGACATAAAATTTAAGTATTAATATCATTCATACACACTCTGAGAATATTTGGGAGCATTTGGGCCAATTTGGAGACCTAGACATCAAAACTAGTCAAAGGTCGAAATAGGGGAAAAACGTGAAAAAAATTGGTCATTTAATAAAAATTCAAAAAGGGAGATTACATAATCTCATCAATCTGTCTAAGCATGAGTCACCTGACAAGGTGAAACTTGGGTATTATTATCAATACCCCATAAAAGGATGTGGAGAAGCTTCATGCAAGCTAGACTCTAGGAAATCTTTGAAGATGAAAGATGTGCTATATGTTCCATGATCGAAGAAGAATATTCTCTCCATCTATGTACTAGATGCAAGGGAATAAGGGTTGCATTTGTTGATGGCCAATTCCTAATGTGGCCAAAAGGAAATGCAATAGATGATGCAACAATGATTGGAGAGCAATAGGGAAGCTTGTACAAGTTGAAGGGACAACCTGAACAAACATTAGTTCATGACTCCATAGAACCAAGTGAACTATGGCACATAAGGTATTCACATGTACACTATAGAGAACTATCGATTGCAAGAAAAGCAGTTTCAGGACTTCCATAAATACAGACACACGTTCCCAGAATCAGATGATGAAGTAGAACACACTATCAAATACTCTAGTTATTCTTGCAATGAGATAAAGATCAAGAGGGAGTCCACCCACCCAAAAAAAATGTAACTGCTTAATTATTATTTCCAATATATCTAGTTACTTAAATGATATTTATTTATGTACATATTTATTCAGTTGATGTATTTTACATGTTTGTTTTCATTTATGAACAGTATACTAGTGCCTTTTATGTGATGGGTAAGTATCCTATGGAGTTGTACAACATTCCTTTGCAATTTATCTAGAATGAAACCACTTTGCTGGCATATTGGGAGTAGTGCACACTTTTAATAATGTTATGGTAGAGATGGAACACATCTAGAAAGATACCGTATGTACGTGATATGTATCAATGTTGTATTCGCTGAAATAGTTGCATGATTGTGTGACATATGTCTTTATGCATTAGAATTTTCCACTATTAATATGTTTTGGAAATTATGAAATGGTTCTAATCATGTAATCGTATTTTACTTGTAGGAAATATCATGTACAATCACCTACAAGAAAAGAAGGATGAGACTTGTTCCAAAGAATAAGTGATGGAAATTCAGCTAGAAGATTTACTCCAACAACGTACATGAATAGGAACTTGAAGAAACGAGGGTCCAAGACACGACCATAGAATAAACAACTCTAGATGACCATGAAGATCATGTCATGGCATAACCACAAGAGCTTGTAAAACCACTCCACGATAAGAAATCCCACAAGAGAAAACCAACATGGGCAAGGGAGCTAATACAAGATGTAGAAAGGTATGACACTCCAGATGGGATGCATAGAGAAAGGAAAAGACCTAAACCATACAACAGCTATGTGGCCCTACTATGTGACATCATTGATAAATAACCTTACAACTACAAAGAGGCTGAAAAAAACAAAGAATGGAAGGATTCCTTGATCAAGGAGTATCAATCAATTATGAAGAAAGATGTCTAGGATATAGTTATGAGACCGTAAGGGAAGTCTGACTTCGAAGTGGATCTACAAGATCAAGCATTTTGTAGATGGTAACATTGAAAAACACAAGGAAAGTTTTGTGGAACATGGCTTCTCCCAAAAATAAGCCATATACTATGAGGAGACATTTGCACCCGTAGCGAGATACACTTCCATCAAATCTATACTTTCATTGGTTGCAGTAATGAAATGGAAGGTACATCAAATGGACGTCAAGACAACATTCTTGAATGGTGTATTTGAATAGGAAGTTTATGTGGAGAAGCCACTGAGATTTGAGACCCGTGTGCAAATTGAAGAAATCCTTGTACGGATTGAAATAGGAACTCATGTCATGGTACGACAAGATGGAAAAATTTCTGATGAGCTTAGGCTTTACCAAGAGTAAAGCAGATTCCAACCTTTACTTCAAGGTTGAAGTTAGAATACCGGTGATGCTCCTTCTATATGTTGATGACCTATTTCTGACAGCAGAGGACAAACTCATTGTATATACAAAGAGGAAGCTTTCCACCGAGCTCGAGAAGAAAGACCTAGGGATGATGCAATATTTCTTAGGAATGGAGGTGTGGTAGAGTACAGATGGAATATTCCTTGGTCAAGGGAATTATGTAGTGGAGATTCTAAAGAGATTTGGAATGTTGGACTGCAAGGAGATAGCCACACCTATGGCATCGAACTTGAAGCTACTATGTGATTCTTCATCATAGACAACTGATGTCACGATGTATCGTTAGATTATTAGTTCATTGATGTACCTGACGAATACAAGACCAGGCATATGCTTTTCTATGAACACCTTGAGCCAGTTCCAGATAGATCTGAGACATGTTCACCTGGTAACTACAAAGCATGCATTCATGTCCCTGAAGGGTACAGTTGATATGGGCTTAAGTATGATGCAAATCAGAATATTAACTTGCACAGTTATGTTGATTCGGATTGGGGAGGAAGCGCCACTGATAAGAATAGCACTTTGATTTATTGCTTTAGTTTGGGATCCAGTATGATCTCATAGTTTAGCAAGAAGAATTCCTATGTGGCGATGAGTATGATCGAGGCAGAATATGTGAGCTTAATGAAAACCCATGGTGAGCTTTTTCGTAAAGTTTGGCCCCTCTACCCGAGAAAGCATAAAAGTATGCAAAGGGGAACGGTCTTGGCTTGAGTGTGCCAAGGTGGTCCTTTTCATTTGATGGTCTACATAGTCTGCAAAAGGAGATAAACGAGACGATGCAGACGCACTTTCCTATACTTTAATGAGTGGGAAAGGAAGTAGTTGTGCTTGACAATATTTTCATTCTTTTAGGAGTCAGAAAAGAGATTAAAAGAAACTCTAGTATGGTCAACTGATTGCGGTGGCACAAGCAGTGCCCCATATCGAGACGATGGACAGTGGTCCAAAGGTCATCTACGCAGTATGGACAAAGTAGATGGTTCTTAAACATACCAATACATGCACAGGATAGATCGCGATAGAGGCACGCGAGTCGATGCGGCAGAGGCATGCAAACCGAGGTGGCTCTCGGACAGAGGTTAGGAGAGTCATGTGTGACTTGTGGAGGATGGAATTGACTACATGTGATGTGAGTGCAAGTCCAGAGGTAGTTATATGCCAAATACATGCAAAGGAAATCATTCGTCTTCCGAACAGTGGTTCGGATATCTGCATAAGGTGCGGTGGACGGAGTAGATAGATTAAAAAATAAAAAATGATGTTCCTTACGGGCGGTGGCCCAAGAAACCGCATGAGTGGCAGTAGGAAAGTGTGATGAAAGTATAGGTCTGCAGACACTTGCATCACCATGATGTGGCTCGTAAATCGAGGTAACTTCTGGGAAGCGGTCCCAAAATTTGTTTGTTAAACATGAGACGATGGTCTCATAAGGAGATGGAAATTTGAGCCCGGAGATGTGATAGGTGTCTCGAACTAGTTCTAGGTGACTTTGGATTAGCAACTAATGGTGCTTCCCCTGACTTGTGGTAAAAAAGTTGAAAAACAAGAAAATAAAACGAAGCGACTCATTGGTGATGTTAAGCGTAAAATCTATTGAGGTAGATCCTGTTCATGCGGGGGTTTTCCAAGAATTGTCCATCAGAGTCAATAAGGGTGTATGCCCCTTTTCTGAGGCAATGGTGGATGACGTATGGGTCATACCACATTGAATCAAACTTGCCTTTGCCCAAATTATCATTGGGTTGGTCATAGACTAGAACCATATCGCCTTCGCTGAAGGTGTGAGGGTGGACATGGGAGTCATAGTGGGCATTTAACCGTGTTTTCATTGCTTCAATGGCTTGGAGGGAAGCTCGACGATATTCTATGGTTTGCTCGAGTTGGAGGAGTCGTTCTTATAAAGGAAAAGTATCAGGGAGGATTTCTACCACGAGGTAGAGGGATGGGATTTGGCACTCTGTGGGGAGTACTGATTCAACACCATGTACTAGGCGAAAAGGAATGAAACTGGTTGCAGGTTTTGTGGATGTGCGATAAGCCCATAGGGCGGAGAATAGCATGTGATGCCAGTTGGTTTTATGGTTTCCCACCATCCTTTGGAGCATTTTTTTGATGATTTTGTTGACTGCTTCAACTTGGTCGTTGCCTTAGGGGTAGTAGGAAGATAAGTACTGGTGTTCAAATTTCAACATGGTTGACAACTCATCCCAAACAGTGTTTTGAAAATGTGCTCCATGGTCTGAGACTAATTGCTTAAGAACACCAAATCATGAAATAACATGGTTGAAGAAGAAGCACGCTGCTATTTCACTTTTGCAATCAAATGTGGGCATGGCCTCAGTGCACTTAGTGAAGTAATCGACTACCATAATGATGTATTTATGACCATTGGTCGAGACAGGGTTGATTGTCATGAAGTCAATTGCCCATTTGCAGAAAGGTCTGACTATGACTATGGGGTGTAACGGTGCAGGGGGGTTCTTGCCTTTGGGGAAAAGAGCTGATAGTTGTGACAATGCTTGACTGCCTCTATGCAATCAGTGAAGATAGAAGGCCAAAAGTAGCTGGCACGTAGAATATTCTGGGTGGTTTCCAGGCCTGAAAGGTGGCCACCACAGGCTCCACTATGACAGTCGTTGAGGATGGTCTCGGCCTCGTCACGGGTGAGGCAACGACGTAGGATGGTATCAATGCCTCGATGATACAGAACATCTCCAATCAGCAAGTGGCGAATGGCTTGATGTCGGATGCATCACCTATCCTCACAGTTTAAGTGCGCTGCGAACTTCTGTGTTTGTAAATATAGAAGGATGTCCCCATACCATGGGTCTTCTATGGATATGATGAATACAAAATCATCAGGGAGGTCATCCTTGGGTGGTGATGATGTGGTTAATGGGGGTAAGTCGGTCATGAGCATGGTCAGCACGAGTGCCTTTGTGATATTTTGGGAAAAAAATTCTTGGAGAACAACTACCCACTTAGCTGCGCGACCTTGTAGGAGGTGCTGGCTTAAGAGGTACCGCATTGGGTTTGAATCGGCCACTACACGAGTATGGTTTGCAATGATGTAGTGGCACAACTTTTGAGCTGAGAAGACGACGACAAGGACCAATTTCTCCTCGGGTGAATATCATAGTGGGGGGGCTGTCAGCTTCTGACTGATGTAATAAATCACATGCTCATGGCGAGCATCATATTTTTGGACCAAGACATCAGCAATGGCGTTGTTTGAGGCCGACACATAGAGAATGAAGTCTCAAGTGAAGTCTAGTGCTGAGAGTAATGGTGCAGAAGCCAAGGCTTGCTTGAGTGCATCAAATGATTCTTGTGCTTTTTGATCCCAAACAAAAGGAATTTTTGTGAGGAGCAGGCAAATGAATCTGTAGGATTTTGTTGCATATTCTGGTACAAAGTGGTGAAGGAAGTTGGCCTTGCCTTGGAGGCTCTATAGTTGGTGCTAAGTTTTTGGTGAAGGAAGAGCAAGGATAGCCTGAACTTTGAGGGGGTCTACCATTATCCCTTTGTGGGATACGATGAACCCGAGTAGACGGCCTGCTGGGACACAAAAAAAGCACTTTAGGGGATTCCAGAAAATTTTGTACTTGCGGCAACGTAAAAATACTTGTCGCAAGTTGTCCATATGTTGTGCTCATTTTGGTGATCGAGTGGTAAGATCGTCTAGGTAGACCAATATGATATGGATTAGATCATGGAAACAGTATGTCATGGCGCGTTGGAAGGTGGTTCCAGCATTTTTAGGCCAAAGGGCATGGCTCAATATGTGAATGTGCCCCACGAGGTTGTGAATGCAATCTTGTAACGATCTTCTTTCTAGATCTGGATTTGGTTATATCCAGAAAATCCATCCATGAAGGAAAAGACCTCATGTCCAGCGCATGCATCGATAATCTGATCGATGAAGGGTGCTGGGAAGTTGTCTTTGGGACACGCCCCATTTAGATCGCGGAAGTATGTGCAAACATGGATGGTACCCTATTTGTTATTCATGGGAATAGGATTAGAAACCCAAGTGGTGTATGCAATGGGGTAAATGAAGCCAGTTGTGTGGAGCTTCTCTATCTCAGCTTTGACCGCGGTCGTTTTGGAAGGATGGATGGGCCGTTTCTTTTGGCGTATGGGGGCCACATTGGGCCATGTGTCGATGTGGTGTTCCATGATGGATGGATCCAACCCAGGAATTTCAGTGTAAGACCAGGAAAAGATGTCACGGAATTCTTGGAAGAGAGCTTTGTAGGCAGCGACTTCTTCCGGGGAGTAGGATGCCCCCATCATGATTTCTTCAACAACCTTAGGATTGGTTGAGATGTTGATTTTTATGGTTGGAGAGATGTTGGCCATGTTCCCTTCTTCGAAGGTGTTTGGTGCCAGAATGGGGTTTTTGAACCAGTCAAATTTCCCATGAATGAAATCTTTGGTTTCAATGAAAAACCTGTCAGACTACGACACAAGTTCTTCGAGGAGGAAAAATGAGCGATGGTGCATGTCGTCCCATGGGTATTCTAGGGTGGTTAAGGCTTCAAGTATCTCCTTATCATTGTGGAAGCAATGAAGGGACAGGTTTGATGGACTGTCATTGGTGGTGGAGACAAGAGGGTCGGTAGAACTGGACATCATGTAAATGGACATGGTTTCCAAAGAAGGAGGTGGGGTGTGAACTTCTTCGATCAAGGTGATCTCAGATTCAAGGGAATGTTGATGAAGGTCAGCTAAAGCCATTCAGAACTTGGGCAAGTCTTGCAAGTGGTGAGAATAGTGTCCATACAGTCTGCAAAGGGTGTAAGCATGGTTTGTTCTCAATGACTTGTTTCTCACTATTGGTGTACTTGGAAGTTCAACCATGGGGAGGTTTTCGATTGTATCCATGGCATCCAAATGCACGTGGATTATAAGAATCTCAGGGTAGTTCCGAGTTGGATGGCCTTGTTCTTCGCAGATGGCGCAAGGCGATATATTTCGGGTTCAGCGGTACCTTTTGCGTTCTTGCCCCTGGCCTTTTTTGGGTTGGGCGATGCGGGTGTGGGTGTGGTGGTTGGTTTTTGCGGGCCGGGTGGAGGATGAGACTCGACCGTAATGGGTTGCATGGGGGTTAAGACTACCTGAGGCATTAGTGGTTGATCTGGTGGATCAAGATACCACACATGAATTCCCAATGTAAAGTTGGGTAGGTTTAGGGTCGCCATTACTAGCTTGCTCATGACACCAGGCGGGGGAAAGAGGAAGGGAATTGTATGGACTGGAGAGGAGCCCAGATAACTCCATTTTGGTTGTATGTGGGGATGAGGTTGTGGTTGCGAATACGCATAATGCTGTGGCTACGGATGATGTTGCGGCTACTATTGATGTTGCAGCTGCGGACGGTGTTTTGGTTGCAGTTGGGGTAGTGGCTGCGGTTGTTGTTTGGGTGTAGCGGTGTTGGATGAGAGCATGCACAAGTCTGCAATCTCGTTTGGTGTCGGTGGTGGTGACACTAAGGGGAAAGAATTCATCATGGTGGTATCAACAAACAACCTAGGGCCCACATTCAAAAATGGGGAGGCTGGTATGTTGTCAACCATGGTGTTGACTACAGGGATAACATTGGCATGTGTGGTCATCCCTTGCAGATCAATGGTGTTGATCATAGGGATAATGTTGGAGGGTGTCGTTAGTGCTTGCGGATCGTGATAAGTCAGTTGGTCAACCATCATGATTTTCCCTTCATGGGGGAACTGTTGGAGCAGGGTCCCGCAGCTACAGAAGAAGCTGCTAGTTTTGGCAGAAATAAGTTAAGACAGAGCTACGACGCCGTAGCACGTTTCCAGCTAGAGAGCAAAGCCGAAAACCATCACTTTTAAGATAAAAAAGTCAAGAAGGCAACGGTACTTGAGTGGCAGAGAAGAGAGAGCTCAACCACTGCATTGAAGGCAGCGGCGGAAGACAGGAGGGCTCAGCGACCCTCATAAAGGAAAAGGAGCAACGAGGCTGAAGCATTGAAGGCGAAGGACAGAAAAGCGAAGCGATGCATAGTACCCATGATCAGTGCCAGGAAGCATGGAAGACTGCAGACATCTGTGGTGTGACAGAAAGCAGCTACCTCAAGTACAGATATGGCCGACTGTCACTAGTTAGGTTTTGGGTTACTGTTGGGACAGGCCCATAGTGTTGTAATGGCAAGACCTTCGGGCTGCCTATAAAAGAATATATTTTGTATTGTAAAAGGGTTGGTTGGCGGGTTGAAGAGCTAGCTAGTCATTTTGTTAGTTAGTAGTGTTTTGCAGACTATTAGACTGTTGTAAAAGCCTAGCTATGGTTCTGTCATTAGTGGTAGCAATCTTACGATAACCAGTAGCTGGCTTATAGAATATGTATGTAAAGATCCACAGGGATCAACAGAGAGGGAAGAGTATATTGTAGGAGAGCAATATAGAAGAGAAAAGAGATCTAAGAGAGAAGATCTTAAGCTGCATATGCGATGCAGCAGAACTGTGTTTTACCTTCCCCTGAGCTATAATAAAAACACAGTTCTGTGGACATAACTTCCATCCTGGAGGTGAACCACGTTAAAATCAGTGTTATGTGATTGGTTTATGTGTTATGTTTATTTATGCATTTATCAGTCAGTTTATGGACTTTGTTTACAGTTTAATGAATGAATGTGTTAATCAGTTCACAGCCATAGAGAAGGATAAATATAGGTTAACGTCTTTGGCACGCTGTTTATGGGTCATTCATGCTTTGCGTAAAACAGTCTCTATTGCAGTATCGAATAGCCTTGTATGTTAAGTCTTGCACTTCGACACGAGCAACGCTAAGTGCGCTAAACCGCGGAGGTAGGATATCACACAGAGGTGATACCGCACCAGCAGAGGAACTGCGATGCGCGATACTGCGGGTGAAGGACTTAGCGTTGGGCAGGAACTGCATGTCGCACCATGCGCGGCGGTGCGATAAGGTTGGAGATATCGTGGGCCTGAGAAAGTGCGCGCCGCAGGAAAGGATCACGCAGGGGTATAAAGGAATATCTTGCGGCTAGAAGAGCTGCGAGGCGAGCAAATCGTGCGACGTGAGCAGGAGATCACGTGACGCGAGCAGGAGATCGCGCGACGCGCAGAGGAGAGACCACAGCTAGGAGAGCTGCGAGCCACCAGTGGGATTGCCACAGAACCCAGTCCAAGACGCTTGAGTCCTTGGCCAACCCATTAGAGTCAATTCGGGTGAGACTTCAGGCCGCTTTGTGGTCTATCGCCGAAAGGGCCAATGATCTAGGGGTGTTGTTGGTTGATTATAGTAAACCCGGGTCTGCCCATAGCAGCCAACAAATGGTTCCGTTGCCGGTTTTGAATAATTGAGCGCTAATGTTCTGTTGGCATCCCACCAGAGAATATTTTCACCAGTGGCTAGATTCAAACCTAAGGGAGTTTGCCCAGAAAGAAAAACGGAGCCCTAAACTGAGCACAGAGGCCGGGTTAGAAAAGCATATCGCTTCAGATATACACGCTATATTTTTTGCAACCTATGGAAACGAGCTTTTTGACTGGTTATCCAAGTTGACAGATAGGAACATATTCAAGAAGAAAAGAAACATTGTTTGGACACCGGAGTTGATTCAAACTGTGCAGAACCTCAACAATCCCATTACGAGAGCAGTAGACTTCTGGCTTGCGAGTGTGCTAGGAGGATTTATTACAGAATTTGCAGTTGACCAAAGAAAAAGCTTCAGTGAGGCTGAGCGGTACTTCTTCAAAGGATATCGTGGTAAGTACCTAAAGTCTCTAAACTTGTCCATTAAGATGATGCTACATGAAAAAGGAGTAATGGACATGGTTTCAGATGAATAAGTAAAGATAGTAATGTCACAAGAGTTTGAAAGTGAATTTGATGACATTGGATGCACACGTAGTGGCAAGAAATATAAAGTAACCTTCGGCTCTCCTGTATTTGGAGATAGTTCAGACAATATTAGGCAACTGATTCCTAGTACCACAGAAGAAACAGAGGGGGGTATCCCTTACCAGCCCTACACCCCATAGAAATAGAACGGGACTCAGAGTAATCCCGTAGGTACTCCATCCAGTAGCTCACAGACAGTACCTACTGCCACTACATCACCTTCACCTACATCGTTGAGTGGTAGTAATCCAGTCAATCAGAACCCACCGCAGAGAAATAGAATGGGATATGATATGAAGCTACCTACCTTTAAGGGTACAGGAGCAGAGGACCTGGAACAACATTGGTTTCTATGTGAAGCTATGTGGACCATTAAAACAATCAACGACGATAACCTTAAACTTGTACAGTTGGTCACTACACTCAGAGATCGAGCTTTAACATGGTACATAAAGTATACCACAGTACCCAAGACACTTGCCCAGGTCAAGAACGCCATGATTAAAGAGTTCAAGAAACCTAAGTCTGAATCTCAGTGCATTACAGAGCTCAAGGATATTAAGCAGCTACCATCAGAATCAGTATGGGACTTTGACCAGAAATTCAAAGCTCTTATAGACCAAGTAAGTTTTGAGTTTGTGTCGGAGCAGCATAAGGAATGGTTTATCGCAGCGCTTCTCCCTCACATCAGAGTGCCATTAATGCAGCAGAAACTCCAGACGCAGGATGACGCGTTGGAGATGGCGATGAAGCTAGAAGCTTCACCTTTAGCAGAAACAAGTGCAGGCATGACAACTCTACAGAACCAGTTGGCCAATCTCACGTTACAGATACACGAACTTAAGAAAGGAAAAGAGGTTATGCAAGACATATGGTGCTT
>LPNX011196034.1:297775-419705 GCA_001517045.1 Pseudotsuga menziesii
GACCTATCTGATCATCTAAGAAAAGCACCAAAGATTGCGGAGGCAACGCAACAAAAATCTGATGATCAGAGGCAGGATGGGTACCTGGAGCACTTCGAAGAGAAGAGAAGTGGAAGGGGACAACAAACCCAGCAGTCGGTCGAATTCCTGGAGGCAGGCAAAGGCTTGTTCTCGGAACGGAATTCATGGTTTGCCCCTCCTTCATATACGAGGCTCCAGGCTGAATGAAATGTTTGAGAGGGATGGAAGATACAGACTTTCCTTGTGATAAAAGTTCTAACCCAGATAAAGAGGAAAGGATATCTATAGAAAACCTCTCAAACACTAGAAGACTCTTAAAAGGTTTCAGGAGTGAAGAGAGCAAAACCATGACATTGGGCAGGAAGGATAAGAGAGACCAGCGAACCAAGTTACATAAAATATAAAGAGAGTGCCGAAGTGATGCAGAAGGAAGTCATAGGACTTCGTGACAGGTTGCAGAGGGCTTCGCAGGAAGCCAAGGCAAAGCTACAGCAGGAGAATCCCATTGCAGGTGGCTCGAGGACGAGCCACAAGTAAGTGTTAGGGGACTATTAGAGCAGGGTCCCGCAGCTACAGAAGAAGCTGCTAGTTTTGGCGGAAAGATAAGTTTGGTGGAAAGAAGTTAAGACAGAGCTACGATGCCATAGCACGTTTCCAGCTGGAGAGCAGAGCCGAAAACCATGACTTTTAAGATAGAAAAGTCAAGAAGGCAATGGTACCTGAGCAGCCGAGAAGAGAGAGCTCAACCACTACATTGAAGGCAGCGGCAGAAGACAGGAGGGCTCAGCGACCCTCATAAAGGAAAAGGAGCAACGAGGCTGAAGCATTGAAGGCGAAGGACAGAAAAGCGAAGCGGTGCATAGTACCCATGATCAGTGCCGGGAAGCATGGAAGACTGCAGAGAACTGTGGTGTGACAGAAAGCAGCTACCTCAAGTACAGATATGGCCGACTGTCACTAGTTAGGTTTTGGGTTACTGTTGGGACAGGCCCACAGTGTTGTAATGGCAAGACCTTCGGGCTGCCTATAAAAGAATATATTTTGTATTGTAAAAGGGTTGGTTGGCGGGTTGAAGAGATAGCTAGTCATTTTGTTAGTTAGTAGTGTTTTGCAGACTATTAGACTGTTGTAAAATCCTAGCTCTGGTTCTGTCATTAGCGGTAGCAATCTTACGATAACCAGTAGCTGGCTTATAGAATATGTATGTAAAGATCCGCAGGGATCAACAGAGAGGGAAGAGTATATTGTAGGAGAGCAATATAGAAGAGAAAAGAGATCTAAGAGAGAAGATCTTAAGCTGCATATGCGATGCAGCAGAACTGTGTTTTACCTTCCCCTGAGCTATAATAAAAACACAGTTCTGTGGACGTAACTTCCATCCTGGAGGTGAACCACATTAAAATCAGTGTTATGTGATTGGTTTATGTGTTATGTTTATTTATTCATTTCTCAGTCAGTTTATGGACTTTGTTTACAGTTTAATGAATGAATGTGTTAATCAGTTTACAGCCATAGAGAAGGATAAATATAGGTTAACGTCTTTGGTACGTTGTTTATGGGCCATTCATGCTTTGCGTAAAACAGTCTCTATTGCAGTATCGAATAGCCTTGTATGTTAATTCTTGCACGTCGACACGAGCAACGCTAAGTGCGCTAAACCGCAAAGGTAGGATATCACAGAGAGGTGATACCGCACCGACAGAGGAGCTGCGGTGCGCGATACCATGGGTGAAGGACTTAGCGTTGGGAAGGAACTGCGTGTCGCACCGTGCGCGGCGATGCGATAAGGTTGGAGATATCGTGGGCCTGAGAAAGTGCGCGCTGCAGGAAAGGATTGCGCAGCAGTATAAAGGAATATCTTGCGGCTAGAAGAGCTGCGAGGCGAGGAAATCGCGCGACGTGAGCAGGAGATCGCGCGACGCGAGCAGGAGATCGCGCGACGCGCAGAGGAGAGACCGTAGCTAGGAGAGCTGCGAGCCACCAGTGGGATTGCCACAGAACCCGGTCCAAGACGCTTGAGTCCTTGGCCAACCCATTAGAGTCACTTCGGGTGAGACTTCAGGCCGCTTTGTGGTCTGTCGCCGAAAGGGCCAGTGATCTAGGGGTGTTGTTGGTTGATTATAGTAAACCCGGGTCTGCCCATAGCAGCCAACAGGAACATCATGAGGCGGAAGACAGTTGATGCTACAGCTCTCATGGCGTATATATAACTTCTTCCGAGGAGAAGGTTATAGTCCAAGTGAGCATTGACAACCTCTATGTCAATAAGAACTGTCTTTTCAACTAATGTGATGGGGACACTGGGGAGGATTCCTTGGACTTTATTGGGATGGCCATCATAAGCCCGTGGATTTGTGGAGGATGGTTGCAGAATTGGGGATCCAAGTTTCTACCAGACTAGGGTATACATAATGCACATGGGTGCCCCCTCATCCACTATGCACTGGTGCATGACCAAATTCTGGATAGACACCAGAATTTGGAAGGAAATGGTTGATGGCATCCGTGGTTCTCCATTCTCCATGCCGAATGTGATCAACTTGGAGTCAGAGGGATCCACAGCACCAAGGGAGGCTAGTAAGGCTTTCCGCTGTGTTGGGAAAGTTTTGAGTACCGCAAGAGCGGACATGGCAGTAGGTGTTTGGCCCAAATCATCCACGATGCTATAGCTGACAGCAACTCTTGTCATGGCGTTATTGGCAACCCGACGTATGGGTGGACGCGGGAAAGGGGGTAACTGAAGAGGTGCATTGAGTGTTTTAGACGTAGATGTCATTGATGTGTCAGCGGGTTCGGTGTTGGTTTTGTACTGATTTCATCTGGTTTGTACATTGACCTTTTCAGTTGTCATCGCTAGCAGGTGGTGGACACCTGTTTTTGCTATGGGAGGTGCCCCCGGAGCGTTGGGATTGGGTTGGGGAAGGGGTGCAGTTTCCACCAATCCTTGGACTGGTAATGGTTTTTGGAGCACCATAGGAGGAGGTCCTTATGGTGTCGGGTTGGGTTGGGCTTGGTCCATTGTATTGGTGGCATGTTGAACCTCGTTTCTAATGGCTTGTTTAGCACAACTCATGAAGGGACACTCGAATGTGTAATGCCCGTAGACCTCGCATAATGTGCACGGTTGGTTTGTCTGCAATGGAGCATTGCATCTCAGTTCATTTGGTTGTTGAGGATTTTGGGCTGGCCGGTTCACCGTGGCATTGTTGGGAGGATTTGGTTTTTGATCGCCTCCCTGCGGTTGAT
This sequence comes from Pseudotsuga menziesii, assembly GCA_001517045.1. NCBI lineage: Eukaryota > Viridiplantae > Streptophyta > Pinopsida > Pinales > Pinaceae > Pseudotsuga > Pseudotsuga menziesii. Next base: position 301,043 of record LPNX011196034.1, read on the forward strand.
TGTTGCCTTGGTTCTAGGGTCGGTTATTCCTGGCTTTCCCTTGTTGGTTATTGGGGGCTGGCTGGTTGGGATGGTTTTGTTGTGCAAACACTTGTCCCCAGTATGGTCACTAGTTCTATAGCAGGGATTTATCCCTTGATACAGGGAAGGAATGGCTACCTTCCATTTATAGGATGGAAGGATAGGGTTCCTGATGGTAATGCAAGAAAAATGGAACTAAAAGAAAGCAAAGGGAGCAGAAAGGAAAGAGATGGAAACCATGTATACAAGGTTAGACTCCAAAACCCTGCATACACTTGTTAGAACATGAAATAAACCTGTAAGCAAACTGAGTTAGACAAAAACTAAAATGAAAAAGACATTAAACAAAAGATTATACCTCTTGGTGGAAATGGGCCACCATGCCCTAGCTTGGAGAAGCACCTCTCTCTTGGAAATGGGGGAGCTATGGCTCAAAGGGAAAATGGATGAGAGGGAGTGGGGGTGGCTTGAGAGGAAAATGGTCTCAAGGCATCCACTCGGGCAGCATAACAGTATGCAAGGGAGGAATGTTTTGAGAGTGACCCCCACCCCTCTATTTATAGCCTTTTTAGGGTTCTAAGCCCCTAGTCAGGGATTTAGCCCCTTTTGCTCAAATTTTAGCTCATTTTAGGGTTTTAGGCTCCTTTGAGGGGTTTTAGCCCCTTTTTGGAGTTTTTAGCCCCTAGCAGAGCTATTTAGGCTCTTTTTAGGTGGTTTTAAGACCTTTTTCATGTTTTTAAGCCTTCTTGAGGGTGTGGGGGTCAAATGGGGTCAAATGAGGGTCATGTATGGGTGTCCTTGGGTGGTGTAGGCCATGTAGGGATGAGTGAGGGATTTTTGGGGTTAACAATGATCTTGATGAATGTTAATGAGATTCAATAGGTATTTTAAAGGATCATTTCTAAGTTGGAAATACAAAATAATTGAAAATTTCCAGTTTTCAGCTTTGCTAATGAATAAGAATGAAGAAATCCGCTCTAGGTTAAATGGTGATAGAAAATGAATGGCCTGGATGCATAGCGAAGAAGATCAAAGGTAGTAAATCATTTCTGCTAAGGAGAAATTGGGAGTGGAAAGGTGGAAAAAGAAAATTTTAGTTGTGAAAATAGGTAAAACCTGACTTCCTCTTTCCGTAGTCCAAGATCTACAGTTTAGGAAGGATTCTGCACAAATCAACGGTTCAGCAAAAAGGCAGAAGCGAAAAAGGAAAAGTTTCGATTGTAAAAATTGGAAATCTTGACTTCCGCTTTCCGCAATCCAAGATCCGAAGAATCAAAATGCTTCTCAGAAGAGAACAAAAGGGTGGAGATCGGAAAGCAGAAATATAAATTTTTGGTCGTGAAAAGTTGAATTTTCACATTCCGCGATCCGCAATATCAACAGTCTGTAATGATCCCGCAGCAAAAAGGCAGAATCGGAAGGGCGAAAAGCGGAAATACAAAAGTTTGGTTATAAAAAGAGTGGAATCCCGCTTTCCGCTTTCGCAAGATTGACGGATGAGAGAGATTCTTCCCAAGATCAACGATGGATATTTATTTCGCCGATATAAAATGCACACTGAAAGTCAGAAGAGCACCTACACAATGAGAAACGTGCGTAAATGACATGTCCCTCCCCATTGAATATCGCGATCGAAAATCAAAGATGCAAAGGTCACTTTATGGAGCGTGATGGTGCATATTTCAATGGTCAGGATCTGAGCAAATGCAGATCTACAGATAGCATGGATTTCACTTGTTGAAGTTACGAGGAGAGATTAACTTTCCATATCTGTGGAATCAGGTATACCCCGCAGCTTTTAACATCCCAGATCACCCTTGATCTCAGATCTACAATGGAGCTGGATTCTGCTGATACAACAAGTACAGGGAAATGAACATTTGAAATTTGCAAAATTTGGTACGTCATGTAGGTTTGAATGATGGAGATTTAAAGGGAATTATGATCAAGGGCAAAAAATCATTCCGCAAGGTGAACTAACACGGAGAAAGTCATGAAGAGGATTTGTGTAATTTTACATAGCGCACAAGTTCATACACGTGTTTCCATATCCTTGTTTTGGCTAAAAGGTCAATGGTCCATAGCGATTTAGCTGGTTGAAGATGTTGAGATGAAGGAAATCATTACAGGCTGCCCGGAGACGCTCTGAAATGTCATTTTCTTCAAGGGAGCCTAAGTCCCAGATGTCATATTTGTTGCTTTGATCAAGCACGTGCATCATTGCATGCTTTCCCAAATTGTTTGTGATCATGTAAAATCTTCCACCTCAATAATTTGTTAGGATTTTGATTCCCACGCTGTAACTGAATTTGGCTCTGTTTCGAGGTTGGTCTTGGGAGCCCGCGATACTATAAATATAGCCTTGATAGAGGAATACAGGGTTGGAACCCGTGATATTTTTTTTTATCCATTTTTATATCTATCGTTAAAAAAATTGCAGAGCTGAATGTTGGCCTGTTGCTGCAAAGATTTCTGTGTATTTCATAGTTACAGTCTATTATTTCCCTTCTTATGTGCATGTGTTTCCTGTTAAACTTTACATTATGTGTTCTTTCATATCTAGAATGAGTGTGTAATAGTTCATAATTCATATTGTTATGCTCTGGATATTTTTTCAGGTATTCACCAATCTTTCTTACCAAAGTTGATGCAGAATTCATCTTTTTGGTGCTCTATATTAATGGACTGTCCTCATTTCCTCTTTATCACTAGACAAACTAATTTTTTACTGTAATCGAGTACTATCTTGCCTTTGTAGGATTTTCACATGCAAATAGTTCTGTGATTCATAAAAATACTTGTGACTCCATAGCCCAATGTATACGCACCTTGTTTCAACCACAAACTCAATCTGAAACTTTATTTTATTCTTTATATCTGGACCTATTAAAAATCAATGAGAGATCCCTCTCTAGAAAGGAAGAGGTTAAATTTCTTTCTTACATTGGTTCTACTGTTACCATGGGATTTACCTTCTACAACCTAGGTACATTCTGAGTGCTAACAAAATGGCACCGTTGCTGGGGACAAAAGTGAAAATCATCCCTGGGAGAGATGACGAAGATGTTGGAGACATTTACCACCATACACACTCATTTTGGTCAATTTGGACTAGTTAAAACAATATCCTAAGTTTTATTGACTTAATTGACATCAAAGGAGCATTGTATGACATCAGCATGAGCACACCCACGCCTACCTTCAGTCAAGGAGGCTAACTAAGCCTTCTCCTTCATTCGGGGAGGCTAACTAGAGCACTCCGAGGGTGATCTGAGTGTCATAAATGCAATTTATTGCTAACTAATGGTTACAATCATTTAAACAGAGTGGCGAAGGTGCCTCCCTTCATTAAATTGATTATTTAATGATTATTTAATGAACTAGAGTCAACAGAGGCACCTCCAACCACTTATGATGGTCAGTTACACGTTAGTTAACCTTATCGGCGTTCATTGGAGTCATTGATGTGATACCACTTATTGTTTGGATTGAAATGACATGTGTCTAAGCTACTTTTAGTTAGAATCAATCATTTATTGCACTCCAACTTCAGTTAGGACTCAGTTGAGTCAACTAAGGTTTTGATCAGTTGTTAACTTGAGTGTTCACTGTGGCTTACATTCAGTTAATCTAGACTCACTCATTCAATTCAAATGAAATCCTTGGGAATTCAAATTGTCTTGGAATTCATGCATTTAGCATGTGTAATGTCCCCTTTTTGGAATTTTATTAAAATGCCCAATTTTCCAATTTTTTCACAATTTTGGCTCTTGACTACTTTTGATGTCTAGACCTCCAAATTGACCCAAATGCTTCCAAATTTTCTCTAAAGGTACATGACTGATAATATAAATTAAATATGATTCTCATGTATTTTTTTTGACCTCCAAATTACATCTAAAAACTTTTTTAATGCTCTATTCAAAGTAGGAGTCTTTACTAGCAAATTGGGGCTCCAATTCCCCCTGGGTAATTGCCGGAAATGGATTCACAAATGATCCCAAAGTCACTTGAATTTCTGAAAATAGGATGGTTATGTGTAAGGGACCTTTTCAAATTCTCATATGCATCATGGTTCAGTTTATATAGTCTGTTATGACTCTTTCCAAAACAACTCCCAAGTCACAATTTCGACCCTTGGGGAAAATGAACCAAATCTTCTCCCAATGCAATAAAAATGAGTAAAATGGATTCCAATGGTTAAGTAATGAACATGAGACTTGAAATACATATTAATTACAGTCCATACATCATATTTTCATCAAATATACATTCCTCCATTTGAAATAATAAGCATTACCATGGCATATATCAAAATGGAGTGGAAATGGTCATTGTTTGCTCATTAAAAGTCATTTTGACATACAACTCTTGGGAATTTCGACTTGAAACTTTTTAAGAATGAATAAAATAGAATATTTAATTTATTCCAATCATAAATGGATAATTAAAGTCTCTCCCAATTCAAAATCATCAAATTACAATGGCTCACAACAAGATAGTGGGGAAATGACACTATTTCTTCATTATTCAACATTTTTACATGAATTATTTTTGGTATTTCGACCTGAGAGTATTATAAACATGAAATAAATATCATATACATCATAACATAAGAAAATTAGCATTATAATATTCCCCAAATAGATCAATAGCTCACCCAAAGCACAATCCCTCCATTGGCATGAATATGGTGTGAAAACTGGAAATAGTTGAGAGAGAGTGCTGCAATAGAATAATCCACATTATTTCCTGTAGCTTACACCTGTAAATAAGACTCCATTAAAGGTCCGTGAAATACCTTAGTGGCCTTTTCAAACACCAACTAGGATGGGAATCTTTCACCCTCGAAATTGGCTTAAGCAAGAAAATGAGTCATCCACTAGCTCTCACAATTCACAAATGACAATTTCACAAATGAAAAAAAGATTCTTCTCATGGATGATCCCTATATTTTATAAAAATTATTGGTATTCTAAGGTTCCAAATCCATCCATAAACCAAATCCAAGTCGAATTGGTGTGGTTGCTCATGCTATACCATGTGGCCTCTCTCTTCAGCTTCCCTCTTCTCCCAAATTTGAGTAGGAGCCTCTTAGGCTTCTCCAACTCCCAATTTTGACCTCCAACATGCTCTATTCAGGCCTGACATGTAAATATGTCATTATTTCAGCCTTAATATCTGACTTGGGTCATAACTGTCATAGAACCTCCGTCATTGGTGTCATAGTTGTCATAAATGTAAGGAGAATCTAGCCAAGTGTCCATGAAACTCCCATTTGGCTCTTCCTCTCCCATGTAAGTTACAATTAATCCCAAATTATACCTATGAATTATATGGACAATTATATTAACTTTATAATCCATACAAAAACATTAGACTTCCCATATATTCAAATTTGCAAGAGAAAGATACCATTTAACATAGGAATTCTAGCTAGTGTGGGCCCCATAGTCTCGATGTGTCTTCATGCTCCATTGTCACTTCCATTTTCTATTTTATTTATTTAATAATCTACATTATTAAATATTTATCCCCTTCTAATGTCTAAACATCATTTATTATCCCCCTTATTCCAAATCTCAAAGCTTCCACCCCCAACCTAGGAAACTAGTGATTTTCCTCCTTGGCAATTATTTGACTTTTAGCATCCATTTGACAACTTTCATGAATATGGAAAATGTGATTTTTCCATTGTGACCCAATGCCAAATTTGGGACATTAAAATCCTCCCTTCCCAATATTGCTTGTCCTCAAGCAATTTCAAACATGGTTGTTGAAGAACCTGCTTTATGTATGATTCTTTGAAGTTGCCACTAAGCTTCCCACTTTGAGTCTTTGAGATTCCATGAAGATTTCAGAGAGGAACCACCATGCTTGTTTCTGCACTACTCTGATTAACATCACCTTATTAATTGGGGAATCCATCTCCCATACTGCTTGTTTCCCAAATAATTTGAAATCAATTGGACTAAAAACTATACCAGGGTCCCATTGCTTGCATTGCACTCCAATAATTAAGAGTGCTCTCCAACCCATACCATTTGAAAAGAGAATTCATGGATCCCGATTTCTTGTATGAATTCTTCCAAACATCATGAGTGCATAATATATATCATCAAAGTATATAAAAACATAATAATAATGTACATCAAGGAGGTGCCTCACCAATAAATCATGAAAGTGCTTATACCTCCCAATGAGTAGACTACCATTTTCCAAGTGCATACAAGCTTCAAGTGACCAATCAAATATGCTCCAATAACATAGGTGAGGATCCCATGTCCCAATATTCTTCTTGAAATATATATAATGTGCATCAATATAATCAGCCATGTTTTCTTTCATCCAAGGAGTGAATGAAGAACCTCCACCAAAATCTGAACTAAATAATGAGCAAAGAAAACAGGAAGACTTCAAGTGGATCAAAGAAGTCTCATCAATACACCCATGAATATGTATATCATCATGAAATAACAGACATTTTTTCTTCCAATAATAATGTTCTTCAATCACATATCTCTTCACCCAAGTGTGTGATGAAGTTCCTCCAACATCAAATAGACTAGGCAAGGAGCAAGGAAAATCATGAGTCTCCAAGTGACTCAAGTGAAAATCATAGGTGCACCCATGTAGATGTATATAATCATAATGTAAAAAAGGATGCTGATGAAAATGTAAATAATATGGTTCTCTAATAATTCCATCATCAAAAGGAGAAATATAATGTCCATGCTCTTCATGTGGAACCATCAAAAAGAAACCCTTCACCCATACTTTGTTAGGATGACTGCTGTAAAATTTAGAAGTGTAGGATGTAGGAGAAAGAACCAACTCACCAAAATAATCAGTAAGTGAAAAATTGTCATAATTTGAAGTATCCATAGGGGTAGGATTATTCACCTCCATAGAAAATGCAAAAATTTCCTCATGGGTTGGTTCCAAGTTGTTGGAATTATGCACTTCTTCAAAAATTGTGTAACCATTTTCAAGAGGCAACTCAAGTTCCTTTTCCACCATTACTAGTGATTGTCTCTCATAAATATTATCTTCAAATACATCAAGTACCTGAAATTTACCATGGCTCTCATGATCCCTCATGTCATGAGAATCCTCCAAACAATCTACCATTTGACCATCTGAAACATAGGAGGAAAAACAAGTGTCTTGCAACTTTTCAAGAAGTTGCTCATTTTGAATTGTGAGCTTATCAATAACTTCATTATTCTTAATGTAGGATTCATGTAACCATTCAATAATCTCAATGACATTTTTTCTATCGAAAATCAAAGACATGAAATTACCTTTGATGTTGCACATTTCTCTTTGAATATTCTCCATGTCTTCAAGGAATGATGGCTCCTCCAAGGAAGTAGCTCTCCAACAAGAATTTGATACCAATTCTCGAGTGTCATGGAGTATTCTAAGAGCCTCTTAGATATTATTTTCATTAATATTTAAGGACCCTTCAATAAAAAGAGGCTCTTGCAAATGAACCTCCTCATCTTCTTCCTTCTTGCTTGGAACAACTTCATGAAGCTCAAGTGGTGATGGGGAAGTTGATCTTGTTTCTTCTTCAACTACTACAAGGTATTCATTTTCAGGTTTAATGGAAGTTTGGCTTGTAGCAACATTTTCAAAACTGATCTCTATGTCACCAACATAGAGGTGTGAGCACCCATCAGTAGGTACTCCTTCATAGTTCAAGCATCCATCAGTAGATGCTCTTTGTTTCATTTCCAAGGTAGCATGTGTCTCAAAATTATCTTCAGTATTTTCAATAAAAACTTCTTCATACTCATGTGATGTCTTCATATTTTTCAGAGTCAGTTGGGAGTGAATTTTGATCATCTTCACGTGATAATCCTTCTATTCCACCTATTTCAGAACTAGGTGGTTCATGGGTCTCCTCCTTTTGCTCCTTCAAACAAGCTGATGCATTTTTCTCCTTGGTTTTCTTAAATTCAATATATTTTTCCCAAATTTGGATAGCCAAAAATTCAAATCCTTTCATAATATTCTTGTTAATTTATTCAAATATAGGTTCCATGCTTTTTATTATCTCCTCACCATCATATGAGGTTCTCTTTTCATGCCTAGTCATAGTTTCCAAAAAATTGCCTTCTTCTCCTACTTTTTTTTCCCTCTTCAACAAAAGCACTTTTGGGTTTCAATATATAATGGTGGTCCTTGAATTCTTGTCCTAATAAATATGATACCACATAAGGTTCCAATATCATGCTCTGATACCACTGTAATGTCCCCTTTTTGGAATTTTATTAAAATGCCCAATTTTCCAATTTTTTCACAATTTTGGCTCTTGACTACTTTTGATGTCTAGACCTCCAAATTGACCCAAATGATTCCAAATTTTCTCTTAAGGTACATGAATTATAATATAACTTAAATATAATTCTCATGTATGTTTTTTTACCTCCCAATTACATCTACAAACTTGTTTAATGTTCTATTCAAAGTAGGAGTCTTTACTAGCAAATTGGGGCTCCAATTCCCCCTGGGTAATTGCCGGAAATGTATTCACAAATGATCCCAAAGTAACTTGAATTTATGAATAGAGGATTTTTATTTGTAAGGGACCTTTTAAAATTCTCATATGCATCATGGTTCAGTTTATATAGTCTGTTATGACTCTTTCCAAAAGAACTCCCAAGTCACAATTTCGACCCTTGGGGAAAATGCACCAAATCTACTCCCAGCGCAATAAAAATGAGTAAAATGGATTCCAATGCTTAAGTACTGAAAATGAGACTTTAAATAAACATTAATTACAGTCCATACATCATAAATTTATCAAATATACATTTCTCCATTCGAAATAATAAGCATTACCATGGCATATATCAAAATGGAGTGGAAATGGTCATTGTTTGCTCGTTAAAAGTCATTTCGACATACAAATATTGGGAATTTAGACTTGAAAATTTTTGAGAATGAATAATAGATAATATTGAACTTATTACAATCATAAATGTAAAATTAAAGGCTCTCCCAATTTGAAATCATCCGCATTACAATGGTTCACAACAAGATAGTGGGGAAATGACACTATTTCTTCATTGTTCAACATTTTTACATGAATTATTTTCGGTATTTCAACCTGATATTATTGTAAACATGAAATACAGAGAATATACATCATAAAATGAGATAATTATCATTATAATATTCCCCAAAGAGATCAATAGCTCACCCAAAGCGCAATCCCTCCATTGGCATGAATATGGTGTGAAAACTTGAAATAGTTGAGAGAGAGTGCTGCAATAGAAGAATACACATTATTTCCTGTAGATTACACTTGAAAATAATACTCCATTAAAGGTCCATGAAATACCTAAGTTGCCTTTCCAAACACCAACTATGATGGGAATCGTTCACCCTCGAAATTGGCTTAAGCAAGAAAACTAGTCATCCACTAGCTCTCACAATTCACAAATGAAAAAAAAACTTCTTCTCATGGCTGATCCCTATATTTTATAAACATTATTGGTATTATAAGGTTCCAAATCCATCCATAAACCAAATCCAAGTCGAATTGGTGTGGCTTCTCATGCTATGCCATGTGGCCTCTCTCTTCACCTTCCCTCTTCTCCCAAATTTGAATAGGAGCCTCTTGGCCTTCTCCAACTCCCAATTTTGACCTCCAAGATGATATATTTAGGCCTGGAATGTCAGTATGTCATCCTTCATATCTGAATTGGGTCATAACTGTTATATAATCTCCATCATTGGTGTCATAGCTGTTATAAATGTAAGGAGAATCTAGCCAAGTGTCCATGAAACTCCCATTTGGCTCTTCCTCTCCCATGTAAGTTAAAATTCATCCCAAATTCAAAATATGAAGTATATGGACAAGTATATTAACATTATAATCCATACAAAAACATTAGACTTCCCATATATTCAAATTTGCAAGAGAAAGATACCATTTAACATAGGAATTCTAGCTAGTGTGGGCCCCATAGTCTCCATGTGTCTTCATGCTCCATTGTCACTTTAATTTTCTCTTGTATTTATTTAATAAGCTACATTATTAAATATTTATCCCCTTCTAATGTCTAAACATCATTTATTATCCCCCTTATTCCAAATCTCAAAGCTTCCACCCCCAACCTAGGAAATTAGTGATTTTCCTCCTTGGCAATTATTTGACTTTTAGCATCCATTTGACAACTTTCATGAATATGGAAAATGTGATTTGGCCATTGTGACCCAATGCCAAATTTGGGACATTACAGCATGATCATTGTATTGTATCATCATTCTTTCATTTGATTATACAGAGCTGCTACTTCCATTGCAGCACCATTTTTCCAATTTTATGCATATTTGTCTGAATTCTTTGTGAGACTGTGTTTTCAGTTCCCAGACCACTGTGAAAAATTAATATGGTATTAGATATCATGGTAGGATGAAGCTCAGATCTCTCAAAAACAAGGTTTTTGACATATCTTGCATGAAAAATTAAGCAAATCTCAAAAATTCCAGTACTGCACCAGAAGCCAATGCTTACCACTTAATACCCCAAGTAAGGAAATTGTTGGTCAAGCTTGCTTGATCAACTATGATGGGTGTGATGAAATCCTAAAATGTGCAGGATATCTGACCTTATGGTGCCCCTTTTGTTGTGATTTGCAGGTTTAACAGGTGAAATCATTCGCTCCAGCAATTTTAGATGGCTTCTTCCGTAGAACTCTTGACTTCGTTCAATTTCCACTCATGGAAAGGAGACATGGATATCCAGCTACATGCCAAAGAAATATATAGAGTCACTATGGACACTGAACAAGAGCCTGCTTCTGTGACAAAAAAAGCTAGATTCTTGAACAAGAAAGATGAAGCATTCAGATTCTTGTGCCTCTTTGTTTCCTGGGATCTTCTTTTCCATCTCTCGGGATTGAAGACTCCAAAGGAAATTTGGGACAAACTGGAAACCCTGTATGGAAAGCAAGATGATTTGAGATTATACCATCTTGAGAATGAGTTGATGTCTCTCCAACCTTCCAATTTCGAGACCTTGAATGACTTTTTCACAAAGTTCAAGCACATTGTCTTACTGTTGAAGCAATGTAAAGTGGAGAAGGAGGATGATCATCTCATCCTCACCATACTCTCTAAACTTGGAGCTGATTATTCCATTTTTGTCTCTACGTTCCGTGTGGGAAATCTCACAACCCCTGGATGGAAGATGCCTTCACTCAATGCCTTCATTGAGTCCCTAACAAGTGAACATGATAAGATTGTCCAGATGGGGATCATCAGATCCTCCCATGATCAAGCCCTCCATGTCTTGGGGACCAAATATTTGATGGGTAAAGGAAAGCAACAAAAGAACCCAAAAACTAAATTCGAAGCTCCTAACCCTAGAGTTGAAAACCAGCAGCATGAAGAGTCTTCTGGCTCAAAGAAGAACAAAGGAAAAGGGCATCATGGAAAGTAAAAAGTCAAGTGTTCATACTGTGGGAAGGGATTCCACCCTGAAAATGCCTGCATGAAAAATAAACTTGATGAAGCTACCTCTCTCCTTGAGATAAATCACATCAATTTTCTGGAAAGCTTTCGGAGGAGAGATCAGCAAGATCGAGAACCATAGCATGAAAGAGTTAATGCCCTCATGGCAAGCACTTCGAAGTCCAAAGCAGTCTTGATAGATTCTGGAGATTCAAACCTCATGATGGTTGAAAGAGACTCCTTCTAATCTTTAGAGACCGGCAAATCCATTCCCATCCACATGGGAGATGACTCCACCATCATTTCAGAAGGACAAGGTACTGTAGATCTTGAGAATGGATATTTTTCAAATGTTTTGTATGTACCATCTCTGGCATCAAACCTCCTTAGTGTTTATCAAATGGCACATACAGGAATTCCTAAGAGAGTATCCTTCAGCCCTAATGATGTAGAGATCACAAAACTTGCATCCACGAAACTTGTTGCAAAAGGCCTTGCAAACCATCATGCAAAAGCCTATGAGTTTTCCCATTTTGTGACGAATGCAAATCCCACCGCATTGCTGACTCATTGAAATGAAGTTAGTAGACTATGGCATGAGAGTTTCGGCCATCTCAACTTCAAATACTTGCATCAATTACAGAAAAATTCTATGGTTGAAGGCCTCCCGGTCATCAAGGAAACCACTAGAATTCACAAGGGTTGTGTTGTTGAAAAGCACCCTAAGCATAAGTTCGATCGAGGGAAGGAAAGCCAAGCATCATGCATCTTAGGACTGATACATTCTGATATCAACAGTCCCACGCCTATCACATATATGAATAGATCAAGGTATCTTCTGACTTTCGTTGATGATTTTTCTAGGTACACATGGGTCTTCTTTATCAAAAAGAAGTCTGAAGTCTGTGAAAAATTCACTGAACTGAAGGCCTTGATTGAAAATGCATCTGGCCAAAAGATCAAGATCTTGAGATTTGATAATGGCAGGGAGTATTTCAGTAATGAGTTTCTTCACATATGCTCCCAAAGTGGTATTCAATTGCATCATTTAGTTCCCTACACTCCCCAACAGAACGGTGTAGCGGAGAGGAAGAATCGGTCTCTCAAGGAGATGACCATCTGTATGTTGGAATCAAAAGAAGTTAGCTGAAAATTTGTGGGCTGAATCCATGCATGATACAACATATATTCAGAATAGAGTTCCACACTCATCCATGAAAGGAAATACTCCTTTCAAATCATACTTCGGACACAAGCCGGATGTGTCGAACCTGCGGGTGTTTGGGTCCACTACATGGGCCCGAATTCCACTTGATAAAAGGAGGGCTTTGCATCTGCAAAGCATATAATGTATGTTTATTGGGTATCCCGATGAATCAAAAGGTTTCAAGCTGCTAGATATCAAAACAAAATATATCATCATCGAAAGGAGTGTCAAGTTCGATGAGCCTCTTCAGGAGGTGGAACTAGTGAAGGAGAAAACTGCTGAATTTCCTTACTATTCTATTGAATATTTGGATGATGAAATTGGGGGTGACGACCCTGATTTAGATCCTTTGATTTCTGATATCAGTGTATAGAAAACATCATATTCTGAATCAGAACCTGAAGTACAAAATCACCTCCCAACATGGGCCCGACAGACACTCTCCTCCGTAGGAGAGAACATTGGAAATCTGGATGATCCAAGGAGAACCCGATCTTATTTCCAAAGAGAAGGTATTGCGCTCTCTTGTTATAATTATTTTCTATCTGAATATTTTTATTTGATGATAATTTCAGACCCAAAGTCCCACTACCATCCTCGGAAGGATTTGAGATGGCAATTTTCCATGGATGAAGAGATGAATTCTCTTCAGAAAAACACTACTTGGGAGCTAGTTTCTCTTCCTCCGGGAAGGAATTTGGTTCAATGCAAGTGGGTGTTTCAGAATAAGGTTTCTGCAGATGGTAGAACCTACAAATATAAGGCAAGGCTGGTGGAAAAATGTTTCTCCCAGGTCCAAGGTGTGGAGACTTTTGCACCGGTTGCAAAAATGGACTCCATCTGCCTAGTTTTGGCAATTTCAGCATCTAAGCACTGGGAAGTGCATCATATGGATGTTAAGTCATCCTTTCTACATGGAGATGTTCATGAGGAGATATACATGAAGCATCTTGAGGGATAAATTTTTTATCCATCCTTGGTTTGCAAGCTAAAGAAATCCCTATACGAGTTAATACAGGCCCCAAGAGAGTGGTGTTCCAAGATGGATACCTTCCTTCTCTCGCAAAACTTCAAAAGGTGTAGATCAGATCCAAATGTGTATATACAGAAGTCTGATGGTCATTTGATTATTATTGTTTTATATTTTGATGAATTACTGATCACAAGTAGCACAGTTGCTTCTATTTCAGTCATCAAAACTGCTCTCCACAATGCATTTGAAATGAGCGATTTGGGGCTCTTAAAACAATTTTTTGGGCTCGAAATTGAGAAACATTTTGATGGGATAATGGTCAATCAGTCCAAATACATATCAGACATGTTATTCAAGTTTAACATGGCTCAATGTAGATCTGCTCCATTCCCTTTCCTTTCAAGGAGCAGCCTTGAAGAAGGAAAAAGCACACCTCCCATGGACTGCACTATTTATCGACAGCTGATTGGTAGATTGTTGTACTTGACTCATTCTCGGCCTGATGTCTGTTATGCTATGAATGCTGTATCAAGATAAATGTAGCAGCCCAATTATCTTCATTGGAAGGCAGCCAAGAGGATCCTCCAATACATTCAGGGAACCAGGACCTACAACATTCACTATGCTGCAGACTCCGAGCTAGAGCTGGTTGGATACACAAATTCCAATTAGGTGGGTGATTCTATTGATCAGAAGTCTAATTTTGGATATTTCTTCATGTTTGGTGGTGGACACATTTTCTGGTCTAGATAAAAGCAGGCCACCATAGCATTGTCTTCAACAGAGGCCGAGTATTGAGGAGCGGTGAATGCTTGCATCCAAGCTGTTTAGTTGCAAGGCATTATTTCAAAGTTTGATCTTGGTAGTACTTTGTCCACTGTCCTATTTTGTGACAATCAAAGTGATATTAAGATATCCACAGATCTAGTTACCAGGCAGAGGACCAAACATGTAGAGATACACATGCACTATATCAGGGAGCTAGTGCATGACAGGACCATCATTCTGCAATACTGCCCGACTGATGAGCAGATTGCAGACATGTTCACCAAGAGCTTTTTAGAAAAGAAGTTCACTTACCTCCGTTCAATGTTGGGGGTGAGTTCATCAGGTTGATCCAACTACTTTCAGTGTTCAACTTGAGGGGGGGGTTTCCCACTGGGTTTTCCCTCTTTTCCTCACTTAGTTTGTTTCGAGCATTGTTTGAGTTTCAGTATTGTACGGGGTGACCTATGGCCTTTGTTTCCAGGGCCCTAGAATTCTTATGCACTTTATGTTTCTACTCCTCTGAGTATAGCTTAAGGGGGGGTGTTGGAGACATTTACCACCATACACACTCATTTTGGTCAATTTGGACTAGTTAAACCACTATCCTCAGTTTTATTGACTTAATTGACATCAAAGGAGCACTGTATGACATCAGCATGAGCACACCCATGCCTACCTTCAATCAAGGAGGCTAACTAAGCCTTCTCCTCCATTCAGGGAGGCTAACTGGAGCACTCTGGGGGTGATCTGAGTGTCATAAATGCACTTTATCGCTAACTGATGGTTACAATCAGTTAAAAAAAGCAGTGAAGGTGCCTCCCTTCATTAAATTGATTATTTAATGAACTGGAGTCAACAAGGGCACCTCCAACCACTTCTGATGGTCAGCTACACTTCAGTTAACCTCATCGTAGTTCATTGGAGTAATTGATGTGCTACCACTTGTTGGTTAGCTTGCAGTGAGATGTGTCTAAGCTACTTTCAGTTAGACTCAATCATTTATTGCACTCCGACTTCAATTAGTACTCAGTTGAGTCAATTAGGGTTTTGATCAGTGGTTAACTTGAGTGTTCACTGTGGCTTACATTCAATTAAGCTAGACTCACTCATTCAATTCGAATGACCCCCTTGGGAATTCGAATTGTCTTGGAATTCATGCATTTGGCATGATCATTGTATTGTATCATCATTCTTTCATTTGATTATATAGAGCTACTACTTCCATTGCAGCACCATTTTGCCAATTTTATGCATATTTGTCTGAATTCTTTGTGAGATTGTGTTTTTAGTTCCTAGACCACTGTGACAAATTAATAAAATATTCCAAGAAGAAATGGTTTCTGTGGGCAAGCAAAGACTTCTGCATTTGAAAAAGGTTGTATATTTTCCCTGGCGACTCCACATTGATTTTGAGAAAGCTTTTAGAAGGAATCGTTGTTTCCAGGAGGTCACATACACGAGATAACCCTAATGCTGAAATATTACTAAGTGTGGAAAACCCAGAAAGTTTGCTCAAAAATAGGGGAAAATAAAAAATAAATATTTCTCAATTTGGTGCATCATCTTCTCAAGGATTTCATAGCATTCAGGATTTTGGGTGGGAAACAGATATTGAAAGTTCCTTGTTGAAATCAAAATATGAATCTAATTTGAAGGAAACAGAAATTAATACCAGTAGAGTAGGTTAGAATCATATTTGTTTTATTCTCTTCAGAAAAACCTTCAAAACTCTGTGAAAACTGAAGAAAGAAACCCCGCTGTTCAAAATTTACAGCCTTGTATCCCACCAACTGTTCGAACTCCTCCATTCGTTCAAGCTCCTCCTTTTGTTCCACATCCACCTAGACGAATGACAGCTAGGTTTTCTCTCTTGGTCTTACTTGCTATATTGCATGACCTTCCCCAAAATTATTCCCAAAGAATTTCCTTATATGATGGGGATGGAAATTTCACAGCAAGATAACATGTTGATAGATTTGATGATTTTGTGGACTTGGAGGAGGTTGATGATGATGATGTTAAGATGAGGTTGTTTGCACAAAGTTTATCAAGAGATGCAAAGAAATGGTTTAGAGATTTTCCTGCTAGGTCCATTGCCACATTTGAAGCTTTCCAAACTTCATTCTTATAAAGATGGAATGATAAGAAAATTCCTTTACAGGTGCTTTCTCAATATCATAATCTTAAGAAAGGAGGTTTTGAATATGTTCATGAGTTTTCAAGTCGATTTATGAGGGTGTATAACTCTATTCCTACTAATATTAAACCCCTTGTAGGCGCTGCAAAACTCCATTATGTTGATGCCTTTGACGGTGACTTTGCATTATTATTGAGAGAGAGAAAATTAGCAAGTCTTCATGTTATGTTTCAAGATGCTTTAGAAGTGGAATCTAATACGATGGAAAGTGGAAAAATAACGCAGAAAGTAGAAACAGACAAAAGAAAATCTACAAAAGAAAATGTGCCTTCTACTTCTGCTATTGCTTCTTCTAATGATGTAAAATTTGAAATGATATTGAAAACAATGGAGAAATTGATGGATATGTTGACTGTGGATAATAGACCAATGAACAGAGAAAAAAATGAACCTCAAATCAAAAACCTAAACTTCAGAAGGCCCAATCCTCCCCCAACTCTACAAATTAGACAGAGGGATATGAGGAATCCTAGAAATCTAGATGATCAGCAAATACGGCCACCTTTTCCTGAAAATTATGTTGCAGATGAAGATGAGGCTGAATCTATTGAGGATCATATTCACCATTTTAGGGACTTGGATTCTAACATATACCTCATATAGGAAGAACATAGTATGTTTTCTCAGGAATATGACAATAATGATTTTGAGTCAGAGCAATACCAAAGAGGATATTTTCTCAGGAAGAACATAGTATGTTTTCTCAGGAATATGACAATAATGATTTTGAGTCAGAGCAATACCAAAGAGGATATTTGCATGCTATAGATGATGTCCAGAGAAAGGTCAAATTGAGAAATAGAGATGTTACTATAAATAAAGGAAGGTTCAATCAAAATTAACCTTTTGGTAGTCAACAAAATACAGAAAAGAGAAATGAAAAGAAAAAAGAACCCATTGTGAACTTTTAATTTGCAAACAAAGCTCTCGAAATTGAAAATTTCCATTCCTTTCAATGAGTTGTTGAGAAATAGGGAATACAGAGATAAAATAACAGATAAGGTCAGGAGTCAAGGAGAATTTCAACCAAATATCCTAGAGGTGACAGATGATGCTCCTACCATTGTCTTTGGGTCAAAAATTGAAAATTTGGATGATGATGAAGTTCCTCCTTTTTACCTAAGTTTTAATGTACATGATATGATTGTGCACAATGCTATATTAGATTCAGGTGCATCTCATAATTTAACGCCCAATGGAGTGGTAGAAAGTTTGGGATTGGAAGTTACTAGACCATATAAAGATTTGTATTCCTTTGATTCTAGGAAGGTGGAGTGTCTTGGATTGATTAAGGATAAGGTGGTAACTTTGAAAAAAATTCCATCTAAGATTATGGTAATGGACGTTGTTGTAGCATACATTCCTCCTAAATTTGGTGTATTGCTGTCAAGGTCTTGGACTTCTAAATTGAAAGGAAGTTTGCAAATGGATATGTCTTATGCTACCATTCCTATGGTTGGTGGGAATAAAAGGCTATACAGTGAGAAAATATCACCTTATGTAGTTAGCAGCCAAGAAAAACTAGATAATCATGATATCTATGTTGTTGATACTAACTAGGGATCTTCATTTTTCTTTAACGATAGTCTTCCCTGTGATCCTGAAATTCTTGTACCGATTTAAGTTAAGGAGGAGGGAGAGTTTGCAAAGAGACAAGAGGCCTTGGAAAAGAAACATAAAGAAGAAGGTCTCTGGACCATGGATTTTGATGGATTTGTGGCTAAAGTTGGTGCTGGTGCTGGTGTATATATTATCAGGGTTTTTAAGGCTCTGTCATATAAGTTAACTTTTGAATGTACCAATAATGTGGCAGAGTATGAATCTTTATTACTAGGATTGAATGCATTAAAGGGTATGGGAGAAAAGAGGGTACAAGTCTTGGGAGATTCAGAGCTTGTAATAAACTAGGTGAATGATAGTTATCAGACCAAACATCCCAGAATGAGGGCTTATAGGAATGAGGTATGGGATATGTTTGGCAACTATTTTACAGATCATAAAATAAGAGTGATTCCCAAATATGAAAACGTGGTAGTTGATTCTTTGGTTGTTGCTGCTAGTAGATTTAAAACTCCCATTGCTAGCCAGAGAAAATATAAAGTTGATATTGTGAATAGAACCTCCATACCAGATAATTCCAAATACTAGCAAGTATTTGAAGATGATATGCAAAAAAAATAAAAATTAGAGATGTCTGGTGAATTTGTAAATACTCAGATAGATAGTGAGAATGATAATTTTGAAAACTTCCAATATAATGAAGAGAGTGAAGAAGAAATTGTTGAAAATAGAAATTAAAGAAATTCACTGGGGGGAAAGGATATAGTTCAGTTTGTTGATGAAATTGTCATTGATGCCAACATGGTCGTGATGTCATTGATGCCTCCTGCTTGATGAAGATGCCCCTGGAACCTTGCAGCATGATGATGCTCTTGCACATGACATATGGAAGTCATAGTGGCTTATTAGAAAGTTGTCATAAGCACTTGAGGTTGTTGATGATATATGGTTCTATTTGTGTACAAAGGTGGAGCCTATGTCAACACAAGGTTCCAGTCCATTGACAGCGAGTCAACAGTGAGCAGAGGTCTGTTAAGAAGGGAACTCAACCTATTTATTAAAGCATAACATCTATATGAAAGCAGTATCATAAGGAGGGCTCATGTGTTCACTCAAGGAAGGAGACTAAAACATTGAGAAGGGCATCTTCACATGTTAGAAGTATGCATTTACCTAAGAGGGGCGTGATCAGTCCACTTGGAGTGCGTATCCTTCTAGCTGGGCATTGTTATCAGGCAGCACATTTCCATTGAAGTAAATTCACAAATGTGCTGGTTATTACAAGCTGCTACAGCCCTCAAAACATATAAGGGCAATATTGTTTAAACCCCTAGATTGCTTGGAGAAGGCTGCCATCTGCTGTGTATTGCTGAATTGTGAGAAGGAGGGTGTCAATCCATTATTTATAGCAGAGATACCTTGTTGAAGGAGTGATTTTCTTCACAAGTACCATCCATTATCTTGCTAGGCGTTTTCTATCTAGCTGGGCCAAATTACTCAACAGCGGGCTGATATTTAATTGCATGCAAGTCATAATCTTCTCTAGTATCAAGCTATTCCAAACAAGGACATCTACAGGAGTTATGTTGTGTCTACAAGATCTCTAGTTTGCAGCCAACCATTGCCATAGTTGAAGTCGATTTCCTGTAGCAGCCTGTCAAGCTTGAAGAGAGAGATGTCTATAGCAGTTCACACATGTTATTGGTCCACATGTTGCTCAGAGAAAGATTGTGGCCTTTGGAGAGGGACCAACAACTGATTTGCCGCATATATTTTGTCAACTGTGGGTCATGGAAAAATGAATGTTCAAGCATCTGCTGTATAATCAATTCGGATCAAGTTCTTTTATTAATTAAAATATTTTTTATGTTATATTCTAAGTCGGCCCAGAAAAAGGTTAGAAGTCGGCCCACATGTAAAAAATATAATTATAATTTTTTTTTGCTATGTCGGCCCAGATTTATTGAATTTTAATAGTAGGTTGGCCCACTTTTTAAGGAAGAAAAACACTATAAATACCCTCACGTGTTTTTCATTTTGGGAGTGTGATTTTACAATATGAACTCTGCGATTTTAAAGTGAGCAGCAGAAGGAAATCTTTCAGCGTGGAAACTATCAGCACTTTCATCAGCGTGGAATGAAATTATGTGACAGCCCAATCTTTATCAGCGTGGAATGAAATTATGTGACAGCCCAATCTTTATCAGCGTGGAATGAAATTATGTGACAGTCCAATCTTTTCAGCGTGGAATGAAATCAAGTGACAGCAGAGGTATATTTATTGTGAAATTGTTGCAGAAACCCATATCTGATCTCGTGGAGGCACGCTCTTGTGAAGTAGCTCGATCTTGTTGATAGAAAACCCTGCATTTCTAGATCATGTCATTTGTACTGTAAAGAAGCGGGCCATGAATCTAGATCGTTGTTGAAGAGCGACAATATTTGGCCTTTAAATGTTTCTCAAATTTGCTTTGGACAAAGGGGTGAGACAATATCACGATTGTCATTGGATTGGAATTATATTGATCTTCACAGCGACTTGCAAACCCAAAAGATTATATTTCTGTAGAAGGATCGTTGTGCTCCAGGAATCTGTGCTTTAATTTGGTGGACAAATGAGATAAATCAGAAAATCCTGTGGTCGAGTGGGGTCGAGATTTGATCCACAGACCTTGGAGAAGGAGCGAGCTGGAGGGATCCATATATCTGTTTTTCTGCTTACGTAGCCACTCCATAGATGCCAAATATATCTCTTGTGGGCCAATCCGTGGCTATTTTGTCTAGTCGTGGGTTTCAGTTACGTCTCTTTTCAGTCGCTGGTAGTAGCTATAGCTTGCTGGGAGGAATTTGAAGATCGGGTTTCAAGATTTGAAATAAGAGAAAAAGGGAAGGTTCAGGTCTACACAGGATGCGTGTGGAGTAAATCAAATAATATGGACAAGGAGACATAGAAGAGAAATACAGACTGTGTTTATTTTCTGGCATTGACTTGCAAACTAGTATAAATCTGACCGTGATCAATCCTGGAGGCAGATAACTGTGTAAGAGGAGCAGACTCAAATTATCTCATAAAGCAGCAGAGACTTAGCTATAAATTTTGGGGAAATAGGAGCAATCTGAAGGTATATACAGTTCGTTTTGTTACAGCAGACTTTTATTTCCATTCAAGAAGGGTGAAATAGATAGCAGTTGAAGATGGTGATCCAAATGTTGTTTAGAGTGCAAGCGAAGAAGGCACTTTAAAATCCATTTGTCTCAAGCCTCTATAGAATTGTGGAGTTTCAAAGAGAGGCCTTTCTAGGTTGAACAACGATTTACTTTTGAGCAAGTATCCTGTTGACTCAGTTGATTGAGTTGGATGTATCGGGTTGTCCCATAAGCGATCTTCCTTCGCTCAGTGACCTGGTTAAATTGAAGACATTGATTCTGCAGTAGTTGACAGAGTTTGTGACGAATAGTTTAAAGTGGTTGGCGTAGTTGACAGAGCTTGTGATGCTAATTGTTGCTCTAAGTTAGAGGACTTGGAATTTGAAGGTGTTAAACATTGGAATGTTTTGCAGCAGTTACACGCATCTCAATGTGTGAAGAATATACATACACAGTCATAAGCTCAGCAAAGATGCTTTGATGGTTGACAGTGTTTTGACGGTGCCTTGAAGAAGTATGACTCACAAGCTTGAATCAAGCCAATGCTCACAGTCATAACACAAGCACTTGATGAAGAATGATGATCAATTTGTCATGCCCAGTTTGGTAAGTACCTTGTAACTATCTGAGTTTGGTTTAGCAAAGTTGCTTATGACAGGGTATTAAGGTTCATTTTGAAGCATTACTTGACAACTTTGGAGAGCAAGGTCTGGGAATATTCAAGGTAGAATTTTGACAGTCAAAGGGCTGTGATTATGAGGCTTAAGTGTGTAGGTTGTTGCACTTACTGTTTTGAAGAAGATTTTTGCAGAATCAAAATAGGGCTGAAATAGGACCACGTGCTTGTGTAAGAATTGATGGTACAGTAGTCGTTTATAGGACTGTTTGGAAGTCTATTGGATAAGAAAGACAAAAATGATGACTATACCCATGATATATAGGATGGAGTATACAGTGTGTTGATCTGCCAGTGAACTCATACTAATGAACTAAATGATGATATATGTCTGAACATGGAAAGAATGATGTAACATGCATGGACAATGTAGAGTTCATGAACAGAATGGAAATAGGACAGTAGCAATGACATGTTGTGTTGTGGACAGAATTAATATGAATGTGCCGGACAGAATAATGATGTGAGCAGCAGATTTTAATGAGCAGCAATCAGGCAGTGCAAAGGATGAGCAGCAGAGGTTTAAATGAGCAGTAGTGAGCTGTGTTACAGCTGAGTTGATGTGTCTACAGATTGATGAGTTAATATGATAGTGAGCCTTAATGTAAAAGCTAGCTTGTCTTGCTGTTGAGGTTAGGATACCTCAGTCACTTCTTAGCAGGGTCTAAGAGAACCAGGCAGGGTCCTGGATTAAGAGCAGGTGCTCTATTTATCAGTAGGTGTTGATTTCGCCTAACGGTTGTATCCGGACAAATAATATAAAAAGATTACAAATTCATATGATGTGGTGTTCTTCTGTGTTATGGCTCTTGATGGTTTAACTGCTTTTGATTTATGAATGATGTTCTGGAAGATGTTTATGAAATATTTATGATAGAGTAATGAATTGATGAATTGGTAGCTAACCCTGATAAACTGTGAAAAGGTTAAAATTGGCTGCACACTGATTCACCCCCCCTCTCAGTGTCTACACAGTTGAAGAGTAATAATATCCCCAGAGGCCTAATCCATTTAGAGAAGATTTTTTATCAAAATGATGTTTCTAGAGATCCAAAATGAAGCATGATGATGATATTGTTGAAGACAAAAATACGGGAACTAAAGAAAATCCATGGATCATAAAACTGTCAAAAAACTTTCGTATCAAAGAAAAAGAAGACTATGTCAATTTGATGGAAAGATACACTGATGTATTTTCCTGGAGTTATGAATACCTTAAACAGTATGATACTTCTATCATACAACATACAATCCCAATAAAACCTGGTGAAAAACCTTTCAAACAAAAATTGAGAAGAATTAATCCAATGGTGTTGTCTATTATTGAAAAAGAAATTAAAAGTTTATTCAATGCCAAGATTATCATGACTCTGAGATTTTCCAAATGGGTTGCAAATTTGGTTCCTGTTAGGAAAAAGAATGGTGAAATCGGGCTGTGCACAGATTTCAGAAATTTTAACAAAGTCTCTTTGAAGGATAATTACCCTTTTCTGAGAATGGTTCATATTTTGCAGAAAGTGGTGGGATCTAAAAGGATTTCAACTATGGATGGTTTCTTAGGATACAATTAGATCAAAGTGTTTCTAGAGGATCAAGAAAATAATGCATTTACTACACCATGGGGTACATTTATGTATGCCAAAATTTCTTTTGGTTTAATGAATGCAAGGGTCACTTTCTAGTGCTCCATGGACATTGCTTTTGCAGAGGAAAAGGATAAATTTGTGGTTGTCAGCATGGATGATATCACTGTGCAATCAAAATCTGATAGGGAGCATATTAGGAATTTGGAGAAAATTTTTCTGAAATGTAAAAAGTATGGAATATCATTAAATCCCAGAAAATCAAATTTTGCATCGGAGGAAGGAAAATTGCTAGAGCGCATTATGTCAAAGAATGGTATAAAGATTGATCCAGAGAGAGTCAGTGCAATCCTGAAGGTTGATGAGTCAAGAAGTAAAAACGAAGTGCAATCATTCATTGGATAGGTAAATTTTTTGAGAAGGTTTATTCCCAATTTTGCTGAGATATTAATGAATTAATATGCTGAAAAGGGACTACAAGATAAAGTGGACAATAGATGCAAGGAAATATTTCGAGATATTAAACATGCTATCACAAAATCCCCAGTTCTGGTAAGTCCATATTTTAGCAAGGATTTCCTAATTTTTTCTTATGCTTCAGGACACACCATTGCTGGAGTTTTGTTACAGAAAAATAATCAGAATTTTGAACAACATATAGCCTTTTTTAGTAAAGTGTTAAGAGATGGAGAATTAAAATATGACATTATGGAAAAACAAGCATATGCTCTAGTTAATCTTTGAAATATTTTAGAGTTTATGTTCTTCATTCACATATCATTGCTTATGTTCCTAGTAATGTAGTGAAGAGCATTCTCACACAGCCAAATCCAGAGGGAAAAAGAGAAAAATGGATTGTTGCGTTACTGGAGTATGACATTGAAATTAAGCCCACCAAGATTATTAAAGGACAAGGACTTGAAAATATGATGACAAATTCCAACTGTGAATCCTTACAACTCAATTTTTTGACTAGTCATTCAAATCATCCTGATACAGGGGTGCATAAATGCTTGATTTCTCTATGTCTCCATGGCATTCTAATATTGTGTATGTGTTGCAAAATTTACAAGCTCCTACAAGGTTAAGCAAAACAAGAGAAAGGTCAGTGACGTTGAAATATGCCAAGTTTTGTATTTTGAATCAATACCTTTATTGGAAAGATCCTAATGGTGTTTTCCTCAAATTCCTTTTGGAGAATGAAGCTCATCAAACTATGAAGGAATTTCACAAAGGAGATTGCGGGGGCATCACTCATGGAAGGTGACAACTAATAAAATTTTGAGAGCTAGTTTTTATTGGCCCTCAATGTTTTCAGATGTTTACAAGGATACCACTACATGCCACCAATGCCAGATCTTTGATGGTAAGAGAAAATTGGTTCCACTCCCTCTCAATCCAGTATCAATGGAGGCACCTTTTCAGCAGTGGGGACTAGACTTTATTAGGGAAATCAATCCAAATTCTTCAGGGAAGCATAGATGGATCCTAACAACAACAGATTATTTTACGAAGTGGACTGAAGCAATACCTACCAGGAGGGCTACTGATGCAGTGATTATGGGTTTTCTTGAAGAAAATATTTTGGCTAGTTTTGGTTGCCCCAGAAAGATTGTGACAGACAATGCAGCTGCTTTTAAATCTAAAAAGATGATAATTTTTTGTCATAAGTATCATATCATTCTCAGTCATTCCACTACTTACTATCCACAGGGTAATGGGCTCGAAAAATCCTCTAACAAAAATCTGGTGAGGATAATCAAAAAATTGTTGGAAGATAACAAAAGGACTTGGCATACAAAGCTGAAATATGCTCTGTGGGCTGGCAGAATCAGCACAAAAAGGGAAATTGGAATGTCATCATTCCAATTAGTATATGGAGCTGAGGTGGTTTTTCCAGCATCTTTGGGAGTGCCAGTCATGAATTTATTACAGGAACAATAGGATGAACTAAATCATATGCAAAAAAGAATAAATCTGATCATAGAATTGAATGAGTTTAGGGACAAAGCCTATGATAAACTGGAAATACATCAAGAAAAAATGAAGAACACTTTTGATAGGAAGGTAAAGGAAGAAAAATTCCAGATTAATGATTTGGTTTTGAAGTGGGATTCTCCTAGGAAAGATAAACATGGGAATTTTTATCACATGTGGGTAGGTCCTTATATTATTGCAGCATACAGAGGTGAGAATGCATTAATTCTACAGTATCAGGATGGGTCTTAGCTGAAAGGAGGTCCAATCAATGGAAGGTTTCTCAAACATTGCTTGTCCTGAGGGAAGAGGTAATTTTTGTCTCATAGTTGTATATATTTATTTACTTTTCAAACAGTACAAATGGTGAGCCAAAGAATTTGAAGCCCAAAGAGAAGGCCCTAACATCTAGAGGAGTAGCCATGTTTCTATTTTTCTTTATTTATTTTTACTTACAAAAAAAAAATAAGGAGTTTGAGGTCTGAAATACTGGGAACAACCGAATGGATTTGGCACCTGGTCTAAGGGGTTCTTTGCTACCTCTCGGGGAGGATAGCATCCCTAATTGGAGCCAATTGTTAGCACTATTTTTGGGCTAAGTAGTTGGAAAGGGATTTGGCCAGTAAATGGAGGAATAAGGTTTGAAATTTTTCTTATCATATGACCTTGCTGAATGTTAATAAGATTCTACAGGTATTTTAAAGGATCCTTTCTAAGTTGGAAATACAAAAAAATAAAAAATCCAGTTTTCAGCTTTGCTAGTGAATAAGAATGAAGAAATTTGCTACAAGTTAAATGGTGATAGCAAATGAATGGCCTAGATGCATAGCAGAGAAGATCAAAGGCCATAAATCATTTCCACCAAGGCAAAATCGAGAGTGGAAAGGTGGGAAAAGCAAGTTTCGGTTGTGAAAATAGGTAAAACCTGACTTCCACTTTCCACAGTCCAAGATCCTTGGTTCAAAAAGGATTCTGCACAAATCAATGGTTCAGCAAAAAGGCAGAAGTGAAAAAGGAAAATTTTTTATTGTAAAAATTGGAAATCCCGACATGTGCTTTCCGCAGTCCAAGATCCGATGGCTCAGAACGCTTCTGCCAAAGACCAACGTCTCGAAAAAGAACAAAAGGGAGGAGATCGAAAAGTAGAAATACAAAATTTTTGGTCGTGAAAATTTGAAGTTCCACATTCCGTGATCCACAAGATCAATGGTCTGGCATGATCTCGCAGCGAAAAGGCAGAATCGGAAGGGCGGAAATCAGAAAGCAGAGATACAAAATTTTGGTTATAAAAAGAGTGGAATCTAGCTTTGCACTTTTTGCAAGATCCATGGTCGAGAGAGCTTCCACCCAAGATCAATAGTGATATTTATTTCGTCGATATAACATGCACGTTGAAAGTCGGAAGAGATCCTAAACAATGAGAAACATGCGTAAATTATGTGTCCCCTCACCATTGAATATCGTGCTCAAAAATTGCAGATGCAAATGTCACTTTATGGAGGGCGATGGTGCATATTTCAATGGTCAATATCGAAGTAGATGCAGATCTACTGATAGCATGGGTTTCGCTGGTTGAAGTTGCGAGGAGAGATTAACTTTCCAGATCTACAGAATCTTGTACACCCCACAACTTTCAATGACCCATATCACCCTCAATCTCAGATCTACAATGGAGATGGATTCCGCTGATACAACAAGCACGGGGAAATGAACATTTGAAATCTGCGGAATTCGGTATGTCCTACAAGTTTGAATGATGGAGATTTAAAGGGAATTATGATCAAGAGTTGAAAATCAATTCACAAGGTGAACTAGTGCAGATAAATTCATGAGGAGGATTTGTGGAATTTTACAGAGCGCGCAAGTTCAGACATGTGTTTCCATATCCTTGTTTTGGCTAAAAGATCAATGATCCACATCGATTTCATTGGTTGAAGATGCTGGGATGAAGGAAATTGTTGTAGGCTGCCCGAAGACGCTCTAAAGTGTCATTCCCTTCAAGAGATCCTGAGTCCCATATGTCATATATGTTGTTTTGATCAAGCACACGCATCATCGCATACTTTCCCAAATTGTTTGTGATCATGGAAAATATGCCACCTCAGGAATTTGTTAGGATTTTGATTATCACATTGTAACTGAATTTGGATGTGTTTCGAGGTTGGTCTCGGGAGCCCATGATACTATAAATATCGCCTCAATAAAGGAAGACATGGTTGGAACCCATGAGATTTTGTGTTATGCATTTTTAGATCTATTGTTAATAAAATTGCAGAGCCGAATGATGGCCTGTTGCTGTAAAGATTCTTGTGTATTTCGTAGTTATAGTATGTCATTTCTCTTCTTATGTGCATGCCTTTCCTGTTAAACTTGTCATTATGTGTTCTTTCATATATGGGATGAGTGTGTAATATTTCAGAATTCATATTTTTATGCTCTGTCTATTGTTTCAGGTATTCACCAATATTTTTTACCAAAGTTGATGCAGAATTCATCTTTTCAGTGCTCTGTATTGATGGACTGTCCTCATTTCTTCTTTATCACCAGACAAACCTCTTTTTTACTTTAACCGAGTACTATCTTTCCTTTGTAGGATTTTCCCATGCAAACAATTATGTGATTCATAAAAATACTTGTGACTCCATAGCCCAATGTATACTCACCTTGTTTCAACCACAAACTCAATCTGAAACTTTATTTTATTCTTTATATCTGGCCCTGTTAAAAATAAGTGAGAGATCCCTCTCTAGAAAGGAAGAGGCCATATTTATTTTTTAAAGTGGTTGTAACACCCTAGGTTTGACCCCATGGTATTGAATTGCATATGATGTAAATAGCGTTAATAAATTGTGGTGTGGAGCTTAAGGAAAAGGCCCCACCATGGATTTAGTATTTTATGTTTCGGCAATTAAAATCGATGTCGACGGTTTATGTGCTAGCCAGGCACAATATGTTTTAATACATCATGTAACTATGCAATTAATCAAAATACCACAACTAGCTATGTGTCGCAACGTTAAAGAGATGGGGGCATGATTTCACAAGGAATAGGGAGGGGGAAATATTCAAACCCATGAGCCAATGGGGAAAATCCAAATGCCAAGGGGAAAACCCATAAAGCTGTCAACTACCCTTTTTGTCTTTTATGCCCAGTCATCTAAAGTTGGTGAAGGAAGTTATTGCCTTGGGATGGGAAACGTATGGAGGTCAAATTCGAATTTGGGAAGCCACCCATTTTTGGAAAATGTGTTTTAGGCTTCTTGGGCAAGTAAAATGCTTGGAAATGCATTCCCAAGCCATTTTTCACCCATGTGTTTACTTCCTCACATAGTTGGAGATAGCTCAGGAATTCTCCCGCACGATTTGGGTTGTTCTCTTCATTCCTCCATGGTTGGGGGATTTCATTTTTGGTATGGCTGAGTGAATGTGCAACAATGATGCCTGATTTGGGGGTTTCGAGAGGTCGTTTTCCTCCCTCACACATCTGGATCATGATGTGCATTTCCCCCCTGTTTTATGTTTTCTCCTCATTCCTTCATGCCCAGAAATACGTTCTTGTTACTGTTTAGTGAATGGGCATAAGAAAACCACAATTTTGGAGTTTAAGGAAGACATTTTTTCCCACGTGAAGCCATAGACATCTCTGAAATCGAGTTTGCTATCAGAGGAAGTTTTTGTCCATACCCAGCAATGGTATTTTGCTGTGAAGTGCTTCCTTGTGTTGGCTTGGCTGAGTAAGTCCAAGGACCCCATGTTATTGGTTGTTTCCTTAGCAGCCTGTGAAACCCAATTATTTATTTGCTTGGTTAAACATTTTGTGAAACCCAATGGTGTGTTGGCTTGACTGTGAATGTATGGTTTTGGCTATGTGTGTGCCTATTGTTGTTCTCTAGTTCCTTATGGAATCATGCCCAGCTCGGTGGTGGCAGTGCTACTGAGAGATTGATGAGCACATTGGTCTATGGTTGGGTGGAACATTGCAACGACATAACTAGTTGCGGGGAAAGCTTCTTCTCAAGATAAATATTCTTGTGTATTTACTCCCTGCAATGAATTTGTTTATGAATTAATATGAAGATGATGAACGCTTGAATGTGTTGAACGAAATGTATTTGCTTCCGTTATATTTACATGTCCTATGCATCTGTATATGTTTTTATTCCAATGCATTTTTATGTTTATGTTCATGGGGCTAGATTGCCTAAATTTGATAGCCATGAAGTCACATTCTCTCTCTGGTAGAGGGGTGGGGACCTGACCGTGGTTTTGTTGTTACCTTGGGATTTACCTTCTACAACCTGAGTACATTTTGAGTGCTAACAAAAGCTACTCATGCATGTAGGGAAGTTGTTTGGCTGTAAATGTTGTGCCCAAATGTTGGTTTGAACAACATGGTGTTAGGTTGGATTGTGACAGTAGTGAAAATAACAATAAAATAATATTCTAAAATTTGAAGGAAAAGACACAAACTACTTTTTGTTTTTGTATTTTCAATTAATCTCTCTGTGGTTTTAATCAAATTTTCAACTTATCTCCTTGTGGTTTTTGTATTTTCAACTTATATCCCTATGGTTGGATTGTGATAGTGAAAATAATAAAATAATAGTTAAAATAATAAAATAATATTATAAAATTTGAAGGAAAAGACATAAAAACTACTTTTTGTTTTTGTACTTTCAACTTATCTCCATATGGTTTTACTCAAATTTTAAATGGGGGCACTCATTAGATGCAAAATTCAATTTTGCATCCAACGAGTAATCACACCACATACTTTTGATAGACCTCGCCTCATGAAAAATGAGAAATACATTAAAAATGTGTCAATTTCAAGTAACACATTTTTTAAAGTATTTCTCATTTTATGTGGGGAGGGGTCCATCAAAAGTATGTAGTGCGGCTACTCATTGGATGCAGAATTGAATTTCGGATCCAACGAGTGCCCTCGCTCGAAATTTGAGTAAAACCACAAGGAAGTAAGTTGAAAATATGAAAACAAAAAGTAGTTTTCTTTAGGACAAATATGTCAAGTCAACCATTATGGTTGACTCATTTTCTTCAAATTATATTGGTTCTTCAATTCTAATGCTTCAATGGCTCATTTTCTTATAAGGCCCATTCTAGACCCCAAATTTCCTCTAATGATTGATGTTCATAACCATTTTGTGAGGGAGATGGTGGAGAACCAGAAGGTTTTACCAGAAAAGTAAACATGGTGAACAATGTTGCAAAATCATTGACCAAGACGATAAGCACATAGAAGTTTTACTAGTGTAGAGAAATGATGTGCTTGTCATATCTACTAAACTTGAACTGAAATTTTGAATCTTATGTTTATGGAAATAAGACAATAAGTAGGAGAAGGTTGTGAATGTCATATTCTTTGCATACAGATCGACTCATAAACTTGATAGTAGGTTGGTATTATCAAACTGAAGTCAGAGGCCACAAACAATGAAAGTTTGGTCGGTCAATCGACCGAAAATAGTTGTTTGGTCGAAGGAAAAAAAATGATAGATGAAAAGTCAACATAACAACTATAGGTCAAAGAACAATCGACCAAAGTTGACCCAGTCAAGTTGATTGTAGCAAAATAACCAAAAATGATTAAAAAGGTATAAATAGTTATTAATGAACAATTAGTTGTGTTGCATCTATAAATAAGATGTAATGGTTATGTAGCAAATATATAGCACAATGTAATGAAGGATGATTTGTGGTCTAACATGTTATTGTTTTAAACATCTATTTTTAGTGTTTGAATAATAAATGAGCGTAAGCTCACTGGTTTGTTTGTTTTCCTCCTAGAGAGATGTTTCTAGGATAATTTATGTGTAATGTGTTTGATATGTTGTGTCATTGTTAATGTATACTTGTATTTAACTATAAATCAAATTACAAACCTAATATAATCGATATTAAGTGCCCAACAACTATCACAATAATGAGTGCGCTAAGTTCTGGGTTGTTGGTCAGATTCTTGTTTGTCACAATCTTTGTCGAGGTTCAAGTCAGAGTCTTGACTAACTATTCGACATGTTTCTGAAATTTAGTCCATTGGATGTATCTTAGGTAGTTGCAAGGAATGATTGTTACCCTCCCCACCTAGGTTCAATTCTTGTAAGTGACATGATGCTCTTGTTGAGCCCCAATGTAATGATTGTGTGTATTATGTGATTCTGGCCATACCATATTTTAGCCCACGAGGTGTAATATAGATGGTGAATGGGTGTACTGTTAAGGCACTCCTTCCGTAATGTCACCGGTTCGAAACTTTGTGGGTTCTTACTTACCAAAAATAGAAAAAAACTATTGCAATAACAGAATTTCAACATGAGGAAGAAAACAATGATGTATACTGACTATACAGGGCCCTCCTAACCTCCCATATCAAAGGGATTTCGTTATCACATAAATTTCACACACATGGGACATTTCGGCGATTATTACAAATATAAATAATTGACATAAAATATGCATCTCGCAAAGATTGTTCATTTGCAAAATCAACTTGTGGAACAAAGTAATGAATTAGAAACTCATTCTTTGATCCAACTACATGGGTATGTAAAAAGAAACCCATGCAACATCATGCGGAAAATTCCTCGAAGCTCACATAGATGTACCATCACGTGGACCATTAACTATGTGGTGCATTAAAGACTTTGTAACCAGATTTTGGCTCCAAAGAATTAGAATTGGCCTTCTTCACATGCTTGAGCATTCAATATCCCCATACTTGTACCTTGAAACCATTTTATGAGAGGGAGCAATCACATTAAGAACTGGTTGTTTGTGGGCCACAATTTGGCCTATAAAAAGAAGCCATGAGCATACATTTCATAAAAGAGAAATTGAGAGCAAAGTTATGTGCAAGAACCAATTTGAAAGAATCATCTTTCATTCTCATTCTCACCATCAATTGGAATTTTAAACTCACTTAGCTTCTTCATCGAGAAACATTTGTTTTCTCTTCATCATTCCAAATTAGTTAACAACTTGAGAGAGATCAAAAGACCCTCCCAAAAGGAATGTTGACTACCATTTGCTAGCAACATTATCCTATGTGACACCATTGTATTAAAACATTTCCATTGGACTTAAACTTTTGTTGAAGCTCATATCCTTGTTTTTTTTCAAGGGCAGCACATAGATGTAGCCTATGCTGCTCCATTTGGAAAAACCTTTATTTGCACTCTACTTAACTTCTATGTAACCCCTTGCACTAGACTACAAGTTTTAGGGATAGGGGCATGTCTTCTATCCCAAAAAATTTGCAGGGGCATTTCCATCAACCAAAGATGTTTCCCATTAAATGGGGAAATATCTAAGTGTAATTCTAAATTCCAATAAAACAAGAAACTGGGACCTCACAGCCCAAGTTTGTATAAAAATAATTATTAATGTAAAAAATAGTACAATAAAAGTATAAATAGTAATTTTTTTAAAACTAAATAAATAGAAATAATGAACCCAAGATAAACCCTAAAACATCACTATCGGAACTTGGGCCCTATTCCCTATTCCCTATTCTTCACTAGAATCCCTAAACGCACGTCATTTTCAAGGAAAATTTTAGAAACTAAATTTCACCTATAAATTAATTTTCCATGTTTTTTCAAAGATATTATTTTTTCCTCAAAATTGATTGAGCCAAATTCTCCAAATTCTATAAGGATTTTTTTTTAAACATTAAAATTTTATAAAACTAAATAAAACATAAATCCTTTTCAAATTTAACTTCTGAATTTATCATAAACATGTAGAGAAGAAAACAATTAGGGTTTGTTTTCATCAATTTTCTTGCAGAGTAGTATGGAAGTAGTGATTAAAGAGTAGCACTTCTCACAACGTTCAATTTTCTTGCATAGTATGGAAGTAGTGATTAAAGAGTAGCACTTCTCGCAATTATGAAGATCTTGCTGGCAGTTGATTGTGGCCTGGATTGAAATGACATCTTTGGGTTCTCAACGTACAAGTACATGCCTGCTGCAAGCCGAAGACGTCAAGTTTGATTTTCTTATATTCTTGATTTCTCTACTATTAAATAAATCATCTCTAAATGGGGAAGAAATTTTGATTTTTCTTATATGCAACACTATTGAGACTACTTCACTTCTCCAGCCGGATCATTTGTTGTCAGTTTATTATATGTCCCCGGGGAACATTTATAGACGGAGAGATCGAATTAGTTCGGGGACAAAGAGCTTAGTGCTGAGCAATTTTCTTAAGGTTGGAGTGGATTATTAAACATTGTATTTTTTTATTTTAGTTTAATAAACAATTTTGTCACTTTTTCGTTGGAGGAGAGAGCATGGAGGCGCTATTGCGTCAGCCAGTTTTAATGATTTTGTGTTTCATAATTATTTTTGTTCCATCGAGTGGGATATGTTTTTATCATAACTCATTGATGCGTTGAACATAGAGCATGTAAGCATCATAGTAGGTCATAATAATAATAAAAATTGACTTAAAAGCTTCTATTATATTAAAGAGATACTTTACTTAAGAATAACAAATGTTTTTGTTTTTTCTCGAATCGAGGTTGAAAAGTAAAAAAATGGGTAATGATTAAAATGATTTTTACTATAGGAGCTCCAAGAACCGAAGAGGAAGGTGCTTACGGTGTTTTTTGCAGGTGGGCGAAGTTTTGACGGATGATGATGGCAGACGACGGGGGGTGTCTCTGCTGCCCAACCCCCAGAAGCAGAGTAGATTAAATTGGTGAGATCTCCATTAACCTATATGAAAGGTCGATCCCGAGTACAATGGGCACAGACTGAAATCCCGAGCAATGTTTGTCGAAAGCATATTTGATCCCATCCATTGTGGTTAGATCTTCGAACTTGAGATTGGATCTAGTTTATGTCGGAGCATGCTCTAATTGGTAAATTCATTGGTATACAACCATCAGAGAAAGCACTGATATGGTGGATCAACTCTTCTTGGAAATCGAAGGGGCATTTTGATCTCCATTTGGGCTCAAAGGGATTTTTCATGATCTCATTATCAGTCTGGAGGATAGGTACCGTATCTTGGATGGAGGTCCTTATTTATATTATTTTGTTGGTTTGTTCTTACGACCTCGAAAAGATAAATTTTGTCCGGAACAAGAAGACATGTGAATTGCCCCTGTCTGGATTAGGTTGTACTCTATTCCCAGTGAGTATTGGGACCCGAAAATACTGGAAGATCTGGGAAATTGTTTAGGGAAGTTCATCAAGATCTCTGAACAAACAAAGATTCAACGTTATACTGCCTATGCCTAAATTTGTGCTTATATGGACCTATCTAAGGCACCACCAGAGGAAATTGGGATGATATGGGATGATGAGGACTGGATGCAAAATCTGGACTATGAACAAATTCCCTTTATATGACATAGATGTCATGAATACGGTCACTTATTTAGAGAATGCTCTCTGAATGAAGATAAACAGAAGCCAAGGAAGGAAGGAGATCAAGCTGATCCGGGTTTTACAAAAGTCACATCCCATAAGAGAGGAAGTCGCAAACAAGAACATCAAGAAATTCATAAGAAAATTGCTACCTCAAACCCTTTCAAAGTTTTGGAAAATAAGGAGGAGACCTTGGAAACAAGAAACACCATGAATAAAGTCCCCAATCGGAGGATGAAAATCTTGACCAGAATCCTGTAAAAGAATCAGAACTAGAAAATAATAACAGAGATGAAAGTATGGGACAATACTCTAAGGAGGAAGCCAAGGATATGGATATAGGGGAATTTGATCTGGAAGGGATTGAAAAAGCATGCACACAAAAAGACAAAGGGTACGTTCTCCAGGAACAAGTTAGCCTCCTTAAAGAAGATATTTTGAAAGCCAGAGCTTCTAACCTATTGGATATCAGCTCTGGATCCCATAAAGAAACAAAAAAGAAAGCTGAGAAGCAGGAGAGGAAGACTGGACGAAAAACAAACAAACAAAGGGTTGCAGAAGTAGGAAGGAGGTTGGTTGAGTCGAGACAATACCCGACAATCAAATATTCCCTAGGGCTGTAAGTTTTCCTAATGAAGCTCCTGTTCTAGAATATTCGAGGCTTAAATAGCCCGAGAAAGATTAAAATTCTAAGTAAAAAGATAAAAGACAAACCCGACTATTGTCTTCTTGCAAGAAACAAAGTGTTTAGCAGATCAGATCCATGAGCTTAAGGGGAAAATCTGGGCAACATGTGAAAGTATGGGGATGGATGCAAGAGGTTTTTCTAGAGGTCTAGGTATCCTTTGGGATCCATCCCGGGTTAACCTAAGTGGGTTTCAAGGGACTCGGAACTCGCTCACAACAAATTTTAGGGTTGTGGGTTTTCCTATCATTGGGGTGTTGACGAATGTTTATGGGCTGCAAAGAGCAAGGGGTAAACATGATTTTCTTGGCTCTCTCAAAGGTCTAAGGGAGAGCTGGCCCAATGCACATTGGGTGGTTGGAGGTAATTTTAACCTAATCACTTCCTTGGAGGAAAAAAAGGGTGGAAGACGTTGCTTGGAGGAAGAATGTAATCTTTTCAGAGAAACCATAGAGGACCTGGGCTTGGTGGACATCACTCCAGAGGAACGCTAGTTTACTTGGAATAATAAGAGATCTGGGGATCACCATATCACGTCAAGATTGGACCGATTTTTAGTTACATAATCAATAATAGACTTGGGAAGTGAAATCCATAGTGCAACGTTTTCGGGGAGGGGCTCTGGTCACTGGCCAATTGAACTTATGTGGAGTGGACTAGGATCATAATTTAAGAAGTCGTTCTGTTTTGAACATTTTTGGTTGGAGAATGCGAACTTTGAAGAAAAAATTAAGTCTTGGTGGGGGGAGAAATGCATGAAGGTCAGGAGCATAGTATGTGTAATTTCCAGCAAAACGTGAAGTGTTTGAAAGCCAAGATCAAGAAGAGGAATAAGGAGGAGTTTGGGAATATCTTCCTTGAAAAGGGACGACTGGAAGTCCGCCTCTAGGAGATCCAAGCTATTGAGACTAATGAAGGATATTCTATGGCCTTGAAAGAGGAAGAGTGAATATTGGAAGCTAAGCTAGAAGAGAGGGAGAAACGGGAGGACATTATGTGGTGGCAAAAATCCAGAATTCGATGGCTCCAAGAAGAAGAGAAGAACACCATTTTTTTCACCACTATGTTATGCAGAACGGATTTCAAAATAAAATCTATTCACTTAAAAATGTAAGGGGAGAAAGGGTGGAGATGAGGGAGGACATTGAAGCCGTCTTAAACTCTCACTTCTTGGATATATTAAGAGATCCTAGGAATGATCTCTTAGAGGATATAGAAGCTATTACAAGAGGAATCTCGACTTTGGTTTCCAATGAACAGAATCAGTTACTGATGACGACCATCACTTTAAAAGAGGTTCAGGATGTGGTTTTTCAAATGAAGGTAGGAACCTCCCCGGGTCCAGATGGTTTTACGGTCAATTTTTTTCACCATTTCTAGGAGATGGTCAAGATGGATGCATGGCGAATAGTGGAATATTCCAGGACTTCGGGATGCATTCTTCCTGCTCTGAATGTCACCTTCCTAACCCTAATCCCCAAATGTGAAGGAGGAGATAACCCAGACAAATTTAGGCCTATCAATTTGTGCAATGTCATCTACAAAATTATTACTAAAGTCATAGCTAATTGACTGAAACCCATTTTCTAGCTCTTATATCTTCGGAGCAGTCAGGTTTTGTGGAAGGCAAACATATATCAGATGGGATTATTTTGGTTCACGAAATTTTACACTTCGCTAAAAATAAAAAATAAAACCAGGTATATTGGCTAAATTAGATATTCCTAAATCTTATGACAAACTGAATTGGAAATTTATTAGGAAAATGCTTGAAGATTTTGGTTTTAATCGGAACTGGGTTCACTGGGTTATGAATCTGGTTTCTTCTCCATTTTTCTCAATTCTTGTGAGTGGGGTTCCTTCTGGAATCATTAAACCCTCAAGGGGCATTGGACAAGGGGATCATTTGTCGCCATTTTTGTTTATTCTCATGGCTGAAGGCTTGGGGAGATCTATTTCGACCCTAAGAGATAGTAATTCAATAAGAGGTTTAAGGGTGATCACTGAAGGGGAAAGACAAACCCA
This sequence comes from Pseudotsuga menziesii, assembly GCA_001517045.1. Classification (NCBI taxonomy): domain Eukaryota; kingdom Viridiplantae; phylum Streptophyta; class Pinopsida; order Pinales; family Pinaceae; genus Pseudotsuga; species Pseudotsuga menziesii. The sequence goes on from LPNX011196034.1 coordinate 338,729, forward strand.
CCAACAATTTGTTGATGATACCATACTCATGGGGCATCCCTCTATTCAGGGGGATGGTAGTTTCAAACAATGTTTGGAAATTTTTGGCTGAGCGTCGGGTTTGGTGAATGAACAAAAATCTTAGGTTTTCTTTTATAACACTCCCAGGGTTACTCGCCACAATATCTGTCGAATCTTGCGATTTCAAAAAAGCTCCCTTCCATCAAAATATCTAGGCACTCCCCTAATCAACTCCATTGCTAAAAAGGGTTCCTGGATTGATTTGCTTGATAATATTAAGAAATGTTTGGGAAATTGGACACTGCGACCGTTAAACCTGGTTGGTCGATTGGTTTTGGTTAACTCTTTTCTCCAAGCTATGTCGACTTACATGTTTTCTTCTACGATGGCTCCAAAAACCATCCCGCAGGATCTACGGAATATACAAAGAAAATTTCTTTGGAGCGGAACCCAGGATCCCCAAAAATGGGCCTTGGTCAAATGGGACTTTATTTGCACTCCCAAGTCCCAAGGTGGGTTGCAACTTCGTGACCCAGAAAAGGAAAGCATAGTAGTAGGGACAAAACTATGGTGGCATTGGGTAACCCACACCCAAGAACCCTGGGCCAAATTATGGCATGCAAAATATGCAGAATGTTGGGACTGTCGAGATTTGATTCGATTCTCAGGGGATAAACCAGGGTCGCACATTCGGCGTACAACTTGGCAAGGCCGAAGTTTGGTGCAGGCTCACAGTTTTGGGGAGGTTTGAAATGGAAATACGACTAGGATATGGGAGGATTCATGGAAACCACTCCCGCATCTAGGGAGGGAGGGGGAGTTCAAACCGGTTCAAGAGGAATGCAGATCCAAGGGCATTTCAAGGGTTAAGGATCTTTAGGGGGACCAAGAACCCATGAACTCTTATCGCTCCCGGGCTCCTCGAAATTGGTTGGAACGGTTAGGTCCAAGGCCAGAAATTGATTGCTTGGAAGAGGAACTAACAAACCGCAGAATCAAATGGCATGAGGGTAATGATAAACTTCGATGGGGTTACTCTCAGAAAGGAGTTTTCTCTTTAAAAGAAGCTTATACCAATTTGATTCGTAGTGATATGGACCAGGAGGACAAAACCTGGAGCACCTTATGGGAGAAGAAGGTATGGCCCAAGATCTCTATTTTTGCTGGCTGGTGCTAAGAAAAAAAAAATTAACAAGAGAAAACTTACAAAAACGAGGGATGGTTGGACCATACCGATGCTCCCTGTGTGAACAGGGGGAGGAGACTTCCGCTCATTTGCTAGACTCCTGTAACTTCTCTTCTGTCCTCTGGGACCATGGAGCGATGATATTCTATTGTTCGTCCAGGTTACGACATAATCCGATCGGATCTGTTATGGATTGGCCCAAAAACCCTTTGCAAAATCGCATTCTTAACCGCCTTTGGGAAATCTTCCCTTTGTTTCTTATATGGGAAATATGGCGTGAACGAAACTCTAGAATTTTCAAGGAGAAAGCTAGCCTGATTATCAGAGTCTGGGATGGTATTACCAATAAAATGACTAAAACTATTCTTACGGGAAATTGGGAGAATACAGGCTAGGAGCCGATTGCTAATGAGAGGCCTATTATGCATGATTGGGATTTCAGGGGTATTCCGACAAAAATAAAGGAAAGTGCCGAGAAACCTCGGACCTTGCAGAGTCCAGATAGATGGCACCCGCCTCTGGAGCGCCAGTCCAAACTGAACTTTAATGGCGCGTCTAAGGGTAAACCAGGCCGGATGGGTTATGGTTTTATCATCCGTGACCAGTGGGGAGCCATGACAGGCTTCAGATATGGCTTCCTAGGCAAGGAGACCAACAACACGACATAAATTGAGGGCCTTCTGCAGGGGTTGGCGTGGGCTATGACAAACTTTAGCATGTCAATGGTAGTGGAAGGTGACTCACAATTACTCATCAACATGGAAAAACATTTGCAAAGTGGCACCCATTAATATCATCTGGCTTGCTCATACGAATAAACCTAGTCGGCGGTGGGAGGTACAAAGTAATATGAAGTTTGTAAGTAGATATGTTAATTGCAGACATGGCAAGATCCATTTATGATCTGGAGATGGGAAAGGTATAATCATAGTCTGGTGTGTGATCATAATGACGAAGGGAAGGAATATGCTATTTAGCAAGAAGCAGGGTTGCTGAGCGAAATAGATGTTTTTGCTATGTGTTTTCTATCTCGCTCCCTGTGCTAAAATTCAGAGTTTGCATAATTGTGCTGGTTGGCTTAATATGGAGGGTGGTAAGATCAGAGGTAAACGACTGATTGATCAACCGAAGGCTCATGAGCGCATGTCGGTGGCACAAAGACAAGCTTTGTGGGAATCACGTATCTATGAGCTCGAATTTCCCTTGGAGATCCAAAACCACATTGTGGCAACGGAATAGAACCTTTGGCAGGAGTTAAATCGCCAAAAGTTGAGGGAGCGTAAGAAGGTAGAGGAGTGGATCCTGGATCTAGGTCACACGGTCGGTCATGTAAGTCTGTATGAAAAAATGGTGGTGGTGTACTGGTTGATGAAGAATTTAGTCAGTGAGGCAGATTGGGATAGGAAAAATGCCGAAAAGTGGGATAACCCTCAAGATCCTTGGAAGTTCTCTATCTTTGTTGCTATCCAGCGCGTGGAAGCGAAAGTCGACTTCCTTATCTCTCGTATGGGCTTTCAGTATCCGCCTTCTCCTCCTGGAGCGTCAAAACCAGAATTTTCGGATACCAGTCAGGGTGGTGGACAGGACTTGGCTTATATTTTATTATAAGTTAGCTTTATTGCTGGTTTGGGTGTGGTCGCGATCTCAGTCTTTATACCTTTCTTTCTATCTGTTCTCTATAAGGTCAATTGTAAAGGCTTATGGGCATGTTTATCTCTTTTTTTTTGTCGTAAGATGACTTTCAACCATGGTTTGTCTTGGGATGGCTTGGAGGATGTCTTCCTGTTCATGTTGGCAGGGGATTTGATGGGATTTGAATCTATAACTTCTGGGTTTGATGGGAATAGAGTCTACATCTTCTTGTGGGTTTGTGGGAATGGGGTCAGAAATTTTGGGTTAGTGAATTTTGGAGGAAGGGATTATGCGATTATCAGTCATATAACGATGATTGACTCTCTAATGATGTTTGTAAAGACTTTATTTGCTGTTAATATAATGTGAATACTTTTACTCACAAAAAAAATGAATTTTATAATAATATAATAATTAATAATTATCAAACTAATATTGTGAAACTCTAAAGAAAATGGTAAGAAAATTAAATCTTGTGAAACTCTAAAAAAAATTGTAAGAGAATTAAAATATATATTTATCACAATTTCTTTAAAATTTTAAATTAAAAATATATAGTTATTTAAATTTTATTTATTGTAGTAAAAGATGTATTTTCAATAATGATTTGAAAATTATTATAAACGGGTAATTTTCATCTGTAATTTAATTTTTTTTTTTTTTAAATTTGTGGAGGATTTAAAACAAAATTGATAGGAAAAATGTGATTGGTAAAAGTTTAAATGGTAACATGTTTGAATGTGTGTAAATGTTAAAAGAGTTGGCCACTTTGAGTATGTCTAAATTGACCACACTTAAGACTATGCTTTGAGTATTTGAAATTGTAATGTTTTTTATAAAAAGTGTTATAAATTTTTTTCTTTTAAAAAAATAGTAAATTATTTATATAAATATAATAAAATTAAAGAAATAAAATATTTTTGTATTTATATGATTCAAGTATATTTCACAATTTTTATTTGTGTGAAGTTATAAATTCAAATTTACACTTTCTTGGGAAGATCGCTTGAAATTTTAAGTGATCAATGGCTTAAAATTTCAAAGGCTTTATCTTTGTGCCACATGCTTTTTAGTCTGCATTTTGTTTTTTATTGTTGTCTACATTCTTTTTTCTATATTTTAAGTGTTCAATGGCTTTATCTTTGTGCCACATGCTTTATAGTCTGCATTTTGCTTTTTATTGTTGTCTACCTTCTTTTTTCTACAAAAGTTTTTTCTATATTTTAAGTGATCAATGGCTTAAAATTTAAATGGCTTTATCTTTGTGCCACATGCTTCTTAGTCTGTATTTTGCTTTTTATTGTTGTCTACATTCTTTTTTCTATACCTATCATCTTATAGCAAAAGTTATTGGTAACGTGGGGACATTGCCACCTCGTGGCTCGTTATAAAAGCATTCATTCATTCATGATGAATACATCTACTTTAGCGAATTCTTACATTGCACAAAAACTGTTAAAAGGGCAAGCATTATGCACCCAGTCGCTGCATTAAATGCAATCAATACAGCGATCTCATTTCTCAGATCAGATAGCAATGCAATCAATACAGCAGCATGGAGTCCTTGATCCAGGTCGAAGGCAATATTGTCTCAATGGGGCAATAAACACTTGAGAACATCCAACAAGCAATAGAACCTATCAGTTTGATTACTCAATTTTTGCAATCCAAATCGATTATGTAGGTTGGTAAACATACATAATCCATACCCCGAGAATAGAGTGCACTCCTTGATATTATTTATATTTTTGGACATTTAAAGAACTGATTAATTGCTTTCAAATTGACAAAATGTGTAAAACCTATCGATTGATACCATTTGTTAAAAAAAAAATTAGGTTTCAGAAATCCATAGCACATAGCTCTCGAGGAGGTTAAATAATGCTAAGTTTTAGTTTACAATGAATATAGGACATTCTCTGAATGCTCTTAACAATGAACTCATAAGGTACTCCTGACTTTCAGAAAAGAAAAGGCTATCAAGCAATTTTCTTTGCCCGGCCATAGGGAGCAGATGCTTCTTCTCTCCTTGAGTTTATACCCTCAGGCTTCCTTGCCCACACTGGAGCTCGATCAGGTTCATAACGGTAATCGTAAAAGAGTTCCTCACCAGATCCAATGCGCTCCTTTGCAAAAATGCCTACTCTATGATCTCCAGCAACCATGATTACCTGCAAGTTGCAATATATTAAAGCAATAAACATAACCAAATCTCCCTATGATAAGCTTCGTAGAAACGGCAATGCAAAACTTCAGTGACAACAATGCATACCTTTGCATAACAATTTGGATTTGGTGAATGATTTGCAAACTTCAGTTTGTCTCCTTTCCGATATGCATCAAGAACAAACTGCAAATGCAAAAAACAGAAATAACACAAAAAATCATAACATAACAGTGTATATTCCATCCTGTAGTGGAAAAGAGCAGCCAGTTTAACCAAAAGTGGAGAAGCCACATTATTCATGGACTGAACTAAGGGCTATTTTGAAAATCTTGTGGGATAAAAATAAGCAAAAGGATCTGACTGATTGATAAATTGAAAATTTCCTGACCAAGTACATCAAGGAAAACTAATACAATTGTGCAATGCATATGTCGATTCATTCTACAATTCTAGTTTTGTGATACAAAAAGAAAGAATGGGAATTTTCGGAACTTATAGGGCTCACGGAAGTGGGCAGGTTCTCTTAGAATCCAGCAGCTCCAACTAAAGCTTTAATATAGTGTTTAGTATTTAAAAGGACCATTCATCTTACTGCGTTAGCAAAAGAGCCAACATACAGTGAATAATAACTGTGGCAGAACCCCAAATTTTAGAGGCGAGCATGTCACTCAGGGAATTGAGGAAACATGTACACATGATGTAATCCAACTATTATATCTTTTAAAAGATGAGGCTGACCTAGATGAGAAGCAAAAATTAAACGAATAAAACAGTTCACATGTATGTGTACTACTTGCCTGATCATTTAAGTTAAAAAGAAATGAAGAATCCTCGCGATCATAGATTTTTCCACGTTTATCAGCTTCTTTATGTGATATTAATTCACCAGTGTATTCCCCAAGGTACTCATGTTTATTCACTGGAGTCTGAAGCAAATGCACAAAATACTCTAAGACAGGCATTAGATTGACTGGATTAGGAAGAAAATACAAAGAATATAAACCCGCAATGTAGGCAGGAAAATTGTCCTTAGATTGGAACAGGATTCAAGATACATTTTAAAGAAATTACCTTTAAAAATGCACCCCATCCAGCGACATCAGACCTTCCAAGCAGTACCTGGACATAAAATGTCATTACTTTAGAATTCAAACTACACGGCTATAGCATCCCTCCCACTTGAACACATGGTAACCATCTACTATATAATAAAGCATATAATGTCAATGTCTTTGACAAGGTTAAACAGCGAAAGCTAGATATGGAAAGAGGGGCAACAGAAGACATGGTACAAAGGAGGGATTCTCTCCTGTGAAAAGTACTTAAATTCCTTCCATCATCATTACTCTCTGCAACTTGTACCCAGGGTCGCAAATAACCTTACCTTTAAAGCTCTTCCCATGCATAATAATTGATATAAAACCATGATAGAGTGTATGAACCAAGTGGAAAAGGCAAGACAATTCGGAGAAGTTCTTACTCGTTGCTGCTGCTTCAGAAGAAGCTTCATGTTTCTGCATTCATAATTATCTCCTCTTTGTGGTGGACCCCCCAAAGTTCCACCCCCACAACTGAAACAAAAAATTTAACCGCCAAGTTAATATGCCAACAAAATATGCATACAATACTGAGTTCAAGTGTAGTGTACAACTGTATCTGTCAGANACCCAAAGTTCCATCCCCACAACTGAAACAAAAAATTTAACCGCCAAGTTAATATGCCAACAAAATATGCATACAATACTGAGTTCAAGTGTAGTGTACAACTGTATCTGTCAGATGATAAAGAAGAAAGGGAAAAGAAACTCTGCTATAGTTTAGAGACACTGACTGCACGATATTCCAAAAGAGCAAACGAGATAGAGAAGTTTCTTATAATAGTCCGTTTCAATAAAAGAAACCAATCAGGTTGATTTTACAACATAGGCTTCTATCTTTCCTAGAATAAAATTTAAAAATAGGACAAAATTAGACAGACCAGCATCAATGAGTCTCATGGGTTGACAAGTAAAAACTTTACACAACTTATAGATACTATATGTGAATTACCCAAAGCCCATATCAAACACTAAGAAAATATTAAAAAAGCAACCCCAAACATTACAACTTCCATGTCCTCACAAAGCTTTGCATCAACTGAACTGCTATCGTGCATTATGACCACAAATACAATGAAAAGTCCAAAGACACATGGAAAATTTGAACAACAACTTGCCTTTTGCAAATGATATGCAACTCTGAGAAGTCTAGGCAGGCACTAGGAAGAATCCTGCTAGGTTTCAATTATTTTATTCTGGTTACATTGATCATCTCTAGCCAATTATTGTAGACTGAGTCTACTTTTGCTAATAGTTATTTCCATCTACTTTTTTAAGCTAACCTCCTACTGAGATAATATATCAACCACCATTCTCAATGAAATACAGAGTTCACAACTATTCCAGATAGACCAATCACTTGCTTAAGCTCCAAATAAAAATAATGATCAATACATATCTACTACAACGAAACAGAAAATATGCATTTCATGAGAAAATTATCATACCCCACCCAACAGTTCCTACACACATCTGGATCGCATTCACGTCCAGCTGCAAAGCAGGGGCACTGTCGACTTCGGCATTGACTCTTAGCACAATGACAGCCTCTGAAACGGTTCTTGCAACTCTTTGAGCACCTGCGCAAACAGTAATAAAATGGTTTAACATAAGCCAACTGAAACAAATGTGCATACAGAAATAAATAATCCACATACAATGAAAATAATTATAACGAGATTATCCAAAACATGTTGAGCAGAATTCCCAAGTTGCAAACCTACGTACTATAAGCTCATCAACTAAAGGGTGCATATTCAACACTGGTCACAAAATCATGATTTAACACAACATATGCACATTAATGACTTAAGATATATATAATGGTCAGGATGGGAAGTATAAGACAAGAAGAGGCTGGTCAGCAAGAGTAACCACATTCTATTAAAAATGAAGATGTTTTAAAACTATTGAAAAAGACCCTTGTTACCAGAAAAACTGTCACCGACTCTGTGCATGACACCTTCATCAAAATACCCATGAAATTTATGAGCATAAGTTATTTCTTCCCAGCACAGCAGATAATTAACCTATTCATGGGATCCTGAGCATCAGTATCATCCCCACCACAGAATCTTTTGGTAAACCTGGCCACTCAGATTCTTTAGTAATGTTATAAATCCAAAAATGTTCACACCAAAGTGACTTTGGCTATCCACAGTCATCTCTACTATCCCCAATCATCTCTACTCGATGTTCGTAATGAACCAAGTATGTGCATACAAACAACGGATCATGGCTTGCTTCTCAATAGGCTATCTCTAATTGATGTTTGCAATGGATCAAATATGGCTATACCACCAATGGATAATGGTGTGCCTGAATGTTATATGATAATTATTAAATTATTGTTTATAAAAGCTACAACTCTGAGTGATGGGTATGATAACTTTATAAATATATCTTTTGTCTTTATCACAATTAATTCATTTTTGTCTCACTATTTGTTCAAAACTATTGATGTTTTTGGAGCATATTATGTTATAAATCATGATTCGATATGTTGAAGATAACCCAGGCCTATAGAAACAGATAATCCGTTTTGGAAACTTCTAGACGTTTCCCTGTTTCGTGGAAGGAAAAGTTAATTAGCTAGTGAACCATGAAATCCCTAGTATGCTAGCCGGCACGATTTTGCAAGGATGGCATAGCCAAACACTTGCAAGGTGTGGGGAAAAATAAAACAAAAGAATAATAAATGAACTTCTAACTAGGCCAAAACCCAAGTCAATCAACAATTGCCTATGCAAAGGTGGGCAAGCCCAACTTCTTTTGCATGCAAGGATGGCAAACAACAGAAACTTTGTAATGTTCCGTTTTTATAAAAACGGAATAACTGAGGACTAATAGCACTAGGAGCAGAAAGGTACATCAATTCAATATTATTAAGTCATCAGTGTAGTAAGAAGGCCATAAGAGTTCATATCATAAAGCATGCAGAGCATGCAGGCTTTATTTTAGTGTTAAAGTCAACATGAAATTAGAATTGCATGCATGCAAAAGTGAAGCGTAAACCCTAAAAGTGACATGCAAACCCTAGAAGTACATGTTATTCTATTTAAGAAGGATTATTGGACCAAAGAGATAGCTATTGTTATTGTTGATTGATTTTGGAGTTTCGAGCAGCAGCACAGCGTGCAGCCGCGGCAGTTGGGGTTGGAGACGATGTCTTCAGCTAGCGAGCGTTCAGCAGTGAGATATCTGCACTAGTCTCTTATTGGGATAGATCATCCAGGTTTATCCATTGCATCCATTATATACTACAGTATTCGGAGATCCAACACATTCCGAAGGGTTATTAGTAGATCCACGTTTTGCAACCAGAAGTAGCAGGGAAAACATAGAAAGATTCGCTGGGACCACAAAACCCAGTCTTTCCTCCGCATGTGAGCTTCCTCTTTCTCAGCAGGCCTATCCTACAATAAGCAGTGATTATCAGCCATCAATTTGCTCACCTGGAGCAAATATCAACCAAACAGATCAGTTGGGGGCGTGAGCAGCAGAACTACTAATCAATTCGCTAGGGCACTTGGAGGCAGCCAAACCTCCGCATGTGCCAGGCCATCTCTTCGGCAACAACAGACGGACAAGCTCAGAAAGTTTCAGCCCAAACGGACCTCTCCTCCTACAAAAACGTCACCTTCAGTCTGGAGGGTTTTTACGGTACTACAGGGCGGTAACACCGAAGAAAAAGAGCATTATTAGACGACCCATCCAGATCCTTATGCAAGCAGCTATCTCTGGAGTCATTATCAGCCCGAATATCAGTGGTAAGTGTTAATTTCTCTCTGCAAAACCCTAACCCTAATTCAACTATATTTTAGGGCATTTTTGCATGGCGAGTTTGCATGCACAGTTATTTTGCAAATTTGTATGAGATTGAGTGTGCTAGTCAGCACTATCATAGAACATTAGAGAATATCAGTATTTGGGATATTACAGTGGTATCAGAGCATGATCCTTGCCAGCTGTGGGCACATAGAAATTAAATAAAAGTGCATGTTGATGCATGCTTGTACATGCAAATGCATGTTAGTGATGTTGGTGAAGTGTATGTCAGAAAAAAGGTTTTTCTTTGCCAGCTTGTGAGAACATGAAGACAATGAGAAGGATCTTGATTGGAAATTTGAAGAGGTTAGCAGTATTTCAACACTTGCCTCGATATCAGGAGTGTCTAGCCTTGGGTGATGAGGTATGTGCAGCGTTGTCTTTTCAAGATTATTACACCATTAAGTTCGGGAGCCAGCCCAAGGATTTTGATGAGGATCTCCTTAAAGGCATAGTTGGGGGAGGGAAGAAAGATGAGCATGAAGTATAGGTTCTTGGTGAGCTTCATTTGGAGTTAATAGTACATGATGAGGATGTGCATGAGGAGATCGCATTAAAGCCATCCTATGAGTTTAGCGACACAAGCGCATTCGCTAGTCAGATTGTGGACAAGCCGTGTGATGAGTTGGAGTTGGTACACTCTTCATCACCTACAGCAGGAGTCCATACAGTTATGACAGGCGAAATAAATGAGATGCAAGGCAATGAGCACAGCAGTCGAGACAGTGAGCAGTCACACATGGAGGTTAGGGAGAGTTTATACATGCATGAGATAGAGCTTCTAGATGATAGTCACCGAAAGAAGATTGAACATGTTAAAGAAAGCATTCTAGTGATGAAAGAGAGGACCAAGATGCTCCGAGACACCATAGTCCAACGAGATGTTGAGCTTACAGTTCTTCGAGTTGTATGTACCGAGTCAGTGGTTAGGATTTCTAGTGTTGAACAACAATTAGATTCCTTGATGGGGCAGCAAGAGAAACATACTATTGCATTTCAGAGAAGTCCTCTTAAGGAGTACATAGACAAGGCTTGTAGTAGCTTGAGTCCACATTTGCATAATGGCGGATGGTTTTTACAGGTTGGCCAAGATCGAGAAATTGACCAGTAGTATATGCGCATTCTAGTTGAAAAGGGCAGAATGTCAAGTTGGTAGGATTATTCCTTGTGATGGTGCTTATGGACAAGGTACTTTTCGGGGGTTGGATTGGAGAGAGATTAAGAGTTGGTGTCCTATTTAGTGGGCGATTCTTGGGAAGACATTCCTAGCCAAGGGTATAGTTCCACAAGAGCCTTCAGATATTTGGGATGAAACATGCACAAGTTTGCATTGGGATCTAGGTGGAAGACCTTATGAGGGATGGATATGTTGATATATATGTAACTTCAGAATGTATTTCACTTGTATTTCTTATATATTGTAACCCGATGTTTATTCCGAGATGTACTTGAGTTGTGTCATGCCCCGATGTTCCTATCGGGAAAGTCTATAATGTAAACAAGTCATGTCAAGTCATTGTGGGTAACCCTCCTATTGTCTAAGGGTTAAAGTCCCCACAGTTCCGGGGCACTAGGGTTATTAGACTCTCCTAGTGAGGTCGGCCCTAGTAGGGTCTTAGTCATGTCGGGATTAGTATAAATAGAGAGCTGGACTCTCTATTTATCACACAACTCATACACACTCAAGTGTAGCGCATAGTTGAGGAAGGAGAAGACACTGGGGCTAGATAGAAAGAAGGTTACTGCTGTCAGGAGATCACTTACTGTTTTGGGTTCTACTTTTGGTGCTGAGTCTCTCTTAAGGAAGTTGCAGGGTTTTCACCATTTATGGTTTCCTCGAGGATAAACACTGTGTTCATTGTCTCTTGTGTTTGATTGCTGTGCTTGTTATTCTCTCAGTTAAAGATCCTAATATAATGCTAGCTTAATGATGAAATTCTAACATGGTATCAGAGCTAACCAGAGAAGAAGACACTGTGCAGCTGCGAGAACTAGGGCTTCCTAGTTTGTGGACCTTCCTCCACAGATTTTCAGCAAAAGTAAGGTGGAATAACTCTCCTCCTTAGGGCGCATCTTTCTGTCAAAGCATAATCCAATTCTGAAGTTTTTTAGTTTTGGACCTGACACTACTGCTGGAAATTAGGGCTTTTCACAGAAGAAGAATTTTTCAATGAGCCCAGGCCTGGATTGATCTCCTCCCCAAAATTGAAGTTAGGGATCAAATTCAAAGCATTTGGTTGGACAGAACTCCAGAAAAGCAAAACCCTAATTTGCTACTAAACCAGCACTGCAAGATTTCAGTTCCAAATCTAGATCTGACATCTTGACCTGGTAAGATCTAAATCTTTTGTATTTCCGTTTGAGGTTCTCAGTTTAAGATGTCTCATCATACCAAGCTTGATGAAAAGCTTGAGGGAGCTGATAACTTCCGAGCCTGGAAGTATAGGATCTCCCTGGTCCTGGAAGAAAATGAGTTGGACTCCTATATCAAGGAGGAGGTTCCAGTTCCAGAGGGAGATGATGCTAAGGCCTTGCATAAGAAGAAGTTGGTTAAGGCAAAGAGAATCATTGCTGATTCTATCAAGGATCACCTCATACCACAAGTGTCCTCCCTCAAGACACCTAAAGCTATGTTTGATGCCCTAACCAAATTGAAGAATGACTCTGAGAAACCAATTGAAGAATGTGAAGATCCAGAATGCTGAGACTATTCAGTCTTACTTTACAAAGGTTTCTCAAATCAAGGAGCAGCTGGAAGCAGTAGATGAAGAAGTGGAAAATGCAGAGATTGTGATGACCACCTTGAATGGTCTCCCTAGATCATGGGACTCTTTCATTCAAGGGATCTGTGCCAGAAAGAAGTTAGTCAAGTTCAGCAGACTGTGGGAAGAATGCTCTCAAGAAGAAGCTCGAATAGCAGTTCGAGAAGAGAAGATAGGAAGTGAAGATCAAGCTTTCATAGTTCACTCCAAGAAAACCAGAAGGAGCCATCATCACTCCAAAGGTAAGATCTCACACTCTAGAAAAGATCTTATTACTATTAGATGTTACACATGTGATGAGAAAGGCCACATATCCAAATTCTTCCCTAACAGAAGAAACCTAAAGAAGAAGGGAAACAAAAGAAGACATCATGCTCATGCTGCAGAGGATGATGAACCTTCTACAAAGAGAATCAGACAAGAAAGTGATGATTCTTCAAGTGAGGAAGAATATGTACTGATCTCCGCTCTCACGGGAACTGTTTCACATGGAAGCAATGATTGGCTCATAGACAATGGTGCTTCCAAGCACATGACGGGATTTAAAGAACCATTTGTGAAGCTATCTGAACATGTGTCACCTCACAAGGTGAAACTTGGGGATGACTACCAGTATCCAATAAAAGGTAGTGGTGAATCCTCCTATAAACTAGATTCTGGAAAGTCTTTAAAGATGAAGAATGTATTATTTGTTCCAGGACTAAAGAAGAACCTCCTCTCCATATCTGCATTGGATGCAAAAGGAATGAGGGTTGCTTTTGTAGATGGCCAAGTTCTTATGTTGCCAAAGGGAAAGACTTTTGACGATGCAATAGTGATTGGAGAACAAGAAGGAGGTCTATACAAGTTGAAGGGCCAACCAGATCAAGCTTTGGTTCATGACACAGTAAAACCAAATGAACTTTGGCATAGAAGGCTTGCACATGTGCATTATAGAGCACTACCACTTGCAAGCAAAGCTGTTGAAGGTCTTCCAGAAATACAAGCAAAACATGAAGGGGTCTGCAAAGGATGTGCGAAAGGAAAGAACACAAAGAAGATTTCCAAGTAGCGAGAGCAAAGCAAAAGGAATCTTGGAAATCATCCACTCCGATGTATGCAGACCAATGTCATCAAGCTCACTAAGCGGGTATGTGTACTATGTTTCTTTTATTGATGACTTTTCTAGGAAGACATGGATTTACTTCATGAATAATAAAGATGAAGTGTTCAGCAAGTTCAAGGAATTCAAAGCCTTGATCGAGAACCACACTAAAAAGAAGATCAAGACTCTTCAATCAAACAATGGCGGAGAATTCACTTCAAATGAGTTCAAAGAACTATGTAAAGACTCAGGGATTATGAGAGAGTTGTCTACCCCTTATAATCCACAGCAGAACGGAACTTCAAAAAGGAAGAATAGAACCATCATGGAAGCTGCAAGAGCTATGCTTCATGATCAAGATCTTCCTATGCATCTTTGGGCAGAAGCAGCTAGAATAGCAGTGTATGTACAGAACCGTACTCCACACAGAGTACTCGAGAACAAGACTCCTGAAGAAGTCTTCTCTGGCAAGAAACCAGAAGTCAACCATCTCAGAATATTCGGCTGTCCTGTGTACATACACATTCCAAAAAAGGAGAACAAAATTAGATCCTTCAAGAAAGAAGGGTATATTTGTGGGATACTTTGAAAGCTCGAAGGCTTACAGAATATACTTCCCAGGGTTCAAGAAGATTGACATCAACAAGGATGTAACATTTGATGAAGATTCAGCCTACATCAAATCCAGAAAGAAACCTGCTGAAGAACCTGAAGAAGCAGAAGCTCCCAAAATTCATGATACAATCATGAACGAGGAACTCAAGAAGAAGATCGAGAATTTGAAGAACCACAAAGACCTGTAGATCCACCATAGGAGAAGAATCCTCACAAGAGGAAACCTGCTTGGGTACGAGAGATTATCCAAAGTGCGGAAAGATATGGGGTTCCAGAAGAGAATCTCAGAGAAAGAAAGAGGACCAGATCCTGTTCCAGTTATGTAGCTTTACTATGTGATTTTATTGATAAAGAACCTTCCAAATATGAAGAAGCGACAGAACGGAAAGAATGGAAGGATGCGATGATTGAAGAGTATCAATCGATCATGAAGAATGATGTTTGGGATGTTGTCCCAAGACTAGAAGGGAAGTCAGTTGTAACTTCCAAATGGATCTACAAGATCACGCATGTTGCAGACGATAGCATAGAGAAATATAAAGCACGATTTGTTGCTCGTGGTTTCTCACAGAAAGAAGGAATAAACTATGAAGAAACCTTTGCACCTATAGCCAGATACACTTCCATCAGATCGGTACTTGCTCTGGCTGCAGTGATGAAATGGAAGATACACCAAATGGATGTCAAGACTGTTTTCTTGAATGGTGTAGTAGAAGAGGAAGTGTATGTGGAGCAACCACTCGGTTTTGAGACTCATGACAGGGAGTCTCATGTGTGTAGATTGAAGAAAGCCCTGTACGGTTTGAAACAGGCACCCAGGACATGGTACGTCAGAATTGACAGCTTTCTATCCAGTTTGGGCTTTACCAAGAGTAAAGCAGATTCCAACCTTTACTACAAGGTTGAAGATGGCAACCCAGTGATGATTCTACTATATGTAGATGATCTGTTTGTGACAGGTATGGATGGGTTGATTGCTGATACGAAGAGAAAGCTTGCTGCCGTGTTCGAAATGAAGGACTTGGGTATGGTACATTATTTTCTAGGTATGGAGGTGTGGCAGACTACAGATGGAATCTTCCTTGGACAAGGGAAGTATGCAGTAGAGATCCTGAAGAGATTTGGGATGATGGGCTGCAAGGCATTAACCACACCTATGGCATCAAACCTGAAGCTATTGAGTGATTCTTCATCAGAGACAGTTGATGCCACGATGTATCGTCAGATGATTGGGTCCTTGATGTACTTGACGAACACGAGACCAGATATTTGCTTTGCTGTGAACACCTTGAGCCAATACTTGACAGATCCGAGACATGTTCACTTGACTGCTGCAAAGCATATTCTGAGGTACCTGAAAGGTACGGTTGATTATGGGTTCAAGTATAAGACTGATCAAAGGATTAACCTGGAGGGTTATGTTGATTCAGATTGGGAAGGCAGTGCCATCGATAGGAAGAGCACTTCAGGGTGTTGCTTCAGTATGGGATTAGGAGTGATCTCGTGGTTTAGAAGGAAGCAATCCTGTGTGGCACTGAGTATAGCTAAAGCAGAGTATGTTGCAGCCTGTTCAGCTAGTTGTGAGGCAGTATGGCTGAGGAAGCTACTGTTTGATTTATTTGATCTCTAGTTAGATGCTACTTGTATATACTGTGACAACCAGAGTTGTGTAAAGTTGTTAGAGAATCAAGTATTCCATGACAAGTCGAAGCATATCGAGATCAAGTATCACTATATCAGGGATATGGTGCAGAGAGGAGCAGTGAAACTTCAGTATGTTGCGACGGACGAACAGATAACTGATGTGTTGACTAAGCCATTGGCTAGGGTGAAGTTTGAGTACTTCAGGGAGAAGCTTTGTGTTCTCCAGATCGAGATTCCTCCCAAGAGGAAGTGATGTGTCCGTGCTGAGCCATTCTAACATGGTGAGAGGATTGGTTCCTTCCATGGTCAAATATAAGTGTTGTGCCCTTCCGACATGGTGAGAGGATTGGTTCCTTCCATGGTCGGATGTAAGAGCTGTGACATGGTGAGAGGATTGGTTCCTTCCATTGTCAGGTGTATATGATGATCCCACATCCAGCATGAAAAAGGGCTTGCTCTGTGAAGACTCATCTAGTATGAAAAAGGACTAGCTCTGAGTAGGTCCCACATCTGGTATGAAAAAGGACCAGCTCTGTGATGCCACATCTAGTATGAAAAATGACTAGCTCTGTGAAGACTTATCTAGTATGAAAAAGGACTTGCTCTGAGTAGGTCCCACATCTGGTATGAAAAAGGACCAGCTCTGTGATGCCACATCTAGTATGAAAAAGGACTAGCTCTGTGAAGACTCATCTAGTATGAAAAAGGACCAGCTCTGTGATGCCACATCTAGTATGAAAAAGGACTAGCTCTGTGAAGACTCATCTAGTATGAAAAAAGACTAGCTCTGAGTAGGTCCCACATCTGGTATGAAAAAGGACCAGCTTTATGATGCCACATCTAGTATGAAAAAGGACTAGCTCTGTGAAGATTCATCTAGTATGAAAAAGGACTAGCTCTGAGTAGGTTCCACATCTGGTATGAAAAAGGACCAGCTCTATGATGCCACATCTAGTATGAAAAAGGACTAGCTCTGAGTAGGTTCCACATCTGGTATGAAAAAGGACCAGCTCTATGATGCCACATCTAGTATGAAAAAGGACTAGCTCTGTGATGCTACATCCAGTATGAAAAATGACTGGCTCTGTATAGGTTCCTATGACGAGAAGAATCAAGAGATAACACCCGTGATGATGACCCATTGATGATCCAGATCAAGTGATGATGATCCAGATCCAGTGATGATGATCCAGATCCAATGATGATGTCTAGTGATGATCCAGATCCAGTGATGATCCAGATCCAGTGATGATGTCCAGTGATGATCTAGATCCGATGACTTGAAGATGAAGATGACTTGAAGATGAAGAAGACTTGAAGATGACGAGGACTCGATGATGATCCAGAAGATACAGAGAAGAAGACTTGTGCTGAAAATTGTGTCGAAAGAATACCTTCCTAGTTAAGAGGGAGTGTTGATGTATATATAACTTCGGAATGTATTTCACTTGTATTTCTTATATATTGTAACCCGATGTTTATTCCGGGATGTACTTGAGTTATGTCATGCCCCGATGTTCCTATCGAAAAAGTCTATAATGTAAACAAGTCATGTCAAGTCATTGTGGGTAACCCTCCTATTGTCTAAGGGTTAAAGTCCCCGCAGTTTCGAGGCACTAGGGTTATTAGACTCTCCTAGTAAGGTCGGCCCTAGTAAGGTTTTAGTCATGTCGGGATTAGCATAAATAGAGAGTTGGAATCTCTATTTATCACACAACTCATACACACTCAAGTGTAGCCCATAGTTGAGGAAGGAGAAGACACTGGGGCTAGATAAAAAGAAGGTTACTGCTGTCGGGAGATCACTTACTGTTTTGGGTTCTACTTTTGGTGCTGATTCTATCTCTAAGGAAGTTGCGGGGTTTTCACCATTTATGGTTTCCCCGAGGATAAACACTGTGTTCATTGTCTCTTGTGTTTGATTGTTGTGCTTGTTATTCTCTCAGTTAAAGATCCTAATATAATGCTAGCTTAATGATGAAATTCTAACAGGATACAGTGTTTACTGATGGCGTTACTTGGGAGTCTACATAATGCTCCTTGTGTCGATACTACGCAGGGTAGCAGTGGATGCATTTTGACCTCTGCAATTCTCAGATTGATTTTGGACCCTGGGATTACAGTGATTGACAGTTTAGTGATTTCTAGAGGATGCTTTCAGGAGGTCTCTGGTGATGGTACCGTGCAGTGCAGTGTTTTGAGCAGAGGGTGCTACAGATCTCCTAGAATAATTTGCGACCCTGGGATCATCCCCAGATTCAGTTGGTTCAGTTGTTTGATTGTGGATTTGCGTTGGCATTGCTTGAGGACAAGCAATCTTTGGCGAGGGAGAACTGTAATGTTCCGTTTTTATAAAAAATGAATAACTGAGGACTAATAGCACTAGGAGCAGAAACGTACATCAATTCAGTATTATTAAGTCATCAGTGTAGTAAGAAGGCCATAAGAGTTCATATCATAAAGCATGTAGAGCATGTAGGCCTTATTTTAGTGTTAAAGTTAACATGAAATTAGAATTGCATGCATGCAAAAGTGAAGCGTAAACCCTAAAAGTGACATGCAAACCCTAAAAGTACATGTTATTCTATTTAAGAAGGGTTATTGGACCAAAGAGGTAGCTATTCTTATTGTTGATTGATTTTGGAGTTTCGAGCAGCAACACAGCGTGCAGCTGCGACAATTGGGGTTGGAGACGGTGTCTTCAGCTAGCGAGGGTTTGGCAGTGGAATATCTGCACTAGTCTCTTATTGGGATAGATCATCCAGGTTTATCCATTGCATCCAATATATACTACAGTATTCGGAGATCCAACACATTCCGAAGGGTTATTAGTAGATCCACGTTTTGCAACAAGAAGTAGCAGGGAAAACACAGAAGGATTCATTGGGCCACAAAACCCAGTCTTTCCTCCGCATGTGAGCTTCCTCTTTCTTAGCAGGCCTATCCTATGGTATGCAGTGATTATCAGCCATCAGTTTGCTCACCTGGAGCAACTATCAGCCAAACAGATCAGTTGGGGGCGTGAGCAGCAAAACTGCTAATCAATTCGCTAGGGCACTTAGAGGCAACGAAACCTCCGCATGTGCCAGGCCATCTCTTCGGCATCAACAAACGGACAAGCTCAGAAAGTTTCAGCCCGAACGGACCTCTCCTCCTACAAAACGTCACCTTCAGTCTGGAGGGTTTTTACAGTACTACGTGGCGGTAACACTGGAGGAGAAGAGCATTATTAGACCACCCATCCAAATCCTTATGCATGCAGCTATCTCTGGAGTCATTATCAGCCAAAATATTAGTGGTAAGTGTTAATTTCTCTCTGCAAAATCCTAACCCTAATTCAACTATATTTTAGGGCATTTTTGCATGGCGAGTTTGCATGCACAGTTATTTTGCAAATTTGTATGAGATTGAGTGTGCTAGTCAGCATTATCATAGAACATTAGAGAATATCAGTATTTGGGATATTACAAACTTCAATTCGACTCAAAAGGCAGAAAAAAAGACAAGTCCAAGAGACTCCCTTGGACTTGTTAGAAAGACTGAAATTTCAGCGCAAAGAAAGACGTAAAGGGAGTGAGGAAAAACGTGTTTTTCCTCTTTCTTGAAATGGCCCTGAAGCATTTCCTTTGGGGTGGCCTTGAAACTCTTCTATGGCTGAAATTTGACAGAGTTTTGCCCCGTTTTGACACCAACCTGCTAAAAACCAACAAACAAAAAATGATGAAATATGTCTCAAATCACTTTGGGGAGGTTAGTATGTTAGTGCAATATATTTACAAAATTTATACAAAGTTGTCAAGAGAATAATGTTGAGATAACTTGAATAAATATGAGTAAAAATCAGACTTGAAGAACCCAACAAACTAAAACTAAAATGCAGAAATTCATTTGTAAATACTAGTGAAAGGAAATTTTGTCCCTGGCTCTTCAAGAAGTCAAGCAAATGGGGCATCTAACTAAGCTTGGAATCCCACTCCTAAACCAAAATAACCTGCAGCTAATAAGATTTTTACTACCAAACTGCAAAGAGGTGAAAACCAAATGATGAGCAAAGAAATCATAAATTTCAAACTAGAAAAGATATGAATTTCTTTAGCTACAAGAAAGAAAACTCACAAAATCTAAGGAATACAAACACCATAAATCTTACCAAAGCAAATGAGTATGCTTCCGTGGCCTCCCTACATTAGAGGAAATTTCAACTCAAAATGGGCCTCCTAAAATGAACTAATAAAACAATAGTTAAAATAATAAAATAATATTTATTAATTTTGGAGGAAGAAAAGAAAAAAACTACTTTTTTGTTTGTATTTTTGACATATCTCCCTGTGTTTTTACTCAAATTTCGATCGGGAGAGCTCGTTGGATGCGGAATTTAATTCCATGTCATCATTCCATTTTTTCAGGTATTTCTTGTTTTTGAGGTAGCGGGGTCCGTCAAAAGTATGCCGAGTGGGTGCTCGTTGGATGCAGAATTTAATTCCGCATCCAACGAGCTCTCCCGATCGAAATTTGAGTAAAAACACAGGGAGATATGTCAAAAATACAAACAAAAAAGTAGTTTTTTTTATGATACCTATCCCCAAATTTATATTAAAAAAGTGTTTAAGACCTATACGGTATTTCAAATTTAAAGCAATTTCATTGGCTAACACATGATGACATGGAATTTGAATAAAAGTTAAAAGGCCCATTTTGAGTTGAAATTTCCTCTAATGACTTATGTAGTTACTTGAGCATAGAAGCAAACTATCAATGAGCACAAAGGACACCAGAGTCCTCCAAATATTTTTTATTAACAAAGCCAAATAGCTGAAAATTACAATGGCCAAAGCAAGAACTATGGAATGAGAGCAAGAGAAAGAATGAGAGCATGAGCAAGGGAGTGTGTGTGTGTGACCCAAATGAGGAGAAATGGCCTCCTTAAATAGGACAAACAAGAGAGAGCCCGTCTTGCATTCCCAACACTTGGCATTTTTTGAGAGAGGGGCCCATGAAGGGGGGTGCATCTCCTCAAGGGGGCGCCTCCTAAGGTGTGACATCCAAACAATGAGGTGGGGGAAACCAGTGTTCCACGGGGATGCATCTCAAAGGGTCAGGGACGCGTTTCAGCGTTTCTAGCGTCTCGGGGATGCCTAAACTTCATGCGAATCGTTTCGGGACGTCTCGCTTTTGGCGAAACTTGGCGAGACGCAGAGCGAAACATTTTGGTGGGTGGCGAAACTTGATGAAACTTGGGGGGACTTCCTAGCATCCCGCCTGAAACTCCGAAACTTTGTCGAGACTTGTGGGCGTCCCACCCGAAAATCCGAAACTTCCCCAGGATATTTTTGAATTTTCTTAATATACATTTAAAAAAAAATAAAAATGAAACAAGAGTTTAATTAAATAAATTATTAAAGAAAACTTATCCATTAAAATTTAAAATTTAAAACATAAAAAAACCTAAATATTAAAAATTAAAACCTAAATCTAATTTCTAACCTAATACTAAGCTACCGAGACCAACTCTTTAATATTTATTTCTGATTTCATTTGGCATTACAAACTTACAAAGCCCTGAAAGTTTATTCAACAACCATCGTGAGAAAAGAGAGTGACAAAGATGAAATATCATTGGTTTATTTTTTCAATCACTTAAAAGTCAAATCTGAAATATCAAATATCAAATGAGAAAGACTTAGAACTTAGAAGTGACAAACATGAAATATGATGTTCATGGTAATTATAGATTCATATATTTATTATTAATATGATGATAATCTTCATTAATCATGTAATGTGTTTGAATTTATCATTTACATTTCATGATTGTAGAATGATGAATGTAGTATTACTATTTAGCAGTGTTCCACGGGTGTTACAGCTGATTTTACCACACATGGTTGATCACATATTCATGGCCTTCCATGTCCCTCTGCAGACTCTTTGGACCCCATGGACCAATATTATACTTTGATGTTTCCAAGTTCATCCCTAAAAATACCTATTTATTGTTGTATGCGACTTTTAATCCCATACTCACGTATATACACAGATATTGACCCCAAACCCAAGTACATCGAGATGTGTGCATTAGTCCAAATATTTTTGGAGTTTTCTTTGATGTGTGTCCAAACCACTTGACTCTTAGCCTTCCATATGCCTCGATATCGCTTGAATTTGACCCTCCATTACCCCTTTGGAGTGCTATATAAGGAAGGCCTTGGATACATTGAAGGAGAGGAATTGAAGAGCAAGGAAACTATAGTCCATTGTTGCGTAGCTTGCTTATACTTGAGTCTGCATCCCTTTGTCCCTTTGGAGCACTTTGTGTTCTTCCCAAGCTTGCATTTGCTTGTGAGCTTGCTATCGAGAGATGGAGGATTGAGATGGTGGAGGCCCAAGTGGAGAACTCAGTTTCTCTGGTTCGCAGATGTGACAACAGAGGTTGTCACTTGTGTAATCTCTGATTTGATTAATAAAAATATATTTTCCTGTCCAATAATGTGCATTTGAATCCATGGATATGTTTAATTGCTTATACATTGTTGATTATATATGCTAGAGTAGATCTAACACCATATTATATAGCATGCTTGTCCTGTTTATTGTTGTTGAGAGTGAATTGCTAAAGCAAGCAGGATTGGAAAAATCTCAACAGGGATCTACTTCAACCGTCCAGAATAAGGTATGACCCATGATCACTTAGTGTTAGATATTTGGTTTCTCTTGCATATGGGAAAGGATTGATTTCTGCAGTTTATCTGTCTGTTGTGGTACACCCCAAGCCATAAGAAGTTTGTCTCCGTAAGAGAATTGGCGACCGTACTAGGGAGGTTCCTAGTTGTTTCTCTTTGGGGGTTTTTCAGTATTCAAAGTACTTGAATTGCTCTGATTTCTTTGTTTCTGTGTCAAGTCTGGGGGCATGTTTGACCAGTAGGGTCCTGAAGAAGTAAATTTTGTCTCGGCCTATTTGCTTACCTATTTTTTCTCTCTTTTTCTTCCTGTACGCGAGTTAGCTTTCATAGTCGCGTATACACGTGGGTTTGCCTTGAATAGTCACGTATGTACGCAGGTTTACTGAGAACAATCGCGTATGCCTTGAGTTTTTGCTCTATTGGGAGGATTAAGTGTTGCTGGGTGATTTTTGATGATTGTTGAGTCTTTTTGGATGCTTCTAGAGTCTGTATCTACCCTCTGTGTCTGACCAAAGACTCTTTTTAGATTGATTTTTAGAAATGTTCTTGTCATTCATTTTCTACTTTTTTGTTTTGAGATTAGTGCATTAGGTCTCTTTTACCTTGGTACTTTGCTTGGCTGTTGTTTGTGAGTGGTTGCAGAGTCTGAGGGTGGTAGAGTCAACTTTTTGCTTTTATATCTCATTTAATTCAAAAATACAAAAATATTTTACTTTTTGCATAGCTATGCATTGCTTGCATTTTGCATTAGCATGGTACTTGCATTAGGTTTGCTTGGTGAATTATAGTCAGATTTTCATATAGGAATGATTGCATATACATTTGAAGGAAAAAATTTGCACTTCACGTAGTAGCATACCCTTTTTTTCATTCTACACAGTGCATTTGCATTGCTTGTTAGGTGTGCATTTTACTTCTTGTTGTGTCATAACTTCATTAGTTGCATGTCCATTTACCCTTTGAGTAATACAGCCAATTAAAATCAACGTATAATAAAATGAATTACACTCTTTTCTTTTCTAGGGTGCATCAACAAGATTAGGTTTTAGGGTCTTGGAATTGTTCATTGTAAGTTAATTCTCCAAGACCACTAAACAAAACAATTAGGTGTATGTCCAAGTGAGAGTGTAAAACCCTTGGTATAATTAGTGTTTTTCGGGACGCTCCTCTTACATGGGAGTTAAGCACGAGGCAATGCACGCGATTGTGACTAGGATGACCCCTGGTTACTTTCTGTGAGCACCGGAGATATTTCCAGGATTGTATTCATATCTGGGGGCCTTTGAGGTATTGGTTGGTGCATCCCTGGGGTACCAGTAGTGCTTTCAGGCTTCGGGCTTTGCTACCCTGCCCATACGGTCAATCCCGCCTACAACTGTTATATTGGTTATATTGAGGTGACCTTAGTTGCCTTACCTAGGTTATCGAGGGGGTATTTGCAGAGGTTATTCTGCAGGTGTCCTGGCCAGGTAGGGGTCGGACGACATAGTCGCTATATGCGTTGAAGCTGAGGGCCACTGTAATTGGTTACGAACCTTCGCTTGTTGTGTATGGGAGTCTCAAGCCTCTCCTAGGCGAGACATACCTGCTTCATTCGGGAGCTCACATATCCTACCCTTGGTTTGCTTATGATTTGGCTTTACATTTTTTTAGGTGTATGCTCTATGCACGCTAGTTTCCTTAGGGTTGTGTAGTTAGATTGAGTCTTTTATTTTTATTGAGTCATTGTGGATTTGGGTACGACACCTCGCCGTTCTCGTCGTTTAGCAGGACTTCCACCTTCCACATCTCCTCCTCCTTTGGGAGAGAAAACCAGACAGTCCAGGTGGACTACTTCTCACTTTGATTCACACACCATGGGAGATCATGAGGATGGGATTCCAGAGATGTCCTCTCCACCTCACGAGGTTGGGGAGGGTGATACTACTAGCACATATGATCCACCACATGAGCATCCTTCACGGGTTGCCGGTATTGGTTTCCGGGCGACGAGACTCACTATGAACCCACAAGCACTAGTAATGTTAGATATGGCATGCTTGATATCCCCGAGTTCGATCCGGCATATCATGTCGAGTCAAAAGTTGACCCTGGCACTACGCCTGGGGGCACTTTCATTCCTTTCTATGCAGAGAGGTTTGGGGGCACTAGTCACATTGCACCTTCCATCCCTGTGGTGGAGGCACCTTCACATGCTCATCCTAGGCCTAGTGTCAGTAACCCTATTCGAATACCAGAATCGAGAGATGTGAACATTGGGAACACCACTTACATTCCTTCACATGTTCCATTGTCTTCGACACCAGTTCCTTCAAATGCCTTTTTAACGACCCATCCTCCCCCTAATTCGCATGGGCCTTCTAGCCGGAATACCGCTACTATTCATGTCTGTTCTAATCCTATTCACACCGTAGTATTGCAAGGCCATGTGCCTCCTTCCATGTCAACAGGACATGTACCTTCACATGGGACATCTCATGGACCATCTCGTGGGCCATCTTATGGTTCAAACAATGGAGCTTCAGATATACCTTCTTATGGACCATATTACAGACAAAACCATCAATCATATGGGTACGGGTATCAACAACCCGCTTACTCTCCTAATTATGGCTTTGTAGCACCTCACAATCAGGGTACTCTGCATTACAACGCTTCCATGCAGCCCTTCATGGGTCAAATGGGAGGAGGTTATTATCCCACTGGCCAAAGCCATGGTATCTATAACAATCAAGCCTATCAAAACTAGTCCTATCAGGGAGCGTGGCATCGACTGGGTCAACCTAGGCTCCCTTTCCTTGCGACCTTGAACTTACCTGATTTGTCGAGATTAACGAATGATCCTGTGTCTCATAATCCGGCATGGTTGGCAATCCCTACCAAGCTTCCTTCGGACATTCCCAAGTTCGAAGGTAGGGCTAGTGAAGATCCTGGTGAGCATGTCACCACCTTCCACCTTTGGTGCTCTTCCAATTCCTTAGACGATGATTCCATCCGTTTGAGGCTATTTCAACGCACCCTCACGGGTCCTACGACGAAATGGTATATAGAGTTACCGGGGGGGGGCTTATGCTACGTTCGATGATCTTGCCATGACTTTTCTTAATCATTTCCAGCTACCCGTACATTACGACGTCGGTACCAAACTCTTGTCGACCTTTCGGCAAGACAAAGTCACGCATATTTCGGATCATATTCAAGAGTGGTGTAGACAGAAACGATTAATTAAAGCCTTTATACCACCAAAGTTTCTTCTAGAGTGGTTCCTCAAGTCATTGTTACCTTACATCGCGAAGGATGTTTCTACATCCAGAGTTCAAAACGAGGACCAAGCTATCTTTAGGGCTCAAGAGTTGGATTTGATCTATGCTCAATCCGAACTCTTGTATGAGATTATCCCGAATGCTCCAAGATCCAATTTCGACCCCAATATCAAACCTGGGCCACATGCCAATGGTATTGTTGGCTCCACAAGTACCAAGCCTGCAGACTCGGTTACGAAACAAGTGAGCCAATTATCGATTAACCAGCCTACGTCGAGACAAGCTACGACTTCGTCTCAACCTACCCAATCGGTGAGTGTACTCTCCGTGCAAACGTCGAACCCGAAAGGCAACCAACAGCCTGGAAGGAATAAAAAGAAAGGAAAGAATAATCGTAAGGGTGGGAATAAAAATGAAAATGGGAATAATAATGACAAGAACATGAATAATGCTGGGGGGACAAACAGCCTAAACGTAAGGTGAAGTTTCCTTGTAAGTTGTGTAAAAACGATCACCTCACCCACTTGTGCCCTCGTATGGAGGACGCCTCGAAGTTCATAGCACAAGGCCCAGCTGTGTTTACTAATCCTTTACCTAATAATCAAAATATGAACTCGAGGACCGTTGATTCTGGTTGTGCATCTGGTGGAACTCAAAACCCACCAAAGGTCGCTCCTGGTCACGGTTGCATCAACATGGTGAAAGCTTCCAAAGTTGTGACACGTGCGAAAGATTATGGTTCGTCACAACCAGACCTTGGGAAAGAACCTTCCCCACCCGAAAGCCCTTTACGAATTGAAAAGCCTACGGATAAACCTGAAGCTCCACCTCACATTCTTAAGGGAGTCTTGAAGCGTTCGGGGCACAAGCCTAATGCCCGAGTCACCCAGAACTATTCAGTTGTCAAGGATTTGGGCTAGACCCCTTGTGCAATATCCGCATTAGAAGTGCTTCAGACTTGTCCTCCACAGAGAAAGGCCTTGTTGTCTGCTCATGGGGTTAATGACGATAACTCTTCTTCCATTATCAAATTTGAAACCATGGGAGCACAGCCTCACTTGCCTTACTACGTGTCTCTTTTGATTCATGTAGAGTGTCTCAACAACACCATCATGCGTACTATCATTGATGAAGGCGCTGTCACTTCCGTGATGTCTTTGTCTTGTTGGAAGGGCTTAAGTTCTCCCACGTTGTCTCAATCTGCCAACATGTTGACGGCTTTCGATGGTAGGTCGTTTCGGCCGCACGGGTATCCGTCCGTCTCTAGAGGTCCAATTGGGAGGAAAGACTGTCACGATCGAGGTCGAGGTGGCTGATGCGCCCCTTGACTACAATCTTTTGCTGGGTAGGAATTGGATGTACAATATGCAAGTCTTAGCTTCTTCCCTATTTTGAGTGGTTTGCTTTCCGTTTAATGGGAAGATCGTTACTATTGATCAGAAGTCATTCCATAATCCGAGTGTCAATGCATCATCAAGAGCCTCTATCCCAATTATCGATCATTCTCAGCCGGCAACTGAGAATGTGGGTGTGGGTATGTATCCTTCTCTCATGGGAACCTTTAGTTGTCCTGTGCCCGTTCTTATGATTGGGTCTAGTCTTGGTGGGGCTTCACCCTCGTCAAATTCGGCATCTTTTCGCACTACTCATATGGAAGATTCTTGGATTCTTCCTTCACCGAGTACTTCGAGTGTGCCAGTCGAGACAGACGTGCCGTTGCCTATAACAATGGTGGCATATCAAGCGAATCTTGATCATGTTGTAGAGCCTAGTCCTTCCTCTTCGCGGACGGAAGAGGACCCTTATTTGCTTCCTGCATGGGCAGTAGAGTCATCTCACTCTCATGACTGTCTTGATGATGTTTTTCCGCCAAATGAAGCTATTCTTGAGGCCATGTCTGGGATTCAGCAACCTTGGGAAGAGTTCCACCATAGATCGTATTTCCTTCCTAAGCTTGATCGTTTAGAGTGTCGTTATCCTGGACATGTTGTCCTTGCATTGAGCATAGGTGTGTTCCACTGATTAGAACTAGCTTGTTTGACCCCTGACACTCGTCTCCTCCTAGATTTGTAACTATAAAGCACTTTTATTATTTTTCAAGCTTTTCAAAATATCTAAAAAAGTTCAAACAAATCAAAAAACCAAAAAGATGGACAGGAAAAGTGTTATCTTTGGCAGCAGTCGAGTCGTGTCGCCTTCGAACAGAGCACTGTATATCACATCTGTTGGTTGGGTTAGTAGTTTGACTTTAGGAGCTGTACTCGTTTCTCTGAGTTTATCTCCACCGACTGGTTAAGCTTCCAGTCCCTATGGAGCCTCTGTTAATGCCTCATGTGTCGCAAAGATGTCCCAGTTTTGCATATCGAGTCTATGTTGCCTACATTCAGTCACCACTTGCCTTTATGCTCTTGTTCGAAAGAAGTTGAAACCTGAGTCGGCCATTCCTCAATTGTCTTGACTTTGCATGTCAGCCATTCCCGGTACTGTTACTGGTTTGTGCACATCTTGCTCGAGTCCTTCCACATTATACAACGTTGCTGAGTACCTCGTGTTGGTTATGGGGGATGCCTTAATGCCCTCCTTCCAGCGGATTCCATCCCATTGACTTTAGATCATTTATTCTGGGATAGGAGTCTAGAGTCATTTGAGTGCCTTGAGACTTACAGTCATCAGTGATAGGTTCTCTCGCCATCGACAGTTTTGGGAATACATCAATGTCCCCTGATCGACCTCAACACATCTATTCACACTTGTTAGAT
Organism: Pseudotsuga menziesii; assembly: GCA_001517045.1. Classification (NCBI taxonomy): domain Eukaryota; kingdom Viridiplantae; phylum Streptophyta; class Pinopsida; order Pinales; family Pinaceae; genus Pseudotsuga; species Pseudotsuga menziesii. The sequence goes on from LPNX011196034.1 coordinate 367,446, forward strand.
TGTACTCTAGTACCTTGATTCCCATTTTCATTATCGGTGGGTGATCTCGCATCTGTTAATGATATACATTAATGACCGGTAATCAAACGATGGACTACTATGTTCGACCTCGACACCTCTATTCGCATAGTAGGACATGTACTCATAGCGGTTTGTGTAGAAGACTTTCCAGCTTGGTGGCATTCCACATATACTACCTCTTTAATCGTGCCAGTGTTCATGAAATTTCAGCTCTCGTGATTTGATTCCAGTGTATGTCAAATATTTCCAGTCGTTATGGAGATCTTGATCCATTGTTATCTTCAGCTTCTATGGAGATCTTGATCATTCGTATGTCTTCATCATGAAAATTCTGATCTATTATATATTGTACGTGGCGATGACCACACATGTCACATTTTGTATATCATGCCTATTCATGGCCATTGTACTCTTATGTATTCGGGACTGCTATATGTATTTGCAGTCATGTGCAGAGATTGATTATTGTACTATACTGATGGATGGCTAGTTCTTCCACCTGGTTTTTCATCACTCCACTTCTGGGATGGATTTATAATGTATTTTGGCCATCATGTTACCCCTCTGACCTCACACATTAGGGGGCATTTGTTACAGCTGATTTTACCACACATGGTTGATCACATATTCATGGCCTTCCCTGTTCCTCTGCAGACTCTTTGGACCCCATGGACCAATATTATACTTTGATGTTTCCAAGTTCATCCCTAAAAATACCTGTTTCTTGCTGTACGCGACTTTTAATCCCATACTCGCGTATATACGTGGATATTGACCTCAAACCCGCGTACATCGGGATGTGTGCATAAGTCCAAATATTTTTGGAGTTTTCCTTGATGTGTGTCCGAACCGCTTGACTCTTGGCCTTCCATATGCCTTGAGATCGCTCAAATTTGACCCTCCATTACCCCTTTGGAGTGCTATATAAGGAACCCCTTGGATACACTGAAGGAGAGGAATTGAAGAGCAAGGAAACTATAGTCCATTATTGTCGTAGCGTGCTTATACTTGAGTCTGCATCCCTTTGTCCCTTTGGAGCACTTTGTGTTCTTCCCAAGCTTGCCTTTGCTTGTGAGCTTGCTATCGAGAGATGGAGGATTGAGGTGGTGGAGGACTCAGTTTCTCCAGTTCGCAGACATGCCGATATAGGTTGTCACTTGTTTAATCTCTGATTTGATCAATAGAAATATATTTTCCTATCCAATATTGTGCATTTGAATGAATATTGAATCCATGGATATGTTTAATTGCTTATTCATTGTTGATTATATATGCTAGAGTAGATCTAACACCATATTATATAGCATACTTGTCTTGTTTATTGTTGTTAAGAGTGAATTGCTAAAGCAAGCGGGATTGGAAAAAGCTCAACGGGGATCTACTTCAACCGTCCGGAATAAGGTATGACCCATGATCCCTTAGTGTTAGATACTTCGTTTCTCTTGCATATGGGAAAAGATTGCTTTTTACAGTTTATCTGTCTGTTGTGGTACACCCCAAGCCATAGGAATTTTCTCTCTGTAACAACAAGGACGCATCCTGAAGGGTCGGGGACACGTTTCAGCATTTCTAGCGTCCTGGGGATGCCAAAACTCCATGGAAAACATTTCGGGGCATCTTGATTTCGGCGAAATTTGGCGAGACGCAGAGCGAAACATTTCGGTGGGTGGCGAAACTTGACGAAACTTGGGGGGACTTCCTGGCGTCCCACTCGAAAGTTCGAAACTTCGTCGAGACTTGTGGGCGTCCTGCCCGAAACTTATCTATTAAAATTTAAATTTAAAACATAAAAAAGTCAAAATATTAAAAATTAAAAACTAAATCTAATTTCTAACCTAATCCTAAGCTATCGAGATCAACTCTTTAATATTTATTTCTGATTTCATTTGGCATTACAAACTTACAAAGCCTCGAAAGTCTATTCAACAACCATCGTGAGAGAAGAGAGTGACAAATATGAAATATCATTGGTTCATTTTTCAACCACTTAAAAGTCAAATATCAAATATCAAATATCAAATGAGAAAGACTCAGAACTTAGAAGTGACAAACATGAAATATGATGTTCATGTTAATTATAGATTCATATATTTGTTATTAATATGATGATAATCTTGATGAATCATGTAATGTGTTTGAACTTATCATTTACATTTCATGATTGCAGAATGATGAATGTAGTATTACTAGTTAGTAATTCACTAGTTTGCATGGGATAGTTTGTTATTGTTAAGATTTATATTTTTCATGTTTTTCATATTTTTAAATTTTTTATGATTATCGCATCTTACCACCCCCCTTGAATTTCTCTAAAATTTGGGGGTGGTCTCCACACGTCTTGAATGTGCGTCTCCCCGCTCCCGCGTCCTGCCATCCCGAAACCTTGGGGGAACATTGATATTTAGTAATTCACTGGTTTTCATGGGATAGTCTGTTATTGTTGGGATTTATATTTTTCATATTTTTAATATTTAAAAAAAAAAATTATGACTATCGCGTCCCGCCGCCCCCCTTGAATTTCTCTAAAATTTGGCGGTGGTCTCCACACGTCCTGAATGTGCGTCTCCCCGCTCCTGCGTCCCGTCGTCCCGGAACCTTGGGGGAACATTGGGGGAAATCCCCCTCTTAAGCACTAGATGTTGTTGCTAGGTCAAATGAGGGGGGCCCCTCATTTTTTGAATTCCCATGGTAGAGAGGGCGCACCTTTGGGTGACAGCTTCATTTTTCCCAAACACTTGCTTGGGGGGGGCCTCTTTGGTGCAAAAGTCACCTTAGGAACATAACATAATACTTAGAAACCTAACTTTCCCTTTCTACGTGACTTTAGGCACTTTTCCTGATTTTCTTGACTGACTTTGGAAAATGTGACCAAAACCTTAGCCAGACCTGTCCGAATGACTTCAAACTTTGACCAAGGGTGTAAGGGGACTCATGCCATTGATTTTGAGTACCCATACCCCAATCCGTCGGCATTAGATGCCATTTAACCCTCTTTTAATTACGACATTTTTATGCTGAGGGACATTTTTTAATCACCAAAAATTAAAAAATCCCAGGTAAAACCTAATGAAATCCTGCAAGACTCTGGATAGTGTCTAACATGGTTACATAGAAAATTCCTAGGCCTTAGTCACCTCATAGACTCGATCATTAGAACACATTTCACCACTTTGGAGGTATTGTTGAGTGAAAAACTCAGATAATAAAAATCATTGAAAAGGAATTTTAATCATCCAAGAAAAAAAACACTCGATGAAAGGACTTCCCTAATGAAAAAGTTCTAGGTAACTAAGTTATACAAAACTAGACCTTCATGTTGACATATCATTACCATATCCCTCGCAGGGGTGCGGCAATTTCATGGAGAGAAGACAAGAAGAAGAGTTGCCTCGCTTGAAAAAACTTTATTAGGTACTTCTTTCTTATCTTCAAGGCACATGGTACATGGTTGGCCACCTAGTTGGTTAGGCGGTCAACATTGTCTATATATAAAGTAAATCTAAATCAACCCTGTTGGCATTATTGATCCCAAATCTCAACTCATGAAGTTTACATTCTCACTTAAGCCTTGAAAAAGCTACAAGTTGATGCACATCACTATATCAGCCTTGTAAGCTAGACACGTAAGGATTTTTAGAGTCATTTTGAGGGGTTCACATCTCAGCCTCACTTTGCATCCCTCATTTACAATGATGTAATGTTCCCATTTTTGAATTCCCTTGTTCTATAGTTGGATATTTTGTTACCAATGAGTTAGGAGGGTTTGGGGGAGTTTTATGGGACTCAACCTAGTCGATTCACCATTATTCATCATCGGGATTACTTCTACACAGTTCCTTCTTGGTTATGTTGCATTCTGGTGATTCTCGTAAATTGGGAGGATTATTGTGCATAATTTAATTAAATTCACTAAGGGTGGCATCTCGATCATACTATTAGAGGGAACACCTTAGTGTGATAGCTCGTTGGAACTAGGATGAAGAGCTTTAAATGATGGGACGATAAAAAGGGTGACTTTTAGTGCCCAGAAAGATGTAAAAATAAATAAAGCAATTTGGGGCATTAAAAAGTGATCTAATTAATAATGTGAAAAATAACTTTCAAAAATCACTTAAATAATTTAAGTGAATGGGGAGAAAAGAAGAAGAGGCCTATAAAAGAGAGATGAGAGCACATTCTCGGACATTCATGTTATTCTCACTTTTGAAAAAGAATTTTGGAGCTAGGTTGTTGCACTTGGGACGAAAACCCTAAGGGTGAAATAGTTTCGGTGGTGAGACAAATCCACCCTAGCTATCTTATGAGGAGGAATCACTCAGATTTCTCCATTGTTCTTCATTGTTGTGTTTAGGATTCAAGTTTTTTTGTAGATCTGAAGGGTTTGGAGGTGAGTTTCAAGGCCTTCAAGAATAGGGGGCAATCTTGAAGGAGCAGCTTACTCAACAGGGGTTGTGGGGCTGAGTTTGATGTGGGTATACACTGGGTAGGGGTTGCTTTCCCTTCCTTATTGGCTGAGTAAACCTTGTGGAGGCTATGTATTCTTCTCCATTGTGTGGGCCATGTTGTCACATAGAGAGAGGCCGCAGTCTGTGTGGGAAGAATCGTTGTGAAGAAGGAACCTCCTCCACTTCCTGCTGGACACCAAAGCTTGGACCATTCACAAGCACAGTAATCTCCTCCAGTCATCTGAGCAAAGGATAGCAGCTGCCATTGCCAAGTCGTGGGCTCTTGGTCATAGTCACCTATAGCCACAGGAAATCATAGTCCAACGCTGATATCTGGCACAGACCTCTCTTTCTGTTTGTTCCAACCTCACTTAGATGTAATAAGAGGCCCATAGATCACCAAGGGAGAGTATACACATTGTACTGTTCATTTCAAAGGTCCTGGAGCATCAATGTTCACAATAGGCCAGCAGATAGAGTGTGAAAACAAACTGTCATCTTCAGATCTGATGTGGGCATAACCAGCTAGGCGTCTACAGTCATCCACAGGTCAGATTGTACGAGCAAATCAGGTTGTAAATTCTGAGTTAAATACTGTCAAACAATATGTGAGTTATCTTGTCATTTGTCTGATATATAACCTTGTGTTTGGTGATTAAATGCTAATAAAAGTTACCCATGGGATGCCAAAGTTTGTGTATGTATGAACTGTTTGACGAAACTCTAAACTCTGAAAATACACTAAATACAACAGCAATCATCAGTAATTTATATCAGCAGTGTTGCCGCTTAAAACACACTTGGACACGGGTAAGTCTCCCAACCGCTGTGTGTGTTCCCACGGGCAACTTATGAGTTGAGAACCCACTGTCACCTCAGTTCTAAACTCTTCGGTTTAGACCACAACTCTTAAAGGCCAAGGGGGGTAGTCCCTACTTACTAAGTTATAGGAGTTGTAAATTACAAAAAATGACAATCAGCGTGTAGTGATGCAAATATTTCAATGTCAAGCAAAACCCTTTAACAATCAACCAGTAATGTATGAAAGAGAGAAACAATCAAATAATCAAAATGACCAGTGTTGTCTCTAGTCGGGCTATGGACTCACAATAATCAACTTCAAATAATTTTCTAAAGCATCAACTCATTTACCTTAACAAATATATAAGAACATGATGACTTCCAATAAATGAGTAAGTTAAAATAAAGTGATTACAAAGTAGAGAAATGTAAATGATTGTAACAATGTTATGCAAGTGGTCCTGTAAGTTTTAGTAAATTTTATGCCTCTCTTTGACTTAGGGAATTAAGGTTTTTGTTGCAAAGAAATGAACTATTCTAGATGTCTACCCCAAGAAACTATCTCCTTCGATTAGAGAGAGAATGTCGGGTGCTCAACATGGGAACACAAGGTTCCCACCTAGCTCCACGGGTCAAACTCGAAACTTGCTGGGTGCTCAACTAGAAGACACAAAGTGCCACGAAGCCCCCTACGGCCTCTACCCCACTAGCTCCACAGGTCAAACATATTTTTCTCCTTTCTAATTAAGATACTTATCTGGGTGCCTATTAAACTAGCCAACACAAATATTTTCCCTTTCTCGATCGGTCGAACCGGCGGGGGGAGAAGATACGAGGCAAAAACGGGGCTTGCGGTAAATTTTATCCTTAAAGAAAAAATAAACAAAACAAGCCAAGCGCGATATCACAACGGAGGCAGAGCCTACTCAATTGTGTAATGTCCTCTTTCGATTAGGCCTTGAGGCCCAAAACCGCTAACCTATGTGATTCCTGTGGGTTCGAGCGGTTACTGACAGCTAGGGAATCAGCTAAGGACTGATGCCATCCATAGAAGATCTAGGGCATCATCATTAGGTCAAGAAGGGCCACCGGGGCCAAGGGCCACCTTCGTGCATGCCATCCAAGAATTATTTAATGATGCATGCACTCTTTAAGTCTCCATCCACATGCATGCAAGTCAACTGCAAATTAGAAGATAAAGTGACCTAATTAGGTCAAAGATTACGGTTTTCGCAGTTGAAAGTTATAAAAGGAGGATAAAGCGAAAGGAGACTTCACTTTTTTTATGATTATTATTTTGGGAGCTCTTGGATAGCAGCACAGCGTGCCGCACAGCAGTTGGGGTTGGAGACGGAGTCTTCAGCTAATGGGATTTCGGCAGTGAAACATCTGTCCTATTCTTATTCAGGGTAAGCCATACAAGTTCACCACTTGTTCTTCATTCATTCATCAGTTATCTAGCATATGGTATAGATCGTTGCAGGGACACACACGCAGCCGTAAAAGGGGGGTTTTCAGCCGGAAAGCCCTAATCAGCTGTGGGGCCTTCAGATCTCAGTTTCCTTCCAAAACTCAGGCACCATTCTCATCATCAGCATCATACTCCGGTACCCGGTGATTATCAGATCCGACCGTGCTCATCCGGAGCAGTTACCAGCTATTTCGGGATCAAGGGGGCGTGAGCAGCTGCCTCTCTGGAGCAAGTCGCTATCCTGCCTAGAGACCTCAGAAACCCCGCATGTACCAGGCATTCTCTCCGGCACGAGAAGGCTATCAGCCCTGCAAATCGGCAGCATCATCGGACACCTCCTTCACTAAAAGCGTCACCCTTTTCTGACTTGGGTTCTTGCTGCTGGGGTTTCACCGGAAGCAGAAGATATATGTCCATCTCCGATTCAGTTCTCGGTGCTTGCATACTCTCTCAGGAGCAGTCTAGCCAGCTTATCAGTGGTAAGTGTTCATTCTATCCCACAAACCGTAACCCTAATTTTTGCAATAAAATAGGGATTTTTGCATGGCAGTTTGCATGCCGAGTTGTATCAGCATATTTGCTTAGAAATAGAAAATATCGGGATTTGGGATAATACAGTGGTATCAGAGCTATCTTCTTGGCCGGCTGTGGGCTTAAGAAATGAAACTTAGATGAATACAGAAGGAGACCCTTTTGTAACCTATAGGAGGAGGAAGAGTAGATACACAGGGGAGTTTGAGGATATCCAACTAGAAGATACCAATTCAGATATGGAACAAACAGGTATACACTCGGATAGGGGAAAAGGAATGGGAGAAGAGGAGGATCGGATGGAGTTTCGCAGCTTGATCTCTGCATTGCAAGACTTAGCCAAAGGACAAAAAGATGTACTCAATGCAATCAACAGATTATCAATGAAACCGGAAACAGGTATAAACAGTACTCAATGCAATCAACAGATTATCAGCGAAACCGGAAACAGGTATCAACAGTACACCTCCCTCACCGGTAGATCGGGGATCTACAAGCAGCAGTGGAAAGAGCATACACTAACATTCAGAATACTCCGCACATATACAACAGACCTTCTATTAGGCCTACCATGCCTCACTTCTTGGCAGATACAGTAGGGGGCCCGGTCATGCAGGTAGAACCTAGCGAGCCTTTTGGGGCTTATTTACAAGACTATACAGACTTAGGGGATGAGTTTCATGCTGCCGTGTCTTTTTCAGATTTCTGCAACATGAAAAGTAGGAATAGGCCCAGGAATTTCAACAAGGGTTTCAATCACCACTATGAGTTGCAGAAGACCTTGGGCAGGTTGACCATCCCAAACTTTGATGGGACTCGCGGAGGATCAGCGAGGATATGGGTTCAAAAGTTGGATACCTATTTCCAACTCAACCCCATGACAGAGACAGACGCCATTAAATTGGCTACACTTCACCTGGACGGAGAGGCTCACGAGTGGTGGTGCCATGGATTGGTGACATTGGGTCACAACACCATACATTCCTATGGTGAGTTCACTCAGAAGCTCAAGGAGAGGTTTGACAGGAAAGATCCAGAGATACATTTCAGGGAGTTGGCTCAACTCAAACAGACCGGTAGTGCAGAAGCTTTCATTTCAGAATTTTAGAGGATAGCCGTTATGGTAACAGACGTGTCAGAGAGCAGATTGACTATGTTATTCACTGAGGCCCTCACAGAGCCACTACGGGGATGGGTGAAAGCCTACAAACCCCTCACTCTGCAGGATGCCATTACCAGAGCAAGAGATCTCCAGGATTCAGTCCCCAAAAACAAATTCCCACTGAAAACCAATTTTCCTGTTAGGGACAAGGACAGAAAATCTTTCCAGCAGGATGTGCCCAAGAAAACCTGGTTAGACGAGGACACTAGGAAATATTTGAGAAGGAAGAAACTATGCTTCACCTGTCAGGAACCATGGGTACCAGGACACAGGTGTGCAGGGAAGGCGAAGGCTCACTACATTGAGGTATATTCAGACAGTGATGAGGACGACTATGAGCAGGAAGCCACAGAAGAACTACGAGCAGCTGAGGAGGAATAACACCAGGGTGATACACCAGAGGGAGTCATTGCTACATTATCTGGAGTACCAAGATTCCATACTCTCAGGGTCAGGGGAGTAGTACAGGGTCACAGAGTAGGAGTATTGATTGATGGGGGAGCCACCCACAATTTCATTGACTCCGCTTGGGTAGCCAAGAGAGGTATTCAGATCGAGAAGTTCGAAGGATTCACTGTAGCAGTAGCCGGGAACTCCAGCATGGAGTGCAACTACTGGATCCCAAAATTGAATGTCGCCTTAGGTAACTATCAAATGATAGACTCTTTCTATGTAGTGGATGTAGCGGATACTCATGTGGTATTGGGTGTTCAGTGGCTTTATTCTATAGGGAAATACACTACAGACTACAGGGCAATGGAAATGGAGTTCCAGGGGCCAGACGGCAAACGGGTAGTTTTGAGGGGCATGAACACCTATCCCCCAAAACCGGTCTCGTCACAGAGAATGGAGGCAGTACTCTGACAGGATGATATAGAATGGGCTGCAGAATGTTTGGTCACCTTCAGGAAACCCCCAGAGACCAGCACACAACACCCAAGTGACATTCAAACCTTGCTACAAAAACATGAAAAGGTTTTTCAGGACCTTCCAGCAGGTAGACCACCAAACCGAGGTTTTGAACACATCATCAAGCTAAAGGAGGGGACACAAGCAGTCATCACCACTCCTTACAGGCATCCCAAAAGATACAAGGATGAGATTGAGAAAACAATCAAAGAATTACTGGAGCTTGGATATATTTGGCCCAGTTCTAGCCCCTTCACATCCTCAGTAGTACTGGTCAAAAAGAAGGATGGTACACTACGAATGTGCATCGATTATCGAGTACTCAACAAAAAGACCATTAAGAACAGGTATCCCATTCCCAGAATTGACGAACTCATGGATGAGCTTCGAGGAGCTCAATACTTCTCCAAGATCGATCTTCGCTCGGGGTACCATCAGATCAGGGTAAGGGACCAGGACATCTCCAAAACAGAGTTTCGCTGTCACTATGGTCACTATGAGTTTTTGGTCATGCCCTTTGGACTTACCAATGCTGCGGCCACTTTTCAGTCATGCATGAACCACACCTTTAGAGCACAGCTACATAAGTTTTTGCTCGTATTCTTTGATGAAATTCTGATTTACAGCAAAACATGGGAAGAGCATCTGAAACACCTGGATGAAGCATTGAGTATTTTAGAAGAACATTCGCTTTATGCAAAAATGTCCAAGTGTGAGTTTGGCATGAAGGAAATGTTGTATTTAGGACACATAATCAATGCAGAAGGAGTACAGGTTGATATGGAAAAAATCCGAGCTATCAGAGATTGGCCCGCGCCAAAAACAGTTACAGAATTGAGAGGTTTCTTAGGTCTGTGCACTTATTACCGACGGTACGTTAAGGGATTCTCCCAATTTGCAGCACCCCTCACAGATCTCACCAAGATGGGAGCGTTCACTTGGACAGACTTAGCACAGAAAACTTTCGAGGAGATGAAGGTTATTATGAGTTCTTGTCCAATTCTAGCATTACCAGACTTCTCACAACCCTTTGTAGTAGAATGTGATGCCTCAGGGGAAGGGTTAGGAGCAGTGTTGATACAAAATCATCACCCTATTGCATTTGAGAGCCGTAAACTGAAGAACTACGAGCACCATTACTCCATATATGACAAAGAAATCCTAGCCATCTTGAATGCTCTCACAAAATTCAGACAATACCCGGTGGCCAGTAAGTTCAAAATCAAAACCGATCATAACAGCCTCAAGTATTTCCTGGAGCAGAAGGAACTGAATGAGCGACAGCAAAAATGGGTCAGCAAAGTACAAGCCTACGATTTCGAGATCGAGTATGTAAAAGGTAAGAATAATGTAGTAGCTGATGCATTATCCAGGCGTCCTGCCCCATTATTTCTCAGTAGTATATCCACAGATTGGAGGGCACTTCTCTTAGTAGAATACTGCAAAAATAAATTCGCTTGCGAATTATTGGACAGGCAAATTCAGGATGACAGGTACAGGATTGTTGATGACATCATCTATTACAAAAACAGGATATACCTCGTTCCAGAATCCACATTGAGGAAAAAGATCATTCAGGCAGCCCATGATTCTCCTTTATCAGGACATCAAGGTTTCTTAAAGACCTACAGGCAGATTAGAGAGAGGTTCTCATGGAAGGGCCTCAAGGGGGAAATTATGCAGCATGTCCGGGAATGTAGCATCTGTCGGCAGAACAAGATTGAGAACACCCATCCTGCAGGGTTACTCCAACCACTACCGATTCCATAACAGAAGTGGAAAAGCATCTCCATGGACTTTATTTTAGGATTGCCCAAGGTCCAAGGGCGAGATTGTTTATATGTAGTAGTTGACAGACTGACCAAGTTTGCACATTTCTTCTCAATATCATCAGACTACTTGGCAGCTCAAGTAGCTGAGTTATTCTTCAGGGAGGTCTTCAGGTTACATGGGTTACCTAAGACCATTGTCAGTGATCGGGATAGCAGATTCACGGGTGCCTTCTGGCAAGAACTGTTTAGACTGGTGGGGACCGAACTGGCTACTAGTACGAGTTATCATCCCCAGAGTGATGGGCAAACGGAAATAGTCAACAAGTGGATCGAAGGGTATTTAAGGAACTATGTAGCAGGGCAGCAGTGAACCTGGATCAAATGGCTACACCTAGGGGAGTATTGCTACAATACTACCTATCACATGTCTATTAAGATAACTCCTTTTAAGGCATTATATGGTTATGAGGCCTTGGACTATGCAGATTTGGCATTTGGAGATAGTAGGGCTCCTAAGGCTAAGGATTGGATACAGGACAGTCAGGACATTCTGAAAATATTGAAGGAGAATTTACAAACAGCCCAGAATGAACAGAAATTGTATGCCGACAAACACAGGATTGAGCGGAGCTTCGAGGTAGGGGATTTAGTATACTTAAGGCTCTAGCCTTATAGACAGTCCTCACTTAAGAAGAAAGGAGCAAAGAAGTTAAAACCCTGCTTCTATGGACCATACAGAATAATCAGGAAGGTGGGAGAGGTGGCATATGAACTAGAACTTCCACAGGAAAGCAAAATTTACAATGTGTTTCATGTATCTAATCTGAAGAAGACCCTTGGGAAACACATTGCTCCATCTACCGAATTGCTTCCTTGAGATGATGAAGGACTGCTGATACTGATTCCCGAACGGATCATACAAACTAGAGAAAAAAAGCTCAGGAACAGGGTAATCAGAGAATACTTGGTTCAATGGAAAGAACTACCGCCAGAGGATGCCACCTGGGAAGGTGAACAGGTATTGCAGCATCCCAGTTTGAAGTTGCTTGAGGACAAGCAATCTCAAGCAGGGAGGACTGTAATGTCCTCTTTCGATTAGGCCTTGAGGCCCAAAACCGCTAACCTATGTGATTCCTGTGGGTTCGAGCGGTTACTGACAGCTAGGGAATCAGCTAAGGACTGATGCCATCCATAGAAGATCTAGGGCATCATCATTAGGTCAAGAAGGGCCACCGGGGCCAAGGGCCACCTTCGTGCATGCCATCCAAGCATTATTTAATGATGCATGCACTCTTTAAGTCTCCATCCGCATGCATGCAAGTCAACTGCAAATTAGAAGATAAAGTGACCTAATTAGGTCAAAGATTACGGTTTTCGTAGTCGAAAGTTATAAAAGGAGGATAAAGCGAAAGGAGACTTCACTTTTTTTATGATTATTATTTTGGGAGCTCTTGGATAGCAGCACAGCGTGCCGCACAGCAGTTGGGGTTGGAGACGGAGTCTTCAGCTAACGGGATTTCGGCAGTGAAACATCTGTCCTAGTCTTATTCAGGGTAAGCCATACAGGTTCACCATTTGCTCTTACATTCATTCATAAGTTATCCAGTATATGGTATAGATCGTTGCAGGGACACGTGTGCAGCTGTAAGGGGGGGTGTTTTCAGCCAGAAAGCCCTAATCAATTGTTGGGCCTTCAGATCTCAGCTTTACTCCGAAACTCAGACACCATTCCCATCATCAGCATCATACTCCGGTACCTGGTGATTATCAGATCTGTCCGTGCTCATCCGGAGCAGTTATCAGCTATTTCGGGATCAAGGGGGCGTGAGCAGCTACCTCTCTGGAGCAAGTCGCTATCCTGCCTAGAGACCTTAGAAACCCCGCATGTACTAGGCATTCTCTCCGGCACGGGAAGGCTATCAGCCCTGCAAATCGGCAGCATCATCGGACACCTCCTTCACTGAAAGCGTCACCCTTTTCTGACTTGGGTTCTTACTGCTGGGGTTTCACCGGAAGCAGAAGATATTTGTCCATCTTCGATTCAGTTCTCGGTGCTTGCATACTCTCTCAGGAGCAGTCTAGTCGGCTTATCAGTGGTAAGTGTTCATTCTATCCCACAAACCCTAACCCTAATTTTTGCTATAAAATAGGGATTTTTGATTGGCAGTTTGCATGCTCAGTTGTATCATCATATTTGCTTAGAAATAGAAAATATCGGGATTTGGGATAATACAGATTGTGATGTGTGAGCAAAAGGAAATAAACAAATACTATAAATAAAAATGCTAGCCAACGCGATATTGCAAGGATGACAAAGCCAAATCACTTACAAGGTGCGGGCAAAAAATAAAGAATAAAATAGAAACAAAATGAAACTCTAACTAATCTAAAGCTCGCGCCAATCAACAATTGCATATGCAAAGGTGGGCAAGCCCAACTTCTATTGCTAGCAATGGATGGCAAATAAATGAGACTTGATTAATCTGAAAATGCAAAGCAAGAAATCAAGTCGAAGAGACTCTCTTGGACTTGTTACAAAGGCTGAAATTTCAGCGTAAAGAAAGAGGTAAAAGGAGTGAGAAAAACCGTGTTTTTTCTCTTTCTTGAGATATCCTTGAAGTTCTTCCTTTGGGGTGACCTTAAAACTCTTCTATGGCTGAAATTTGGCAGAGTTTTTCTTTTTTTTTGTCACTAACCTGCTAAAAACCAGCAAACAGAAAATTATAAAATGTGCCCAAAATCACTTTGGGGAAGTTAGTATGTTAGTGCAATATATATGCAAAATTTATACAAAGTTACCAGATGAATAATTTTGAAAGAAGTTGAGTATATAAGAGTTAAAATCATATTTAAAACACTCAACAAACTAAAATTAAAATTCAGAAATTTGTATGTAAGGAAAGAGAAAATTGGTCCTTTGTTCTTCAAGAAGTGAAGCAATGGGGCATCCAACCGAGGAATCTCAGTCTTCAATCCAAATAACCTGCAACTTATAAGATTTTCACTACACAAGTACTAGAAGGTGAGAATCCAATAATGAGCAAAGAAATCATAAACTTCAATCTAGAAAATATATGAACTTCTTTACTACAAGAATGAAAACTCATAAAATTTATGGAATACAAATACCATAAATCTTACCAAAGCAAATTAGTATGCTTCCTTGGCCAAACAAACTTGTGTAGCTCCTTAAGCATGGAAACAAATCATTAATGAGAACAATGCACACAAGATTCCTCCAAAGATTTTGATTAGCAAAGCCAAATGGCTGAAAATTACAATGGCCCAAGCAAAAGCAAGGGAAAGAATGGGAGCATGAGCAAGAGAGTGGGTGTGAGTGTGTTTTTGTGTAACCTAAATGAGGAGGGGAAGCCTCCTTAAATAGGAAAAATGAAAGAGAGAGGCTCTTTGCATGCTAGCCAAGTGTCACAAGGGAGAGAGGGGGGGCGAATTTGCTCAAGGAGGGCAAAACCAAGGTTTGAGATCTCAAATATGGGGAGAGAAACTCCCAATTTAATGCTTCCAACCTTATTGTTATGTTAAATGGGGAAGAAACCACCATAGTGGGACCTTTTCCATTGACTTTAGCTCACCCAACCAATCAAAGAGAGAAAAGGGCACCCCCCTAGATTCGGCAACTCAAAACTTGTTATATGCTTGCTTGGAGGCCCCCCTTTGGGTCTTAAATATGTCTTAGGAACATAATACAAACATTAGAACCTTTACTTGGCCACCCCAAGTGACTATAGTCACTTTTCCAAAATTTGGCTCTCTAATTAAATGCCCAATTTCCTGATTTCCATGACTGACCTGGGCAAAGGTGACCAAAACCATAGTAATACTTGTCCGAATGACTTCAAACTTGGCCGAAGGGTGTAGGGTTGCTCATGCCATTTGTCTTGAGTACCCATACCCCTATACAACATTAAAAGGGACCAAGTAACCCTCTTTTACATTACAACAAATTGTCGTGAGTGACAATTTTTAATGACCAAAAATTAAAAAAAACCTAGGCAAAACTTAATGAAATTCCGCAAGACTCTGAATAATGTCTAGCATGGTAATATAAAACATTCCTAGGCCCCAATCACCCCATGGACTTGATCACTAGAACACCTTTCACCACTTTGGAGGTAATTTTGAGTGAAAAACTCAAATAATTAAAAGTGAAAAAACACTCGATGAAAGGACTTCCCTAATGACTAAGTCTTAGGTGATCAAGTTACAAAAAACTAGACCTTCATGCTGACATATCCTTACAAAATCCCCTGCAGGGGGCGGAAATTTCATAGAGAGAAGAAGAGAAGAAGAGCTACCTTGCTTGATATAATCATTAAGTACTTCATTCTTATCTTCAAGGCACATCCAACATGTGCATGGTACATCGTTGTCCACCTAGTTGATTTTGGTGGTCAACAAGCAGCATATGGAAGTTCTTGTGGTCTCCGTACAATAGTCATTCAAGTGTCACTACACCTAAACCAGACAAATTCAGTGAAACCAAGTTCTGAGTGAATGCAACACAAGTTGTCTAACAAAAGTTCTGAACCAATAAACATTAGTAGTCACAAAATTGGCTCAGATTTGAGTAGGGGTTATTATAGTGGTATCAGAGCACTGTTGACAAGTGTTTGATAGAAGTCTAAGCCAAAATACATAAGCATTTAACAAAAAATCAGACCAGATTTGGCGTGGGAAATTACAAATGAAATGTGTTGATGTCTCACCTACAACCTCAATTCTCGTATTGGCAACCAACAAATCTACAGTGTACACCTTGAAAATTGCATGTCAATTCTCTACAAAACAATTACAAAGAATTTTGACTTGCAGATAAGATCCAAGGGAATAGTGACCTCCTAATTGGGGAACTACATAGCTTGCATGTTTGATTTCATGTCGTCTTCAACATCACAATTTAAGCAAATAAGTAATCCTAGAAGCATTTGGTTTGTAAGAGTAGGCCAATTTTCACTCCAAAAAGTGTAGAAATTTCTGCATTCAAAATTTTAAATGCAAAACAGAAATTTCACATCTTAACAAGAGGTTTAACCCTATGAATATCCAGCCTTAGAGCAGTTATGAAATATAAGCAGAACATCAGCAGCAAACTATATTTCAATTCTTAACAACCCCAATGCACTAGGCAATTCAAAAGCAAATATACCAAGGTGTTCCAATAAGTTTCATCCCTCTAGGACAATCTTATTATATGATGCATATAACAGACCTGCAAACACTTATAACAGCTGTAAAACTAAAAACAGCAGTAAATCTTTTCCCTTATATTCTTCAATTATAATGTTAAAACACTTAATATGTCCACCCTTAACTTCTGCCAAATCAGAAAGACATAGTGCTGGAAATTAAAAACCATGATGCATATAGATGGCTAAAAATCAAATCTGCAATTTACACAAGTATTGGACAAATGGAAACTTCAGTAATATGCATAAAGATGAAGTTCATGTACATACCATAGCCTTATCCCAAAGGTAGTACAATCCTCGAGCTCACCAAAACCCTAGCTAGGAAAAACCAAGAAACCCTAGCTTAAACCAAGGAGATTCAACAAGCACGCTTCACATAAGCATGTCCTCCAAGGAAAGACGGCCTCCTCTTTTTCTTCTCTTCATCAAGAAAAACTGCGACTTCATCTCAAACCCTAATCCCCAAATCTACAAGGGATGAGACCCTAACCCTAGTCTTGAAGCTTAAAAAACCCTAGTGACTGCAATAAAGAGAGATCAGGTTCATAAGAAGATCCAAGAGAGAGGTGGTGTGTGCTCCTCTTGATCACATTTCTACACAAGATTGAACAAGACTGATATGTGGACTCTCTCCTTCTTGTCTAAATATATGAGAGGTAAGGGAGGCCAACAATATATACACATGCCTATGCCCTTGAAAGCAACCTTAAAAGACACATGTAGGCTCACACATGTGGAGTGCTACACTCCAAGAGTACATATGTCAAGCAAGGCTCCAAATGCACACACACTCCACATGTGTGAACCTACATATGTGTGTCCAACACCTCGTGGAGAGTGTTGGATGTTGAATTTTAGCATTAGCATATAACTTAAAAAATTTGCAGATAAACTTAAACAAATAAGCAGTGCAGTAAAAACACATTCATCACATCAGCACAATGGACACAAGATTTTTCACTGGTGAAACCTTCAAAGGACAAAACCCCCAAAAAGCATTAGCAGCTCATCTCATAAATGAGATGACTTAGGAAATTCTCCAAAAAGTTCCTCAAACCCAGATCTAGGTTTTAACCACAGTCACAGTAAAATTTATCAGTAAAAAATCAGCCTGATTATTTCAAACCACAACTTCCAGATTTACAAAAAATACCCAAAACAGGATTTTTCTCTCCTGCCCGAAAATCTCAAACTGTCCGAAAATTTATGTTAGTTGCCCAGACTATACTTTTGTCTTGCCCGTGTCTTTCTCTGTCCTGCCCACTGCCCGATTTCCTTCCTTTGTCCTGCCTGCAATTTGTTTGGCAGATCTCTACTGCCCGTGGTCTGTTGGGTCTGTCAATGGACAGCCCGTGACCCTAGGGTCTGCCAAGTAGTTGCTACAGCAGACTGCTAGCAGCCCCCAGCCCTCAAGGGTTACCCCGAAGGCTGCCTGAGGGTTGGCGTGCCAAACCCTCACGGGTAGTGGCCAGTGGGTTGAAAGAAGAGGGTCGAGCCCAAGATATGTTGCCCGAATAGAAAACATAGGCAGCCCGAGAGGAGAGAAAGAGGGCTGTCAAAAACCACAATTGTCCGGATCTGTGTGAGGCTTCCCAGATCTGGATGAGGTTGCCCGAATATGGGTGAGGCTGCCCGGATTTGAAAGATGAGCGTATGGATCTTAATGTGGCTGCCCTGAAATTGCTGAAGTGATGAAACCCTAGCTGAGGGTTAGTTGAGAAAAGATGGATGCCCTAGCTGGGGCACAAACAACCTTCAGTGGAAAATAGTAGCTTCACCTGTAAGAGTAAACTTATGTCTGATAATGAGAAGACTTGATCTTCTTATATAGGATTCATTCTCCTGTTAAGTGGACCAAAATTAGAAAAGATAAAAATAATAGTATTTTAATCTTTTCCTAATTTCACTTTTACCTTCTTACCAAAAGGTCTTTTTATTTATCTTTGACTTTTACCAAAAGTCCTTATTTATTTTTTATTTCCACCTTATTGCCACCTAATTCACACTTTAAGGAACAGGAAAGTCACAACCTGCTATGTGTGTCCTTGGGGGCAAGCGAGAGCTGGGGACCACTGTCACCACAGTCCACAACTCCTCCGTTTAGGCAAGATCCCAACAGAGCCAAGGGGGGAAGTCCCTACGGAAGACTAAGCTCCAGATTTATTAACTATTAGTTAAAGGGATCTTTTATTAAGATTGTGAAGCTAAGACTTTATATTATCTATGGAATGACAAGCATCATGCAAGTGCAAAGATTTCATTTTAATGACAAGCAGACCTTGAGATAAAAGAAGACTAGTGCCTATTAGCAAATGGAGTCTAAGGATAAATTACAACTTTATAAATCTACAAATAAAACTGAAATCTAAATTAATTAACCCACAGTTTAGATGTTATGAACAGATTGCATAAATGGAACAATTATTAAGCTATTACCCAAAAATGCTGAAACGAAATGAATCATTTGTGTTACACAAGATCTACAGATTACTAAACAATGTGATTACTTAATCAAATGAATTAAAGATGCCACCACAAGAGTTTGCGAAACTGAAAGGAAACACTTGTAACTGAAAAGTGAAAAGCTTGCAGTGAAATAAAATGTGAAAGTGCTTGCAGTAAAAACCTTGAACAGCAAGGCAAAGATAAATAGCAGTGACCTGTGTTTGTAGGATGTTTTGCAATGTCTCTTGTAAATTTTAATAAATTTTATTAGAGGTGAGATCTTTGAATAAGTTTTAGATCCGGTGGTGTGACTACCCCAATCTAGTGTTTCTCAAGTCAAAGAAGGAATGCTGGTGCGCTCAACAAAGTGGGAGCAAAGCCCACCCGTAGCTCCCAGGTCAAACCCCAATGGCCCGGTGCTCAACAAGGAGGACGTAGAACCCCTAGAGACCCCCCATGGTCTTCTACCCCAAGTCGCGTCTGAGTCACTGTTTTTAATCAACAGGAAAAACAGCTAGATGGATGCCTATTAAACTAAGACTCCTCTATCCCCTGTCGTATCTCGTGAGTACCTCGAAGAGTGATAACCGAGTAGAGGAACAGGAGCTAGTGAAGTGGTTGTTGGTTAATTTTAAGGGTAAATTTTAATCTTAGTGATTAGAATGCAATGTTAATTTTAGACTATCAACAAGATCAACCAAGCGGTATCCCTTATGGGAGGTGCTGGTACTTGATTTTGGACTGAAAAATAAAGTATGAGGGTTTGTAGCAGAAAAAGAGTGTTGTTTTAATTAAACTAAGCCCCCACTTTTCCTGCTTTTCATACCCAACTTGAAGTCCCTAAAGGGAGATGACAAGTGGATAGAGGATACACCGGATAGGTGGGTTGTATGATTACCCCTTTGACAGAAAATAAAACTTGAAAAGAAAATAGAACTAGCTAAAACAATAAACTAACCTCACAACAATCTCTGTAACAAAGATGGTGGTCTGTAACAGAGATGGTGGGTGAACAGAAAAATAAAACTGATTATCTTAACCACACAACAATCTCTGTAACAGAGATGGTGGTCTGTCACAGAGATAGGTGGGTAAACAGAAAAATAACTTGCAATAAAATAAATCTAAGCAGCTATCTCTACACTACTCATATACAGATTTACAGCAGAGAATACCCCAAAGGGAACTTCTCATTTGGGGTTTACAATGTTATAGAAGAGAGAGAAGAAGTGTAGTTTAGGGCCTCTTTTGGACCAAATTTTTCTGGGTTTTTTTTTTTTGGCAATTTAGGGCAGCATAACCCCCTCTTTCTGTGCATAAACCTGCAAAAAACCAGCAACTTTACTTGCTGGAAATTACTGCAAAAAACTAAAACAGAAAGTTAGCATAAACTAGTGTAAAACCCAGAAAATTTACAGCAAAATCTGAACTTTTAAAAAATGGAAGAACTGAAATTTTAATGGTTAAAAATGAACGTTTTTAGGCTGAAAATGACTTATAAACAGCAGATTTAAAACCTTATACTAATATATATTGGGTGAGAACCCTAAAACAAGGGTTATATTCACTATACAGTGAATAAAACCCAGTTTCAGGATAGGAAAAGAAAAATGGCCGAAATGAAATTCGAAAAAAGAAACCCTTGGAGGAGCCTTTCTTAGCTTTGGATCCCTGCAAAACAAATCTATTAGAGCTGCACAAGCAAGGAGATGAGCACAAAAATAAATCCTACAAAATACTTTGTAGAATCTTATTAATCTACTCACAAATGAAGATAGAAATACTTCTACATACAAGTCTCTCCACAAAATACTTTGTGGAGAGCTTCCAAACTAAACAAGTACAACAATAATTGAAAAATTTACAAGGTTACCTCACTAATCCAAGCATGAAATGAGAATGACGGCACAATATCCCTCCAAAGCTTTCTTCTATTATAGCCCAACTATGGCAAGATTCAATACAACAATAGCAAAGGCTTGGGCCAAATGCTTGAAAGAATATGAGAGGAGAATAAGGAAAGATTTCAGCAGCATAACAATAGCATAAGAGAAGTTATCAAATGAAGGAGTGAGACCCTCATTATATAGTTGAGGAGCAACCCCAACCCCTTGAAGATCAATGGCCAAGATTAGATCTAGATTTAGATTAGATCTCCACCACTAGATCTAGGTTTTTTTACTTTGCACCCTTCAATCCATGGCTTAGGTGCTTGATCCATGTCTTAATGATTTTACACCCTTAGATCTAGGGCTTTGACCAAGACGCCACCCTTAGATGAGTTTTTGGGATTTAATGTGGGCCCAAGCTAGGCGCCCCTCTAGAGCTAGCGCCCTCCACCAAATATAGTGACGCCCTCTCTTATTGTAGCGCCCCTCTAAATCCATGTGACGCCTCCTCTAAATGTGTGACGTCTTCCTATTGTGGTAGCGCCCCACTAAAATGGGGTTTTTTTACATTGGCGACCCTTAAATTAGCCTTTTTCATGTTGACGCCCCACTTTAGTGAGGGTTTTAAACTATGACTTGGCTCCCAAGGCTAGCGCCTCCTCTTCTTTGGCTTTGACTTTAGCCTTTTCCTCCAAAATAAACTTTTAACCTTTAGACTTAGGCTAAACATAATATTCACCTTAGATTAAAATTTTCAATTTAATTTTTAAATTTTTCCAATTTTGACTTAGGAAAAATTAAAAAATAAACTTGAAAAAATCATATCTTGGCCATGGGGGGGTGGAAAAATTTAAAATAAATTTTCTTAGGCTTAGCAACCCCCAAACAAAATTACCATGGCATTATTTGATTTTTTCCTTCAAAATCAAATAATATGAATTTTTGACTTAGGGAAATTAATTAATTCCCTAGGGGAGATAGACCCCTCCTGACCAAAATTGGTCTATCTCTTCAACCCCTTATCAGAATGACATGGGACTCGAAGCAGTGGCTTAGGGGGTTTCATAGCAATTTACCTTGCATTCATAGCCCCTATTACAAAGTGCCAATGCTTGAGCAATTACATTATTACATCAAAACTGAGTCAATTAACCACCAAGGTGTGAAATTAATTAACTAGAAAAAAATAAATAAAAATACAACAACATAACGAAACTCCGCAAGACTCTATACAGATGCCTAGCATGGTCACGAATAACATTTTGAAGCCTTAGCCACCTCATGGACTTGACTGTTAGAACGCCCGTCACCACTTTGGAGGATTTTGAGTGAAAAACCTAACCAATTAAAATCGTTTAAACAACAAGATTAATTGGAAAGGGAAAAAACACTCGATGAGGGGACTTCCCTAACAACCAGTTCCACGGTGTGGCATCCATATCATATGACCCACACTAGCACATATAATTACATTAATTTTCCCACGTAGGGGAGCGAACATTTCGTTTTACAAAGGGGCAATTGCCCTGCAGAAGTGAAAAAATCCTCAGATTTTTCCAAGGTACAATTTGTACAATTATGTACATCTTCATGTACATGGAGTTGCCACCTAGTCGAAATAGGTGGGCAACACACCTATGGTCCTTTTCCTGTGGTGCAAAAAGTCCTTATTATTTTTTACTTTTGACTTTGGCCTTTTTTCAAGTGCCCATGTGGTTCTTTTTTATTCCAAAAGTACATCATCATAAACCAAGAGAGTTACTAATGCTTTTATCTCACACTCTGTGTGACACCTAGATCTGGTACTAGGGTAACTTAACCAAGGGTAGCTAATCCTTGGAGAAGTACACCAAGCCCATAGATCAAGGGTCAGAGTGCCACACATGCCTAGACCCAGTCTAGGGCTTACAATGTCTTCCTGGTAATAGACCAGGTGCCTCCATTCTCCAAGAGAATGGCTACTCAGAACTAAGTTGAGTCTACCAGTGCTAGACCTGTCTACATCGTGGTCCCAGACCAGATGTCTACTCAACACTAGCTTGAGTCTACCCAGGGCAGAGCTGGGTCTATATCATGGTCCCAGACCAGATATCTACCATTCAACACAATGGTCACTCAACATTGGGTTGAGTCTTCACCGTGGTCCTAGATCAGGTGGTCCCATTCTCCTAAGAGAAGGGCTCTCGATGCTACTCAGAAAATTCAACATTGGACACACACTCCACAAGGTGTGTCCAACACTCTTCCTACAAGCCACCAAAGACTCAAATGAACCTCTTAAGCCATGTACTCCACTGGGTCCATTCTCCCTATATGAATAATGTCACAACCCAAGCATCTAATACTCCATGCAAGCATCCAAGCTACCTTGTGCTATCTAAAGGCTCAATGCCCTCCTCCAAAATGAAAAATGTTCCTCCTCCAAGGTGACAACCATCTCCAAGTGGGCATCATGTAGAACATCACAAATGTTGTCAAGTGATCTCTAATACCCTAGGGAAGAATAGCATGCAAGCACCCAACTGAGGTCAAGTAGCCACTAAGTAAGCCATCTCCAATGTGCAAATCCATCGCGGACCATCTCTCATGTTTGAATCGATCACGAACCATCCAAGGGTTGATCATATACTATGTACCCAAAATATCATGAAGAACCCCAAACATGGTGTAAACACTTTTGAAGTAACCCTGAAAGCTAAAATACCGGACAAGGCCTTTTAGGCCAAAGTACCCTATGCATTGTATCTAACACGGGCACGATAATGACACATGTCGAAAACATGTTTTGACCATGTCCTTTTTCGGGACAGTCAAAACACATGTCTGACACTATTATCATCATGTCCTAACCTACACACATTGTGTCCCAGAAACAAGACATTGTTTTGAGTGGATATATGATCTTGAGTGTTAAGACCTATGTTGCACGAGAATCGCTCTTGACTTTTAGGAAACTCGTTCCCGAAGTTCCGACGTTCCAGGGAACTTGGAAACTTGTAGGAAACTTTCCCAATCTAGCGAGAACCATTTCGAATGGTTGGGAACTTATTGGGAACTTTTACCTTCTAAAATCGGGAACTTGGGGACTTTTTTACGCTTTTCCTTCACTAGGAACTTCCACGCATTCATGATTGACATGCTGGTTGTTAACAACATTCCTATTTCTTTGCAACCATACATATTCATGGTTGACTTAGATTTTTTTCTCTGGAAAACTAAGTTGTAATACAAGTCTTTTTTGTGCTACCTTGTCGAGTCGGTGCACTGATCTCTTTCTACCGCTCATGCTAGAGTATTCACTGAATTGCAGTTACCGCTAATCAATAATAAATGTAAGTCTATTTTCACTTTTTATATATTATTAAATAAATAAAATATTTATTTTATTATTTACTTTATGAATAAAAAGTAAACTTTTAAGTTTTAACTAATTGGAAATGATTTTAGATCTTACTTTAAAACTAAATTCATATATTACATTTAAATAAAAATTATCTTGATTTTAATTTTACAATAATTTAAATTTGAATATTTATACACCTTTGCAAATACCTTGGCATAGAATGTTTTGTAAACATATAATATTCTAATACATTTTAATCATCGTTGACACAAAACTAAAAACTTACTCCACATATAGCCACAAATATAGGGACAATAACTTCTAAAAGTCCCCACTTTAGAAAGAGTCTACCTTATATATTCAATGACGTGGATGATAATCTCAATTTTATTGCCATTTCCATCTGCTAAGAGGTTCTAGTTACAACCGTAATACAAGGGATAAGTTAAGTCATCAGATTTGTGTTAATGTTTCTTTTCTTCTTTATGTTTCGTCTCTTCTCGTGTTTTTTTAATTATTTATTTTTTATATTTTTTATATTTTTTTAATATATATTATTGACGTTCCCAACCTGTCGTTTCCTACAAATTTGGGGGAAACTTCTAGACGTATCCGATACTCATACCCACGTTCCCTAAGTTCCCGCGTTCCGAAAACTTGTGCAACATAGGTTAAGACCCTTTTATATGCTCACTAGTATTTCCTACCTTATGCAAAATTAGTCTTACTTTGCTATTTTGGCACCACCTTTCACTCTCTCCATCCATCCGTTTCATTCATATTTGATTTTCAGCCTTGACTTGAACCCTGACTTGCGAGATTGACGACCTTTTCCCCCACTTGGACCTCTGTTTTGGATAGACTCCATGTTGTATTGTGTCTCTGGCTTTGGAGTGTGTGGCTTGGCTCCTTCTCTTTTGCTTGTATGATTCCTTATGGATTGGATTTGTAGCTTGTGTCACCAGATTGTTTCCTTTAGTCCTCGAATCAAGTTGTCACTTCAATCATTACAAACATCAGTATGAATGCTCTATCTATATGTGAAATGCTAGCCAAAGGGCTAATGAAATGAGATGCAAATACCCTTGATGAAAGCTGCAAATAGTTGTGCTTTTAAGCGCATGTAAAATCGCAAGAGGGTTACAAATGCAAATCAAAGAATAATCAAAAGCAGTGGTTAAATGAATGCTAAATCTAAAGACCGCTGGCCATGTTTTGTAATGATAAATTCCTCACAGAGTGATTCGGATTTATGCAGGAATGCAACAGAATACACAAATAACCATAGAAACAAATATGCAACGGAAATAACACTTCATTTCATTAATCAATAACTGAAACTTGATTACATACACAATGGAAATAAACCAGCTAGAGTGCTGGTAGCTTATCTCTGAGAAGAGATGTGGCGGCTACATGCCTCTGAACTTTGTGTTACAATGAGGCTCGAAGGGCTATATATTATTGAGAAACAATGGAAACCCTACACATCCAAAAACTTAACCCTAGGAGGTGAAATGCCAGAATGTGGGCCCTGTTGGGTAACTTGGTACATCAATTTCCCAGGGTCGTAACTTTTGCATACTACCTTCGTTTGACACGCATAATACATCATTGGAAAGATATGTTTAAGGACTACATCCATAAACAACAAATATCGAGTCCGAAACAGACTCCTATTAGCCCGACCATTCGATGCCGAAAAAACGTCGTTTAGGGCCTTAAAATGGCTCTGGAAGTTTAGGACCCGAAAACTGCCAAAAATAGTAAGTTGTGCTATAATTAAGGAAACTGGAAAACTGAAAGAAACAATGGTGGGGGTCCAAGTGGAATAGGTGGGTGGCCACCAATATCCTCCTGGATCACGGAGCCAAACGGGTTTTGATGTGATATGGAGTAAGAGACAACTAATTTTAAGTGTGCCCTAGTATCTCTTATACTACAGTTACTTGTGTACTCAACGCAAGGGTCCTAGAAAAGATCCTCACAGAGCTTTGAGTTAAGCTTGGATGTGAGTCGAAGGATACTTTGTTAGAGTCTACTGGAAACCTTCTAAGCACTCTATCCCTATTGTCCTCTGTCCTTCATGTGTCTAAGTGGACTCCCTTGTTTCCCTGTTGTCTGAAAATTCATTGTGTCAAGGTTAATAAGTCAAAACCCCTTATCCTAGCCTTGTTTCGTTCACCTCACCCATCATAGCAATTTTAGTAAGTTTGTAAGTGAGCATGTATAAAGGACTTCTTGAAAAAACATATATTTACTCTAACGCAAGTTTTATTTTTGTTGGATTTATTTATCTATCACCATTATCATGTTGCTATTGTTATAGTTGGCTACTAATACGAATAAGATAGTTATCTTCATCTCTTATATACATTGGATTGATCATATTACAGTTCAAGCGTCAATTTGATCATTTTTTACTTGGTCAACACAAGTCCTAGAGCAAATGTGGCTACAGTGGTTCGTGATTGGTTATTTGTCATCTATATGCATCCAGTATACCATTTCCATACTTAGTTTGATGATTATTGGTCATTATTCAGGATTATTATGGTTTATTATTATTATTATGACCATATTTTATTATTGGACATGGTTTTCACCTCCAAGGGCATATCTAGATGGATTCACAGTGTATTTGTAGTCAACAATAGTGGATTTTGGATCTATGATTCCATTGGCACACTCAGATCATGCTTTTAGGAAAAGGAAATGATGTTATGGGCATTTTTATCTTCCAGTAGAGATTATCAGTGTTTTTATTCATTAAAAAGTGACCATGGCTCCTTCAAGAAAATCACTTTGGTTAATTCATGGCTTGGAAATGTTATGAGACGATTTATTATGATGTATCTTGGCTCTATGGATCATTCTCCATCGTTATTTCTCAATGTGGGGTCCACAATTATTTTTGTGGCATATCTAATGAGGACATCCTCCTTGTTGGGGCGCCCCACCTTAGCACTTGATGTTATGTATTAAAGTCTGTCCCTAGGAAGAATTGAGCCCCTAAGGTGACCCCATCATGTACCACATTGTTATATTATTTCATTATGATGTATTTTTCCTTTCCTAAGGCACCATAAGCAAAAGTGTGTCCCTTCGTGTTGGGTTATCCATGTAAAAGATATAAAATGTAATATCCACCATCGATGATCTTTTAACCTCAACCGTCAGATTGAGTTGGTTAGAATGTGGACATCGCCCGCGATCTATTTAAGAGAGATGCCTCCACCATTGTAAGGGGACATTTGGCACTGGAATTTTGGAATAGAGAATCTTTTGTGACTCAAATACTTGTGTGGATGTTGATTATTGTTCATGGTGTTGATTGAAACCATCTTTTTCTTGCAATGAAAGACCTTGGAGAATGTATCTCGTATACTTTGGATCCATATTTTGATTGCTCACAGGGAGATCGAATTGGAGAGAGGCACACTTGTGGAGGAGACTCATTTTGTCTCTCTCTCAAATATTGGGTTAACAAGGAATATTTCTATATTGGGATCATTTACTCTTTCATCATTTGTCTCTCGTTGGTAATTGCTCAATTTTCTTGCGGATCTAATTGGTATTTCCTTGGTTTGGTAGGAAGGAGGGGTGCACTAGGGTCTCTAGGTGTTTCATTTGAACGGGATAGTCAACAATCTTCCACATGATCTATGCAGAGGTAGTCTTCATCACTTCGACAATCTTCTTCAAACATCATGTAAGTATTTCCATTAGTTTTCTTGATTTTATGTTCTATTCAACTGTCGCTCTCTTAATAAACATTAAAACCCTAGCTATAGTAACTTTTAAACTCTCCGGATTGCATTTCTTATATTTTTGGCGAATCTTTTCATCATTGGGGACTTCATTTTCCCAGCACTCCAGGCACTATCCTTTAGGTAATACTCCCTCCCTAACTGGTTGGCCATTTTTCTGAGTTTTGTGTCCCAGTTCTGCTTGTGCTTTTGGACATTGTCAAATTTCTCATCAAGCAACTTTAATCAAGTGTTAGCAAGCCATAATCTTCCATCTTCAATCATTTCCAATCTTCAATCTCCCCAGGGTAGTGATATTAATTATAAAAACTAACACTTACATCCTAGATCCAATTATAACTTATATAGTCTCTGAAAATAAACATCTTAGGTTATGTTTCTATCTCACAAAGATTCATAGCTCAAGATATCCTTCACCTAGTGGCTATTTGCTTCAGATCTAGGGTTTTGTCAGCTATACACCTTACGCACTCTATTCTCATAATTTGATCTGGTGTCTCAACTTTAGGTCTTTCCATCCTACTTAAATCAAGGTCTCCCCATTTGTCACTTGGCTCATCAGTGGCATAAAATGAAGAGAATCCTGACCAACGTGACAACCGATCCATTACTGGAGGTTAGGATCTTCTGAGTTAACCTCTTTAGTTGCACGTCTCCTCTACTGTCCCGAATAGGATATCTTTGGGGGGGAACTACAAGTTGTGTAATAACAAGTGGAATGGTGTCCACATGTTGCCTCCCACAAATCGGTTTTGATTTTCCCAATGTAGGCATAGACCCTACAACTAGTGATGTTGGTACCTCAATGCCAGCTAGGTTGTCATACTCATACCTTCAAGCTACGTAGAACACATGAAGATCCCTTTTGGCTAGTGTCGAACCCATTGACCATTTAAGGGTCAAGTATTCATGTCCATATGTTGTTTCTTTAACACTATGATCATATGCTTTACCTCCCTAGTGGCCACACCATCCATCTAGGTCTCGATGTTACGACATAACCCCACCACAAATTCCTCCCACATCTAGATTCGACAAAGGGAGGGGTGGTTATTCCCTAAATGCCTAACAACTTGTTACCAACTAAGTTGCACTAAGTTGGATTTCTAAACGAGCCGCCAAAGATGAACAAGCTCTTGTTCAAAATCTAAAGTTCAGAAGTCCTTGCAGGCTTTCCTAGGCCCTTAGGACTTATTTATTAATGTAAACGGTTTGGCTTCTTAGGACTTATTTATTAATGCATTATTCCAAGGTGTTTTTTCCTTGTTAATTATTTATTGTTTTTAAGTGATAAATAATTTTCGAGTTTTTCACCCAAATCTCCAAAGCTGGAATAATCGCCTTATTAATTAAGCCTTAGAAGTTAGGAGGTTATTAAAACCTATGTGTCGATGTATATTACCATGCTAATCATTATTTTGAGTCATTATGAACATGACTTAAGTCCCTCAGAGGGTTTTTTTATTTCTAGAAAAAAAGAAAAAAAAAATTCCGTTTTTACGGGCTTATTTTTTATAAATTAGTTGTAAAAATGTAAAAAGTCATAAAAGTGAGGCTAGGAGGTTGTTTTTGCCATGGGGTGCTCATTTTCTAACTCAGAGCACCCACTTAACCCCTAGACCCACTTTCCAAAGTTTTCGAGTAATTATTTAACCCCAAAATTAATAATTACTCGAAAAACCCAAAAACCCAAGACAAAATGAAATAGTAAAAAATTTGGCTATTAAAAAAATAAAAGATAATTGCCAAAAAAGAGTTGGGTGACTTGGCAAATCATTTTGGCAAGTATCCGGGCAAGAGGGATAAGTCAGATGTTGCCAATTCGGAGAGTTTTTTGAGTTTGGAACTTTCCTCTCCAAGTGGGGGCGCAAATCCCAAGAGAGATGGAAGTTTGGGTGATGTGGATGATTTTTGGTGATGTGGATTCCAAAGTTTTGGAAGTTGCTTCTCCTTTTTCCTTTATCCAACTCATTCCAACCTTTCTCCAACCCACAACCAACTCACTTGGAGCTAGCACATCCTTGAGGAGATGCATTCCCCTCTCTTTGCCAGATTTCTATTTAAGCAAACAACCTCTCTTCATTCTTCACGGATGATTTGGGCATTGAACCTTTGCTTCTGTGATATGTAATTTCCATTGTTGAGTTAATAAAAGGCTTTGGAGGCTAAAGCAAGTGTGCTCTATGGTGTTTGGATGTGTTTTCATTGATAATATTGAGGTAACCTGTGGATTTTCGTAAGCTTGTAGGTGTTCAGGATTTGTTGGTTTTGAAGATAATTGTTTTTCTAAAAAAGATAGGAAGTAATACTCCTGTGATTACTGATTATTGCAGAATGCTTATGAGTTTATGATTCTAGTTTGATTTCATATTTTTATTGAGCATTCATTATTGGATAAACACCGGTATTTAATCCCCATTTGCAAGGTTTTGTAGATTTCTTTTACAGGTTGCTTAAGTTGGAGTTTTGGATGAGCCTGTGAGCTATACCTTCACTCCAAGTAACTTTTGAAGAGAGGATTTCATCCCACCGACAACACTTCGTGGATTCTTTCTTGCCTTTCTTTCTCTATCTTTCAAGCTTGGTGATACCCTTCCGTCACAAAACTTCAAGTCTTTTGGTTACTAGTTCTTTATTTTGCATATTTAAATCTCAGTGAAGAATTGGAATATCTTAACTTTCTGATTTACATATGCAAGTTTTAAGTTTCAGATCTGATTATTAAAGTTATATTTTACTAGATTTGATTACAAGCAAGTACTCGTTTAATTCCTAAAATTTGCTATCTTTAAAGTACTTATAATTTTTTATCAAATTTTTATGTTTTAATTTGACATTCTATTATATTTAATAAAAATTTGTTAGTTGATTTGCAGCAAAGATTGATTTGATAAAGAGGCACCCTGGCGAAATTTTAAAGATCCAAGTCAAACCGGAGACCCCTCTTCTCCCACTGGGGCTCTGTATGTGACTGGATTCTAAGGAAACCTCAGGAGTCTTGTCTTGGCCAATGCCATCAAAGAACTCCTCTACTTGGCTTCTTACAGAGGGCACCTTCATTAACTCAGTAACAGGGATATTACACATTATCTTGCTTAGCTCTTTCTCTATGTCGATGTTGAAATCAAAATCTCCTAAGGCAAGATCTTCTTCTTCTTTATTATCTTCATTAATCACTTTGCGTTTGTCTAAGAAAGAAGGCTAGAAATCAATTCTTCGTTTATATATTCTAACCTGCGGTTGTTCCTTTGTTTCAGGGATATCTAAGGCACACCATGAGGGATCAGGTTCATCAGCAAAGTATTCCTCTTGCTCCCATGGCTCTTCTTTCAAGGGAATTCTTCCAAACCCATCATCAAAAGATAAATCATTGATAAAGTTGATGTTGTTTGGTTGGTCATCAGGGTAGCTGGTGTTTGATGGTTCTTCTTCATTTTCATCACACCAATTAATATTCTTCCTCTCGGATCTTTCCAGATACTCGGGTCGTCTTCTATTAGGATCTCTCTCAAGACCTCTATTGTTGTTCCAGTAAGATTTAGGGCTATAAGGATTTCTATGTCTCTCAGGATCGTGAAAACTAGCAACACTCTTTGTTAGGACAGTTAGTTGTTTCATCATCTCTTGCATGGTTTCTAACGTGTCCCTTGATTCTTTTGGTTCATTCACAGGTTCCTTAGGCTTTCGGAGCTTAGGATTAGATCTGGAAGTGGATGGGGCAAAGTGATCAAAGAATTTTTTCTTACCCATAGATGTTGCATGCTGTTCAACCATCTTTGCATTAAATTGGGCAGTTTTCAAGTCATTGGGATTCTTATCCTTCAAGTTCTATCCCAACCAACCGTCAAAAGCATTCAAATTAATGAATAACAATTGCTTGGTCCTTGGGTTTGATTTCATCTGGGATATTTCCTACAGTCTTGTCAAATCTTAGGTTAAACTCATGGACTGTTTCATTCTCCCTCTTCTTGATGTCAAACAGTTGATGTAAGAGGAATTTCCCATATAACTTGTGAGACCAATCACTATTAAGCTTTGTGACAAAATTGTCATATCCATTGATAGATGAAGCAGGGAATCTATCAAACCACTTCTGCACATCTCCTTCCAGAGAATGTAGAACGCCCCTCATGAATACATCTTCATCAACAACTCCATATGCTTCCATATGATCCCATACTTTGTCAATGTGGTCTTCGATGGAGGTAGCTGACACTCCATCAAACTTGGGAACCTTTTCGAAGTATTTATCAGACATGTCATAGGGGGCTCCCTGGATCAAGGAGAAATCTAAAGGAGATGCCTTAGCCTTCCTTCCAAAAATCCTAGGGTTTTGTGGAGGAGGAACATTCTAATTTTCACTAGTGTTTGTTCCGGCCATTGGGCTAGATGAGGTTGAAGGAGATCCCAAAGGATGACTTGAAAAAACAATGGGGCTAGATATCTTCCAAAAGAAGTTGCAAGACTCTTCTTTAGTTTGTCTGTTTTTCCTTGCTTAAGTTGTAGGGATTCCTTCAGGATTTATAGGACGTTCTAAGAACTTAAGATTAATACGTTGGGTACGGTCCTTAGTGGAGTCGCGGGGTGGACTCGCCAAGTGAACCACACAAGTAATTCACCGAAAAGAGATATGTCGTAGGAAAAGGTGAGGGAGATGTGTCATGGCACACTGGAAGTGGAGGCATCTCTCCTAACATCCAAAGCCGAATGAAGAAATCTAGAGATAGTAATCTGTTTGAAACAAGAACTGGAAGAACAATAATGGGTAGTGTGTCGACGCCAAGGATGGGGAGCCTGTTGCTGTGATCTGGACATAGTCGACTGGCCACTACAGTAGGGTCAAGGTTGGCCACATCACTAGGGTCGGATGAACATAGAGGTGGATTGTTGTGTCCTAACGAATCTACATTAAAAAACAATATAGTCCTTTATCAATCTCTTAGTGCCCCTAAAAGAGGGGAGCACCGAAAAGAAGGAAGTAATCTGTTGAGTGGAGGCTAGTCTTTACTGCGAACGTCGCTAAAGGAGGAGGAACTAGAGCTCGTTGAATTTTAATCCAATTTTCAAATCTTGACAATTATTTCACAATGATGTTTCATGCATTCATTTCATCCCACAGTTTCATTGAATAATTGCACACTTGAAAATATCAACTAAAATTGCAGCAGAAACAAGGATCATAGAAGGATTATCGTAAACAAGAGACACGTAGATTTTATCCTAGGAAACCCAATAGGGAGAAAACACAACAAACTTTTATTAAAAGAAATGAACCCGATTCAAGCACAATACCATACATGAAGATGAACCCTAGCTCAAGAGAGTGTGCCCTTCTTCCAAAGTAACCCTAGTGAAGATTTAGGGAGAAATAGCAAACCTCTAAGAAGCGATAATAACCCCAAAAATTTCTCCTTGTAATTTTCACTAGTCTTCCTTGAAAAGTGCATCCTTGTGTAGCAAAGATGATGCTGGATGATTGTGAAAATAAAATGCTATAGCTCTTTATTTATATTTTTCAGTTCACTTTACTTTTTCATCAGTGGGACCGACTTGTCATTTTGCTCTTCATCTGTTTGTTTTGTCTTCAGGGTCAGCTTGATATTTGTCTTCAATCTTTTTCGGGGGCTTCTTCAATGGTTTGTCATGACTTTTTGGTTATTTTTTCATCATAGAAATGTAAATTTCCTTAAAACTCAACCTTGAGCTACACAGTATGATTTTAATTTTTATGATTGATAAGTATAACCACAAATGAGTTTCTTCACAAGTAATGCAGCGAAAAATAAATACTGAGAAACATATAACAACAATCACACAAATAGAGACAACAATGTTTTGGGTATGGAAACCCCCGGAAAAACCCAAGTTGGGGAAACCAGTGGAGCAGTCTAAGAAGAAATTTTATTATGAAGATATAGAACAATACAATCCAGAAAATTGATTTACCCAACCTGGTAAAATCAAACCTCTGCAAATCACTGAGAGCACCCCACAAATCTGTACGGCCCTCTCTGTAGCTGTATGACCTTGCTGTCAGTTGTACGAAATCCATACGGTCTTTGCGTTAGCTATACAGGAGGGTTTCGTACGACCCTTCTCACACGTATGATCTGTTGTACGGCCTCTGCAAATCTGTATGACTTCCCTCTCAACAAATTTGTACAACCCTCTCCTTTGCCTGATCACTTTGTCAATCCTTCGGATGAATGCTCCTCTGTCTTCTTTCCAAACTTCTTCCTCTAACTTCTCTGTATGTATGTGTGTGTGTCCTCTCCACCAAATCAATCTTCTTTTAACTCAATGGCCGAGCGAAAACCTTAACTCTCACTATGTATCAATGGATGAGATCCTCCGATGAGATCAATGGCCAAGATTAGATTAGCCATCACTTAAATTATATTTCACATGAACTTTATAAAAGTGACTCCATTAAGTCAATTAAGAATTAGATCACTTAATGTACTTTTCCTAAGTCTAAACTTTGGAAAATTACATTAATACATTTGGCTTCTTGTTTTCTGTCTTCTAGCATGCAAGGACACATGCAATGATAGAAGACCTTCCTTGTTGCCACTTTCTAACACTCCCTCTCAACGAGGAAGGGATTCGGTAGCAACCCCAACTTATTTTTGAACTTCACAAAACTGTGCCTGCAAAGTGCCTTGGTGAAAATGTCTGCCACTTGCTCATCTGTCTAAATGTACTCCAACCGAATGGTTCCTTTATGTACATAGTCTCTCAAGAAGTGATACCAGATATCTATGTGTTTGCTACGGTCATGGAACACTAGATATTCAGATAGACTAATGCCACTATGATTGTCACAACAAACTACTGATGCCTCTAGCTCACACTCGAATAACCCTGAAAGCAATTTTCTCAGCCACATTCCCTCACATGCATCCAAATTGACTGACATGTAGTCAACGTCTACAGAGCTCAATGCAACTGACTTATGCTTCCTACTGAACCAAGAGACAACCCCTGACCCAATGCTAAAGCAACAACTTGAAGTGCTCTTTCGGTCTTCTACACATCCAACCTAGTCAGCATCTGTGAAGACCAATGCTAATTTTCAGTGCCTACTCTCACTGCGCTCATAAACTAACCTGTACTCAATTGTACCTATGATGTAGCGAAGCACATGCTTTGTAGATGTCCAATGTACTCTTCGAGGGTTCACCATGAACTGACTCAAAGAGTTGACTGCAAAGCTAATGTCTAGTTGTGTGTTGACCAGATACATAAGAGATTCGATAAGCTGGCATTACAATGTAGGATCAAACTCCTTTGACCCCGAAGCATCAATATTCCTCCAGTTGGAAACTAGAGGTATGGACATGGACTTGCAATCCTCCATCCTGAATCTCTTCAAGATCTCTACTACATACTTCCCCTATCTAATGAAGAAGCACCCATCTCTCTACCAAACCTCTAAACCTAGGAAGTAATGCATCAACTCAAGGTCTTTCATCTCAAACTCAACTGCAAGGTTGGACTTGCAGTTGTCAATTAGCCTCTCGTCTCCTTTAAGAAAGAGATCATCTACATACAAAACCGGGATGAGAGGTACCTCAGCTGACAAGAAGTACAGGTTGTGATCTGCCTCACTCCGCTGGAATCCTATCTCCCGTAGATAGTTGTCAATCCTCGAGTACCATGCTCGACGTGCTTTCTTGAGCCCATAAAGAGCTCTCTCCAATCTACAAACATGCGACTTCCTGTTCTCCACCTCAAACCCCTTTCGTTGCTCTATAAAAACCTCTTCCTCTATGAATCTATTGAGGAAGGCAATCTTCACGTCCATCGGATGAAAGCGCCAACCCATCTCTGTTTGTAATGAGATAATAGTTCGAATAGAAGAGTGCCTAGCAACAGAGGTGAAGCTCTCCTCATAGTCAATACCTTCCTTTTGTGAAAACCCCTTTTCCACGGAAGTCCATAGATTTTCGTAAGGCTCTATCCTCATCAAACTGGACATCCCTACTCACGATGATTCTCTTACGAGTAGGAATATATACCCTGTATGCCTTAGAAGTCTAGTTGTAACCAACAAGTAACCCCTTCTCTCTAGAAGGGTCCAACTTCTTCCTAGTGTCAACATGAATGTGACAATAGTAGACACTGCCAAATATACGTAGATGACTCACATCTGGTCTAGTGCCTGTGAAGACCTCCTCGGGTGTCTTCCTCCCCAATGTTGTGTGGGGACACCTGTTCTGAATGTAAATTGCAGTGCTGTACCTCGGCCCATAGGAATAATGGAAATCCCTGATCAAATAGCATGGCCTTGGTTGCTCCTACCAATGTCTTGTTCTTTCTCTCTGCCACTCCATTCTGCTACAGGGTATGGGGAACAGTGTGCTCCTTCTTGATCCCCTCCGATGAACAATACTCCAAGAACTCATTGGAGGTGTACTCACCCCCATTGTCTGTCCTCAATATTCAAAACTTCCTTCTTGTTTGGTTTTCCAAGAGAGTCTTGAACTCCCGAAACCACTCGAAGACCTCTGACTTGGCTTTCAAGAAATAGATCCAAGTCTTCCTAGAATAGTCATCAATGAAAATGACGCAGTAACTATAGCCACTGAAAGATTGACCACTCATGGGTCTGCAAACATCTGAATGCACTAAGTCCAAGTTCCCCTTAAACTTGTGCTCACTCTATGGGAAAGGATTCCTAATGTTCTTCCCCAACGCACAACCCTTGCAATAGTTATGCTTCTCCTTCTGTACCTAAGGAACTCCAATAACTGTCTGTCTCAAATGCCTCAGTACTCCATGGTGTAAGTGCGCCATCCTTCTATGCCACAAATCACCCTGACTACTGCCGCTGCTGACCAGAGCCTTTGCAGACTCGAAGTGTAGTCTGTACACCTTCTCGCTCTGGATCCCAATCACCTGATCCAAACTCCTATCTGACCCCTTGGTCCTGATATACACCTTCTGATCTCTAAACTTCACCTGAAAGCTCTTGTCCTCCAAGGTGGAAACAGATATGAGGTTCTGGGTCAACCCCGGAACATGCAATACGTCAGCAAAACTGAGGGGTTTACCAAACTCCCTCTGAAACGAAACAGTACCAACTCCCTGCGCCTGATAGCACGCATCATCACCCCGCTCAATGTGGAGATTTACTCCACCCTCCTGCAAGCTCTTGCAGAACCTTTTATGTCCTGTCATATTCAAGATGCTCCACGGTCAATGTACCAAACACTGCTTCCTATGGTGATTTCCATGCAAGTTATCAAACAAAAGTCATCATCAAAGTTTCTGCTGAACTCCTCCACCTCTAAAGAACCTGCCATCTGGGTATTGTTCTTCTTCTTCATGTCTGGGCACTGGGAGAAAAAGTGTCCTAGCTTGTGGAAGATAAAACATTTTACCTTGGACATGTCAATGTTCTTCTTACCACCCTGCTTCTTCTTTTCCTTACCCTTTCTCTTTCCTACTAGGGCTAGAGCTTCTTCATCCACAATCTGTGAAGCACTGTTGGATGAACCTGAACCTTGACCCATACGGGTCTCTTCTTGCACAAAGTCATCCCATAAACTCTGCCAGTTAGGGAGCTTCTCCCTAGCCACCACACCTTTTACAAAGGTGTCACATGGCTTAGAGAAGCCATTGAGAGCTATCTGGACTAGCTCCTCATCCTCAGTCTTAGAGCCACCTGCTCCAAGATCATCTATAAGTTGTGTTATCCTTGTGAGATAAGGCACAACTCCATCACCCTTGGCCATCTTAGTACTACGTAACCTCTCCTGCAGCACCATCTTCCGGTTTTTGTTCTTGCTCTGGTAAAGGCCTTCCAAAGCCTTCCACATTTCCAATGCGGTATTCTTCCCAGAAAGGTGAAGGACTATGTGGTCCTTCACCTCATCCAAGATGATTAAGATAGCTCTGGAATCTACCTTCTTCCACCTTTCCAACTCTCTTGGATCTGTGGACGCAACCTTCGTGGAGTCAA
The DNA here is from genome assembly GCA_001517045.1 of Pseudotsuga menziesii. Classification (NCBI taxonomy): domain Eukaryota; kingdom Viridiplantae; phylum Streptophyta; class Pinopsida; order Pinales; family Pinaceae; genus Pseudotsuga; species Pseudotsuga menziesii. The sequence continues at coordinate 405,182 of LPNX011196034.1, forward strand.
TGTGCTCCTCTGCATCACTAACATCCAGGATCCTCATGATCCTGTACGGCTGTTGTACGACCCTCCCCTCTACTTGATCACTTTGTCAATCCTCTGGATGAATGCTCCTCTATCTTCTCTGCAAACTTCTTCCTCTAACTTCTTTGTATGTCTGTATGTGTGTCCTCTCCACCAAATCAATCTTCTTTTAACTCAATGGCCAAGCGAAAACCCTAGCTCTCACTATGGATCAATGGATGAGATCCTTCAGTGAGATCAATGGCCAAGATTAGATTAGCCATCACTTAAATTATATTTTACTTGAACTTTATAAAAGTGACTCCATTAAGTCAATTAGTAATTAAATCCTTTAATACACTTTTCCTAAGTTTAAACTTTGGAAAATTACATTAATACATTTGGCTTCTTGTTTTATGTCTTCTAGCATGCAAGGACACATGCAATGATAGAAGACCTTCCTTGTTGCCACTTTGTAACAAGAAAAGTTGTCTTTGTTGATGTTCACCACCTCACATGCACATATTATTCCCACATACAGCTCTAATCTTGATTTGGCCAAACTCTAATAGGTCTCGGACACATCTTAGAGCCTGTTGCCCACCTATTTCGACTAGGTGGCAACTCCATGTACATGAAGATGTACATAATTGTACAAATTGTACCTTGGAAAAATCTAGGGATTTTTTCACTTCTGCAGGGCAATTGCCCCTTTGTAAAACGAAATGTCCGCTCCCCTGCGTGGGAAAATTAATGTAATTTTATGTGCTAGTATGGGTCATATGATATGGATGCCACACCATGGAACTGGTTGTTAGGGAAGTCCCCTCATCGAGTGTTTTTTCCCTTTCCAATTAATCTTGTTGTTTAAACGATTTTAATTGGTTAGGTTTTTCACTCAAAATCCTCCAAAGTGGCGACGAGCGTTCTAACAGTCAAGTCCATGGGGTGGCTAAGGCTTCAAAATGTTATTCATGACCATGCTAGACATTTGTATAGAGTCTTGCGGAGTTTCGTTATGTTGTTGTATTTTTATTTATTTTTTCTAGTTAATGTAATTGCTCAAGCACTGGCATTTTGTAATAGGGGCTATGAATGCAAGGTAAATTGCTATGAAACCCCCTAAGCCACTGCTTCGAGTCCCATTTCATTCTGATAGGTGGTTGAAGAGATGGACCATTTTTGGCTAAGCAAGGTCTATTTTTCCTAGGGAATTAATTAATTTCCCTAAGTCAAAAATTCATATTTTTTGATTTTGAAGGAAAAAATCAAATAATGCCATGGTAATTTTGTTTGGGGGTTGCTAAGCCTAGGAAAATTTATTTCAAATTTTTCCACCCCCCATGGCCAAGATATAATTTTTTCAAGTTTAATTTTAATTTTTCCTAAGTCAAACTCGGAAAAATTTAAAAATTAAATTGAAAAATTAAATCTAAGGTGAAATATATTTTTAGCCTAAGTCTAAAGGTGAAATGTTTATTTTGGAGCAAACGCTAAAGTCAAAGCCAAATCTGGAGACAAAACGTGGTGCTCAAACCCTTGCTAGAGGGGGCGCTAATGTGATAAAAGGCATCTAAAGGGGGCGGCCACCCTAGAAACTCCTCTAAATATGGCGCAAAGGTAAAAACCCCCCCACATGTGGAGCGCTAGGGTAAAAAACCCCCATTTTAGTGGGGCGTCAAGGTTAAAAAGGGGGCGCTACCATGAAATAGAGGGGCGCTACCATTTAGAGGGGCGTCACATAAAGATAGAGGGCACCACATTTAGAGGGAGACGCCCACACTTAGAGGAGGGCGCTACTTGTGGAGGAGGCGCCTAGCTTGGGGGCCCACAAAACTAATCTCAAAGGAGCACTTGGTCAAAACCCTAGATCTAAGGGTGTAAATGCATTAAGACATGGATCAAGCACCTAAGCCATGGATTGAAAAGTAATCTAAGGGTGTAGAATGGTTGAGATGGGTGCAAAGTCAAATACCTAGATCTAGTGGTGGAGATCTAATCTAAATCTAGATCTAATCTTGGCCGTTGATCTTCAAGGGGTTGGGGTTGCTCCTCAACTATATAATGAGGGTCTCACTCCCTCATTTCACAACTTCTCTCATGCTATTGTTATGCTGCTGAAATCTGTCCTTATTCTCCTCTCATATTCTTTCAAGCATTTGGCCCAAGCCTTTGCTATTGTTGTATTGAATCTTGCCCTAGTTGGGCTATAATAGAAGAAAGCTTTGGAGGGATATTGTGTCGTCATTCTCATTTCATGCTTGGATTAGTGAGGTAACCTTGTAAATTTTTTCAATTATTGTTGTACTTGTTTAGTTTGGAAGCTCTCCACAAAGTATTTTGTGGAGAGACTTGTAGGTAGAAGTATTTCTATCTTCATTTGTGAGTAGATTAGTAAGATTCTACAAAGTATTTTGTAGGATTTATTTTTGTGCTCATCTCCTTGCTTGCTTGTGCAGCTCTAATAGATTTGTTTTGCAGGGATCCAAAGCTAAGAAAGGCTCCTCCAAGGGTTTCTTTTTTCAAAATTTCATTTCGGCCATTTTTTTTTTCCTATCCTGAAACTGGGTTTTATTCACTATATAGTGAATATAACCCTTGTTTTAGGGCTCTCACCCAATATATATTAGTATAAGGTTTTAAATCTGCTGTTTATAAGTCATTTTCAACCTAAAAACGTTCATTTTTAACCATTAAAATTTCAGTTTTCCCATTTTTTAAAGTTCAGATTTTGCTGTAAATTTTATGGGTTTTACACTAGTTTATGCTAACTTTCTGTTTTAGTTTTCTGCAGTAATTTCCAGCAAGTAAAGTTGCTGGTTTTTTGCAGGTTTATGCACAGAAAGAGGGGGTTATGCTGCCCTAAATTGCCCAGAAAAAACCCAGAAAAATTTGGTCCAAAAGAAGCCCTAAACTACACTTCTTCTCTCTCTTCTATAACATTGTAAACTCCGAATGAGAAGTTCTCTTTGGGGTATTCTCTGCTGTAAATATGTATATGAGTAGTGTAGAGATAGCTGCTTAGATTTATTTTATTGCAAGTCATTTTTCTGTTTACCCACCTATCTCTGTGATAGACCACCATCTCTGTTACAGAGATTGTTGTGGTTAAGATAATCAGTTTTATTTTTGCTGTTCACCCACCATCTCTGTTACAGACCACCATCTCTGTTACAGAGATTGTTGTGAGGTTAGTTTATTGTTTTAGCTAGTTCTATTTTCTTTTCAAGTTTTATTTTCTGTCAAATGGGTAATCATACAACCCACCTATCCGGTGTATCCTCTATCCACTTGTCATCTCCCTTTAGGGACTTCAAGTTGGGTATGAAAAGCAGGAGAAGTGGGGGCTTAGTTTAATTAAAATAACACTCTTTTCTCTGCTACAAACCCTCACATTTTATTTTTCAATCCAAGATCAAGTGCCAGCGTCTCCCATAAGGGATACCGCTTGGTTGATCTGGTTGATATTTTAAAATTAACCTTGCATGCTAATCACCAAGATTAAAATTTACCCTTAAAATTAACCAACAACAACTTCACTAGCCCCTGTTCCTCTACTCGGTTATCACCCTTCGGGGTACTCACGAGATACGACAGGGGATAGAGGAGTCTTAGTTTAATAGGCATCCATCTAGCTGTTTTTCCTGTTGATTAAAAACAGTGACTCGGAGGCGACTTGGGGTAGAAGACCGTGGGGGGTCTCTAGGCGTTCTACGTCCTCCTTGTTGAGCACCGGGCCATTGGGGGTTGACCTGGGAGCTACGGGTGGGCTTTGCTCCCACTTTGTTGAGCGCACCAGCATTCCCTCTTTGACTTGAGAAGTACTAGATTGGGGTAGTCACACCACCGGTTCGAAAACTAAGCTTCAAGAGGAAAAACTCTAATAAAATTTATTAAAATTTACAAGAGACATTGCAAAACGTCCTACAAACACAGGTCACTGCTATTTATCTTGCCTTGTTGTTCAAGGTTTTTATTGCAAGCACTTTCACATTTTATTTCACTGCAAGCTTTTCACTTTTCAGTTACAAGCACTTCCTTTCAATTTCGCAAACTCTTGTGGTGGTATCTTTAATTCATTTGATTAAGTAATCACATGGTTTAGTAATCTGTAGATCTTGTGTAACACAATTGATTCACTTTGTTTCTACATTTTTTTGGGTAATAACTTAATAATTGTTCCGTTTATTCAATCTGTTCATAACATCTGAGAATCTGTGGATATTGTTTATACTGCTTAACTTCTCATTCATTATTGTTTATATTGTTCATAGTATTCATTTGTCCATACTGTAACTTGGTTTGATTGGGATAACTCCTAAACTGTGGGTTAATTAACTTAGATTTCAATTTCATTTGTAAAGTTGTAATTTATCCTTAGACTCCATTTGTTAATAGGCACTAGTCTTCATTTATCTCAAGGTCTGCTTGTCATTAAAAGGAAATCTTTGCATTTGCATGATGCGCGTCATTCCTTAGATAGTATAAAGTCTTAGCTTCACAGTCTTAATAAAAGATCCCTTTAACTAATAGTTAATAAATCTGGAACTTAGTTTTCCGTAGGGACTTCCCCCCTTGGCTCTGTTGGGATCTTGCCTAAACGGAGGAGTTGTGGACTGTGGTGACAGTGGTCCCCAGCTCTCGCTTGCCCCCAAGGACACACATAGCAGGTTGTGACTTTCATGTTCCTTAAAGTGTGAATTAGGCGGCAACAGAGCCCATGTCAAATTCAACATTAGATTAGACTTTGTATATTCCTCAAGGGGATAAGATATTCTATCCAATAAACAAGTCAACTCACTCCAATCAAAATAGATCACTCCATCCCAAAGCGGTCCCACATAGAGTAAGCAATGTGAACTGTGTTATCACATATATAGTAGTTGGGCCACCATATTCTATTTTTCAGACACAGTACATTTTTCAACCAGATCTCTTACATATGAGATGCTGAGATGAGCATTTCTGATGGATCATTTTTGTATTAGTGGACTATTGTACTCTCCCATGCTAAGACTGAGTCTCAGGACACTCAGATTTGAGGATCGATATAGCCATTTATGTTATTTCAGAGCAGTAGTGGATGCCCAGTGATATATCAATACTTTCTCATTGGATATATGGTGTTTCAAATGGATTATATTGCATGGATATGACTCAGTATTTTATATGGTCTTATGGTTATTATTGCTCTTATATTGATTCTTGTGACATATATTCACTTGTGGTATTATGATCTGGCAGTCATATTTATATGGACTTGGTTGTATATTATACTATGTATCGATGTCCTTACTCTGGCTTTGAAGTTCTTGATCTATACTCATTGGTTTTACCCTCCTTAGGGAGAATAGAAGTAGTCATTCCCACCATTGTTTTGGCTTGCTAGTGATTGGCTCCATCATTTCATTGTCTTCATCCATCCATTACCTTCCAGTTTAATTTTCAACCCGACTAACTTCTTGACTTGTGGCATGGAGGACCTTTTTTCCCGCTAGAACCTTTGTTGGACAAGCCTCCCTTTTTACATTGTGTCTTGGCTCTGAGTTGGTGACAAAACTTGCCTTTGGTAAGTTGGATAGTATGCCTAAATCATTCTGGTCGGTTGTCCCGATGTTTGGCACTGTGCAGAATTCCCCCTAGTCACTTGAGATGTTGTTGGCTAAAACTAAAAGCTCATGTACTACTTTTATTGAAATATTAAATTTGCGCCCATGGAAAATGAAAATTGTAAAATTGTGTTTCTTAACATATGTAAAAAGGGCAAGAGCAATGAAATGCTAAAATACTCCTTGAAGAGTTTAAGAAAAGGTCCAAAAAGAAATGGTTAAAAAATGTTATATCAAAGAATTGCTGACCTTGTTAAAAATAAATATGGCCCGGATGAAAGCTACAATTAGTTGTGCTTTTGAGCACTGGTGAAGTCCCAAAGCGTTCATATAGGCCAGAAAGGCCACAGAATAAAATGTGATCCTAATGAAATTGGATCAAGATTGAGGTAGACATGATGCCTAAGTTAAATAAGCACTCTCTAAACAACTCATCCATTTGTGAGGCACTGCCGTTCCTTGTGTTGTTGTTTGTCCAGTATTGGTTATAGTGAGTTCTCCCTTTCCTTGTCCAAAGTGTCATGATGTTGAGTAGAAGGTCATCCGTTGCCTTAGCCTTGTCATTTCCACCTTTCACCCTTCACTAGCAAAATGACTACAGCGATGAAGTGAGTATAGTCTTGAAAGTCTGAGTCTAAGTAATAATAAATAAAGCCTGATATTTATAAGTATTTGTTGACGTACTGCCAGTGAAATGAATGCTACTTGTTGATTTTGTTACGTGAATGAGTTGTATAGCATGGTTTAAACTCTTAACACTTGCAGCAGATTGATCTATTATGAGTTATTATTGGTGTCTAATTATTCACAGATGGTTATATTGTTTATTGGTTATTATTGATGATCAAACAGAGACCTATGAGGGGTATGAGTATACACCTTTGATGAATTGAGACTCTTTGAGTCCAATGAGATAGTTTATTTCCAGTTCTAGGCACTTACAGATGTGATCAGGTTTATTCTGCTTTTTTGATGCAGTTTTTCTTCACAGATTGATTTGTTTGAGCATAGAGATGTTTCAGTCGGATCTCCTAGGGCGTTGTATGGGCATAGGGGGGTGCAGCCACTTGTTTGTACCATTGTACCCCCATCCCAGAGAGCTTGGAGGGCTTAATTTGACAACGCGGGTACCCTAGGAGGCTGTTTTAGCAGTATCACGTTTCCCGAGGCAGATTAAAAAATGATCAAATGGCTATTGAAGAAATCGATTTGGGCTACTGAGGCAAAGAAATGGCATGGGGTGAGTCACAATGATGAGAGTGATGTCTTCCACACCTTCTCCAGCAGTTTCAACATTTTATGGGGCCCGCACCTATTTTTGGGCAAATTTGATATATTTTCTGGAGCCTTTTGGGGGACCCACAATTTCCTCTAGGAGGCACAAAAGTCAAAATTTTAAATTGTTATATTATTTATTGTGCCATGGGGGCACCCAAACGGAGTTAGTCAAACACTCCTTGGACCCACCATGTGCTTTCATTTATTTCTTGTTGAGTGGGTTACCTTTATTTGGGTGGTTTAAGTCCAGCTTGGTAAATTATAATTATATTGATCCATGTATTGTATGTTGAGCTCATCTCAACCATTGATTAGAACATTGTATCTTTTAATCTTAGCCACTCGTTTTGAAAGTGGTTAGGATTTGGTTATGATTGAGGTCCTCTCATTTCTTTTTAAAGGAGAGAGCTTCTCATTTGTAAGGGGTCTTTGGCTCTTGGATCTGAATAATAGAAAAACTTTTTCTGTGGAAATTTTCTGGATTTGCTTTGCATCTGATGTGCTCAAATGGTGATTAACTTGTCTTCAGCTTACTAGCATCGTGGAAATTCTCGTGAGATCTATTTTTTTTCGTAGCTATCATTGTTTTGTCTATAAGAGGGTGTTTTGGCTGGAGCGTTTCTGTAGGGGGACCTCAACTCGCTCGGTTCTCTTCGTCTTGAATCAGGGGGTTTTCATTAGTTTCATTGCGATCTATGATTACTTCATTTTACTGTCTTGTAGCATTCAGTTTCTTTATTTTGTATATGCAAATCTGATATGGTTGACGTTTGCTCATGCAGGGTAGGGGCCGCTTTGATGGCTTGGAGTTTGCATATGCCATAGAAATCACGGGGATCTTCCAGGATTGATCGGGATAGCTAGGATCATCACGGTTACAGAATTCTACAAGCTTATCTAGGTAAGATCCACAGGTAAGTTCTTATTTTCTGATCTTATTCCATTGTACCTTGCTGAAATTTAACTATTTTTCTGAAAACTGCTAAACCTTAAAAACCTAAAAAATCAAATAATCAGGGAACCGTCCGATCTTTTGCCAAACCATTTCTGGGTTTCATAGATCGAGCCTCCCCCTAACTAAATCAACTGGAACGCTGGTCAAATTCCTCATAGATTGACCTAGATCTGATTTTTCAGTAGAAAACTGCATAACCCCCCACTGAGAAAATTGACCTGCTATGGTTTTGAGTTTTTCTGATTCCTGACTTCACAGACGAATAGATCAGGTTTTGGGTAGTCCAAATCAACCCCAACGCTGTCAAGAGGCTCAACAGTTTGACCGGGATCTGAAAAATAGACTAAAACTGCCCTAGCGCCCTCACTAAAAATTGGCCTTTTCCGGAAGTAGGTTTTTCTGAAATCTGACATGATAGGCTGATAGATCAGGTCCCAAGCATCCCAGAACACCCTCAACGTTGTGCTAATTCGTCCTGGTTTGCCCTAGATCTGAAAAAATCAGTTTTCAGCCTCCTAGCCCCATCATCAGATTTGGACTTTTCTAGACCTAATTTTCCTGTTGTTTTCCTCATTTGGGCTTGTAGATCAGGTCTCCCTGATCTCTTCTCATCCTCAACGCTGAGCCATCAGCCTTCCGGTACCCCCTAAAGCTTCAGATTTGTCTTCCTAGGCCCTAGCGCTAGCTATCTATTGAGCTGGGTTTCCTGTACCTTGGTTTTTTCTGGACCAATTGCTTTCTGGTTTCGTAGATCAAGGTGTTTCCCAAGTGGGTTTCCTGAAACGTTGTCTTACTGCTAACTCCATTGCCCAATGCATGCAAAGCACTGATCTCCAAGCTAGCGCTGCCCTTAGGCTCTTAGCCTTTGCCATCTACCAACATTCACTGATAGCTCAAACACCTTTTACTGAGTCTGATTTCTAGGTATTGGATAGTCCCAACTCTATTCATGCTCTCCCTATCGTAGTTACGTTTCTCAAGACAGTTGCTAGTACCTAAACCCTAGAGCTAGGGTTCCCATTCACCTTGCACCTTAAGTACCCTGAAGCCCCATCTAATCTTCTTCTGGTGTCTAGGTTCGATCTCTCCTATCGAGAGCAGATCCGGGTCTCCCCCATTGTTGTCCTGGACTAGGATAACCTAAAGTGAAGGTTGCCTTGATTGGCGTGACAACCATCCATTTGGGAGTCTAGGCAGTCGTGGTTCCACCCCTTAGTTGCTTGCCCCTCTACCATCCATTCTAGATCCACCTCAAGCAGGCAACTACAAGGCGGGTGATAACATTTTGGCACCGTCGCCGGGGAGGTAGAGGCCTACCTTGGTTCAACATCCCTCACCTTTCCATACGACATATATTTTTCGGTGAATTACTTGTGTGGTTCACCTAGCGACTCCACATTGCGACTCCACTGAGGATCGTACCCGATATATTAATCTTAAATTCCTAGAGCGTCCCAACAACCCTCAAGGAATCCCCATAACTTACACAAGGAAAAACAAGCAAGTGTCCAACCTCACTGTCCCCTCAAGTCATCCTTTGGGATCCCTTTCATCTAGCCCAATGGCCGGAGCAGCTCCTAGTGGAAATCAGACTGCTCCTCCTCCTCAAAACCTTAGGGTATTTGGAAGGAAGGCTAAGGCATCGCCTTTAGATTTCTCCTTGATCCCAGGGGCCCCACATGACATGCCGAATAAGTATTTTGAAAAGGTCCCTAAGTTTGATGGAGTATTAGCTACCTCCATTGAAGATCACATTGACAAAGTATGGGATCATATGGAAGCATATGGAGCTGTGGATGAAGATGTATTCATGAGAGGTCTTCTGTTTTCTCTAGAAGGAGATGTGCTAAAGTGGTTTGATAGATTACCTGCTTCATCCATCAATGGCTATGACCACTTCGTCACGAAGCTTAGCAGTGATTGGTCTCATAAGTTGGATGGGAAGTTCCTCTTACATTAGCTATTTGACATAAAGAAGAGGGAAAATGAAACAGTGCACGAATTCAACCTGAGATTTGATAAGACTGTAGGAAACATCCCAGAAGAGATTAGACCAAAAGATCAAGCGATTATCATCCATTATTTGAATGCTTTTGATGGTTGGTTGGGTTTTAATTTGAAGGATAAAAATCCAAATGATTTGAAGACTGCCCAGTTCAATGCAAAGATGGCTGAGCATTGAATGGATTATATTGCATGGATATAACTCAGTATTTTATATGGTGTTATGGTTATTATTCCTCTTATATTGATTCTTGTGACATATATTGACTTGTGGTATTATGATCTGGCAGTCATATTTATATGGACTTGGTTGTATATTATACTATGTATCGATGTCCTTACTCTGGCTTCGAAGTTCTTGATCTATACTCATTGGTTTTACCCTCCTTAGGGAGAATAGAGGTAGTCACTCCACCATTGTTTTGGCTTGCTAGTGATTGGCTCCATCATTTCATTGTCTTCATCCATCCATTACCTTCCAGTTTAATTTTCAACCCGACTAACTTCTTGACTTGTGGCATGGAGGACCTTTTTCCCCGCTAGAACCTTTGTTGGACAAGCCTCCCTGTTTACATTGTGTCTCAGCTCTGAGTTGGTGACAAAACTTGCCTTTGGTAAGTTGGATAGTATGCCTAAATCATTCTGGCCGGTTGTCCCGATGTTTGGCACTGTGCAGAATTCCCCCTAGTCACTTGAGATGTTGTTGGCTAAAATTGAAAGCTCATATACTACTTTTATTGAAATATTAAATATGCGCCCATGGAAAATGAAAATTGTAAAACTGTGTTTCTTAACATATGTAAAAATGGCAAGAGCAATGAAATGCTAAAATACTGCTTGAAGAGTATAAGAAAAGGTCCAAAAAGCAATGGTTAAAAAATGTTATATCAAAGAATTGTTGACCTTGTTAAAAATAAATATGGCCCGGATGAAATCTGCACTTAGCTATGCTTTTGAGCACTGGTGAAGTCCCAAAGGGTTCATATAGGCCAAAAAGGCCACAGAATAAAATGTGATCTTAATGAAATTGGATCAAGATTGATGTAGACATGATGCCTAAGTTGAATAAGCACTCTCTAAACAACTCATCCATTTGTGAGGCACTTTCATTCCTTGTGTTGTTGTTTGTCTAGTATTGGTTATAGTGAGTTCTCCCTTTCCTTGTATAAAGTGTCATGATGTTGAGTAGGAGGTCATCCTTTGCCTTAGCCCTGTCATTTCCACCTTTCACCCTTCACTAGCAAAATGACTACAGCTATGAAGTGAGTATAGTCTTGAAAGTCTGAGTCTAAGTAATAATAAATAAAGCCTGATATTTATAAGTATTTGTTGATGTACCACCAGTGAAATGAATGCTACTTGTTGATTTTGTTACATGAATGAGTTGTAGAGCATGGTTTAAAATATTAACACTTGCAGCAAATTGATCTATTCTGAGTTATTATTGGTGTCTGATTATTCACAGATGGTTATATTGTTTATTGGTTATGATTGATGATCAAACAAAGACCTATGAGGGGTATGAGTATACACCTTTGATGGATTGGGACTCTCCGAGTCCAATGAGACAGTTTATTTCCAGTTCCAGGCACTTACAGATGTGATCAAGCTTATTCTGTTTTTCTGATGCGGTTTTTCTTCACAGATTGATTTGTTTGAGCAGGGAGATGTTTCAGTTGGATCTTCTAGGGTGTTGTATGGGCATAGGGGGGTGCAGCCACTTGTTTGTACCATTGTACCCCCATCCCAAAGAGCTTCGAGGGCTCAATTTGACAACGTAGGCACCCTGCGAGGCTGTTTTAGCAGTATCACGTTTCCCGAGGCAGATTAAAAAATGATCAAATGGCTATTGAAGAAATCGATTTGGGCCACTGAGGCAAAAAAATGGCATGGGGTGAGTCACAATGATGAGAGTGATGTCTTCCACACCTTCTCCAGCAGTTTCAGCATTTTATGGGGCCCACACCTATTTTTGGGCAAATTTTATATATTTTCTGGAGCTTTTTGGGAGACCCACGATTTCCTCAAGGAGGCACAAAAGTCAAAATTTTAAATTGTTATATTATTTATTGTGCCATGGGTTACCTTTATTTGGGTGGGTTAAGTCCACTTCGGTAAAATTATAATTATATTGATCCATGTATTGTATGTTGAGCTCATCTCAACCATTGATTAGAACATTGTATCGTTTAATCTTAGCCACTCGTTTTGAAAGTGGTTAGGATTTGGTTATGATTGAGGTTCTCTCATTCTTATTTAAAGGAGAGTTTCTCATTTGCAAAGGGTCTTTGGCTCTTGGATCTGAATAATAGAAAGACTTTTTCTGTGAAAATTTTCCTGGATTTGCTTTGCATCTGATGTGCTCAAATGGTGATTAGCTTGTCTTTAGCTTACTAGCATCGTGGAAATTCTCGTGAGATCTATTTTTTTTTCATGGCTATCATTGTTTTCTCTACAGGAGGGCGTTTTGGCTGGAGCGTTTTTGTAGGGGGACCTCAACTCGCTCGGTTCTCTTCGTCTTGGATCAAGGGGTTTTCATTAGTTTCATTGCAATCTATGATTACTTCATTTTACTGTCTTGTAGCATTCAGTTTCTTTATTTTGTATGTGCAAATATGATATGGTTGACGTTTGCTCATGTAGGGTAAGGGGCGCTTTGATGGCTTGGAGCTTGCATATGCCATAGAAATCACAGGGATCTTCCAGGATTGATCGGGATAGCTAGGATCGTCACTATTACAGACTTCTACAAGCTTATCTAGGTAAGATCCACAGGTAAGTTCTTCTTTTCTGATCTTATTCCATTGTACCTTGTTGAAATTTAACTATTTTTCCTGTGTTGCATGGGTATGCGTACCGAGGGGTCGGGTACACGTACCGGTACAGGGTACACGTACCGGGTACTTGGGTACGGCAATGGTACGTACCCAGACGTACCCTCACGTACCGTGAACATTAATGACGTACAGGGTACTTCGTTAAAAAAATTAGGGTACGTTTTCACGAAATGGTACGGCGTACCCCGATTTTGGGTACGCCAGGGGTACGGCAATTTACAAACTTTATAAAATTTTCCTAAATCGTGGGCCGTGGCATAAATCGTGGAGTTTGATTTTAACCTAAATCATGGTAATAACCCTACTCCACGGCATTGCTATTTAAAACCCCCCCAAACCGTAACTATATTGCAATATTCATTGATCAGTGAAGTAACAAGTTTGATTTTCGGCCCTGGGTATCGACGAAGGGACAGTGGGATATCCAAGCACAGGCTGAACAGCAGCAATCGGGCAGCACAGCGTATCGGCCCACAGGGTATAGCTCGTGGGCAGCACAACGTATCGGCCCACAGGGTATAGCTCGTGCTCATCTTATATTTGACTCAAACTTTAATAAAATTATCTTATCTGGATAGCCTAACTTTGACTGATGCGAAGTATACTGCTCTCTGATTTCTTTGCTGTGATATCAATCCGAGTCAATGCGCCCCTTAACTGTCAGAAACCTGAACTTTCCACATATTATATGCTTGCTAAACTTTAAATTTTTTAATATACAGTTTTTTTTAACTAAAAATTTCATATTATATGTACAGTTTTTTTTTTGGCATTTACCCACAGCGTAGGGAGGAATGTGACTGTCAAACTTCATTGCTCTAGAGTCTAGACTGTCAAACACTTACAATATCAAGCCATGTAGCAACTATTTCAAATACTAAGAGGAAATTTCACTAGAATGTCTTCAGAGTCAAAGACTGGCCAATTAGCTAATGTTCAACTCCTACTACTAAATTAAACTGTTATGTTAATGGCATAACAACAATGCACACAAGGTCATACAGCTTCAAAGTCAATTGATCACCAGAAAAAGTTAAGTAAAGATTTCTGAGTACTTGAATGCACAATACATATTGCAATTATCACCCTCGAGACTGGCATAACTTTTCTGTATCAGAGTCCACCCAAGCAGACAGCAACTGATGACAAATTATGTCAACAGTCAAGACTCCAATTTATTTGCTCATTATCAATTTGTGTGGAAGTCTATGTAATCAAACAGAAAAGAAAACAATCATAAATCAAGAAATCCTCCTGAGATGAATTTGTTCAAATTGCCAATACCAACAACTTCAGTAATTTGTTATTTAAAAAACAAAGATTAGGACAGAATTTACTCTTTAGGACAGATTAGGACAGAATTTGTAACTGTGTAACTGTGTTTTACTTTTTACTCTTTATTTGTGGACAGAATCTTTTGTATATAAGATATGCCTATTGATCACTTCCAGTAAATAAAGCTGCCTGCCAAAGTATAATGTAATAAAGAATGAAACAATATTTTTTGTTTGTTTGCTTGGAAGTCCTTAAATTTTAATTTTTAATTTTTGATTCTTGAATAATTGACAATTGTTTTGAATTTTGAATTTTTTCAGTTTTCCTATCACTCCACAGTCCACACTTAAAAATCATCAACAGACAGAACAAAATGTCTTCATCAAAGCATAATCCAAATCCTCAATACCCATTGTGGAAGTATGTGGAGAAGACAAAACAAACAAAGGATACAGGGGGGGCAGTTACGATAAAATGTAACTTCTGTAAGGCTGAATGGAAGGGTACTTATACAAGAGTTAAGGCCCATTTTATGCAGATCCCAAGGATGGGTGTTGAGCTTTGTAATG